>CM077152.1:22840764-23153912 GCA_039583875.1 Platanthera guangdongensis
ATCAATCTATGAGCTTAAACAAGCGCCTAAGATGTGGCACATGAAGTTTGACCAGGTGGTAAAGAGCCTCGGATTTCAGTCCAGTCTCTCAGATAAATGCCTTTATCACCGCTCATTGTTCGAATCTGACAGTCATCATATGCTTATATGTAGATGACATGTTGATTTTGGGGTCTAATCTTGCTGCAGTTAGGGATATTAAATCCACTCTGGCAGAAGTTTTTGACATGAAGGACCTTGGTCCTGTGGATACCCTATTAGGTATGAAGGTTAGAGTTGACAAGGGTCAAGTTACTCTTAGTCAGGCTCATTATATTGAGCAACTTCTTTCTACTTGGGGATACGATAACTGTAGGCCGATCGAGACGCCATTTGATCATAATGTGAAGTTGAGTCCTAACGTAGAGACCAGCATTGATCAAGTCAATATTCCAAAATAATTGGTAGTCTCATGTATGTCACAAGTTGTACTAGACCAGACATTGCTTTTTCTGTTAGCATGCTGAGTCGTTTCACCAGTATCCAGGCAAAGAGCATTGGGAAGCCCTAGATAGGCTGCTGAGGTACCTGAAAGGTACTAAAGATCATGCTCTGTGCTACACTGGTTACCCACCTTCTGTGGAGGGACATTCTGATGCGTCATGGGTTCAGAAGTCGGGAACAGCAAGTCTACCAGTGGATATATATTCACTTTGGGTGGAGCTGCTATTACTTGGAAATCCAAAAGACAGACCTGCATAGCATTGTCGTCTATGGAAGCTGAGTTGTTTGCCTTAGCCTTGGCCGGTGAAGAGGCAGATTGGATCAGGAACTTGATTCTAGACATTCCTTGTCTAAGTTACAAGTCAACTCATTGAGCTTGTATTGCGATAATCAAGCAGTAGTTCAAGTCATTAAGAATACCCTCTATAATACTAAGAGGAGACATGTACGACTGAGACATGCCTTGCTGAATTATCTAAAAGAACAAGGAATCATCACTTTGATCGATGTACGTTCAAAGGATAACCTGGCTGATCCATTGACGAAAGGAATGCCAAAAGACCGCCTAATCAAAACTGTGGGGGAAATGGGACTAAAGGCGATTTAGTTCGGCCTTAGTTCAGCGTTAGGTGATTCAGTTCAGCCTTTGTCCGGAAGTTTTGATTATTCTGATTTCTTTGTCAAACAAGCATGTTGTGTTCCGTTGATGCTCTTGGTTGCTGAGCTCGGATCTGGTAAGTTGTTTCATTCCAAACTTGATGCTAACAACTTCACCTGGATTCGGCTTTTGCCTTGGAGGAGAGTGTTATTCCAAACTTGATAACACAATCTGACTTGGTCTTGTCTCTTCTTCTGGAGATGGGTTCCATTCCAAACTTGATGAGTTCCAATTAACTTTAGAAGGGCAGTAACCGTGACATTTCATATAGGATCACAGATATAGCTGCGGTGTCCAGAAGTCTGAAATCGTTTCAGTTGAAACAGATATCAGGTTCTGAGGTAAAACTATAATACTCTGTGAACGTGTCCTCCCAGCCAAATTAAAATATTGAAATACTAAGTTCTCTTTTTGTAAGAACTAGATATTTGCAAATTTGCAAAGGATAGAATTCATTCTGAAATGAAATTCTCTGTTGAAATTGCAGGGGGTTGCTGGGATAGGAGGAGCACTGGTTGATTGGAATCCAGATCAGGATGATCTTCTGGATGATGAGTTTTAGAGTATTTGTAGTTTATCTTTTGCTACTTCTGTTCAGAGCATTGTTTAGCTCTTATTTTATGCACTGTTTTGATTGGACTATTAGCTCTCTGTTTGTTTGGGACACCAGACGTTTTGGTCTGTGTCTTGTTGTACCTGAGACTATTCTGTGTTGCAGCTGAGTTTTCTGTTTACTTATGCGTGCATACTATTCTGTGCTTAAGTCTAATTTTTTGTTTGAAACAGGTGCTGGACACGGTTGTGTATGATTCACAGTTGGTTGAACTTTGCCACAAACCACCCTCTATTTGTAGTCTGGGTTCACGGCGGACATAGGAGGAGATTGTTAGGTTATTATGTTATATGTCCGCACGTGTCGAGGCCGACTCGAATATGTTTACGGGTTTCGTGTCACTCTAGGGTTTGGCCCTAAGCTGGAAGTACTATATATACCCCTATTCCATACTTAGATATGGCATAGTAGAATACTTTGAGCGGCTAACTCTCACATTTGGGTGGGGTTTGATCGACAACCAGAAAACAGTCAAAGTGGACCAGTTGCAATGACATCGGAGCGGGTTACAATTAGGTGAAAGGAAGGCAATCAACCATGAAAGAAAACACTAACAAAAATGGATGCAAATGTTTTCCGGTGCGGTATTTCTAATCAACTTCAAACGATTTTGTTGTTGAAGGAGCATACCGTAGACTTCTTCCCTCACTACCGCGCCTTTTTAACTTTTTCTTCTTTCACATTCAAACAAAATATCGTTTTAAATAGATAATGAAAATATCGAACTATAGATGATTTCAAATGGAACCCGAAAAATATCATTTCGGAAAGGGTCCCCTTGCTAAATATGTTTCACTCTTGACCTTAAGTTTTCTCAGGGTTCTATAAAATATGCCGCCATAGAAATTATTTATGACTATGCATAGCTTTTGCTAAAAAAAAGCGCCGCAATAGAGTCCAAACTAGTTTGGGGATCTTTTTAGTTAACTTTTAGGGTCCTGAGGGATCCCAACAAGTAGTCCATACAATAAATTGTGGTCCAACCTAAGGTTTTTCTTTTCTTAATAAAAAAAGGGTGGTGTTAAGGCACACCATCTTCGGCTTTGTGCACACCAATACTATGTGCACCCATTGGAATTTTATGTGCACACCATCTTCGGCTTTGTGCACACCAATACTATGTGCACTCATTGGAATTTTATGTGCACACCAATACTATGTGCACTCATTATATAAAATATAAAACTACTCAAGCATTCACCTAGTTTAATCAAAATCTGTTAAAGTAATAATTTTAGCTTTGTATCACTGGAGAATCAAAAAGACTCCAAAAAATCATCAAATATAAGTGAAGGAGACATTACCGGAGGTGGCCGGTTGTACATTATTTATAGATGTTTGTTGAAGAAGTTATGGATTTGATTGAGCTTAATCCTCTGAGGAATGCTCTCGTGGGCCTTCCAGGTATAGATGGCCTATCAACAGGCCAAAGAAAAAGGCTTACAATTGCTGTAGAATTGGTTGCAAATCCATCCATCAATTTCATGGATGAGCCAACATCTGGTCTAGATGCTAGGGCTGCTGCAATTGTTATGCGGTTGGTGAGAACTTACTGCAAGTTTCTCTATGGAAAAAAGCTTTCTTCTGTGATGAGATTTGGTTATTAAAAAACATTTTTTGGAATATATCTTTTAGAATCATGCATTGCTTTTATTCAGCTACATGACGAACACATTTTTTTGTTTTTATCTTGACAAATTGAAATTTTTTTAATAATAAAATTGTTGCCGGAGGAAACGCCGAATGGGGTTGGGCGGTTTTGCGGATGCAGTCGGGGAAGAAGGAAACGTCGGATGGGGGGCGTCGGATGCAGTCGGGAAGAGAGATGAGGCCAGCGGGGAGGTTTCGCCGGAGGAATCGGTGGGGGGGGGGGGAGGTTTCGCGAAAATCGGGAAGGGGGAGGCGGGCTGCTTCGGCTTTAGTTGGGTGGAGTTTAGAAAACCTAGAATATTAGGGTTATATTATTTGATGGGTGTGCACATAGCCTAAAATGGTGTGCCTTTAACACCACCCTAAAAAAAAGTGCACTTTCCGAAGAATACAAGAAAAAGTTATCATCTTTGAACACATGCCCATTAATATTTTTTGTTAAACAAAACTCCGTTTGAACGAATGTTTAAAATTTATGAGGAATGACTGGTTTCAAGTGAATTCTCAAAACGTCTGGTTTCAAAACATTTCAAGACTGGTTTGAAGGTGATTGGCTATGAACCATCATCGCTCGTGAATGCCGACTAACCTCACCTATTGAATTTCGTTCCTTTTTATGTTCAAAATTAGCTCTCTTTTTCTTGATGGTGTTTTTGTTCAAACTCACCTGAGCAAAAACTCAGTGGCAAACAGAGCCTAAGTTTTAACGAGCGGATAGATTTTAGGCTCCGTTTGGCACGGTGGTGGCGGTCGTAAACACATGGGTTAAACCATCATTCATTAAGGATCATCTAACAAAATCATCCCTTTGAACACAAAAGAGGATGAATGCTGCGTTTGACACAGCTTATCGCGACTTATTTTCCCCCGTGAGGTTGGATAAAAATGTCATTGTCACATCAAAACTTTATTCCGCAAACTACTTTTTTATTTTGGTAATGATAGTAACATTTGTCATTCCAAACATACATTTTATAGCAATGACGTTTTTGTCCAACCCCATCTGAGCAAATAAGTCGCAATAAGCCGGGTCAAACACAGCTGAAGTTTATAGGTGGGTATTAACAAATGACATTTTAATCCTACCATTCATGACCACCACAACTGCCGTGCGAAACGGAGCCTTAAATCGACCCGCATCGAATTAATTTAGGGCGCTGCTATCCGCACCGCAGTTTTGGCTATTCGCACCGCATTTTTTCTTATTTTTTCGTGTCTTTTGAAAATACGCCTTATACATGCATTTTTAGGAAAAATGTTCAACATGAAAGTTGTAGATCTCCACGATATCTACAACTTTTGTGTTGAACACTTTTCCTAAAAATGTATGTACAAAGTGTATTTTCATAAGACGCAAAACTTTAACGTATTTCCCAAGTAAGCCTTGTACATGCATTTTTAGGAAAAGTGTTCAACACGAAAGTTGTAGATCTCGTCGAGATCTACAACTTTTGTGTTGAACACTTTTACTAAAAATACATGTACAAGACATATTTCCAAAAGACACAAAAAATTAGGAGAAAGTGCGGTGCGAATATCCAAAACTGCGGTGCGGATAGCAACGCCCTTAATTTATAAAGTTTGGTTATTTGTTAGTTGAGCTAACCAGATTTTCCAGCCGTCACACTCTCCTCAGTCCGCGTTTGGAAATTATAAAAACGCGATCATTAACAACTCCTCCTTTGACTTTAAGAATTTAATAAACAAACAGTTGCTGATTTCATTTATTATGTCTACTATATTTTAATTAATTCCACCCACCAATGACCAATCCAACAAAATGACTAGTTACCGGCGACCTTTATCAGCGCTCGTATGGACTTTCCATTTTTATTTTTATTTAATGTTGTTAAAATATATCTATATTATTTTTTAAACCAAAGTCCGATGCATTTAAAACTCGGACAAATTTTATTAAATAAATTTAAAATGAACTGAATGATTACTTTAATCAGAAGTGGAGGGAAACGGTGATATTGAATTTGTCTCATATGTTGGATGAGTTATTAGGATTGATGGCCACCCCTGAACCAATCTTGCTTGAAGGCACTCATCAACATCCCGAAGACGCACACATGCACGGCACGCACACAACAAAAGGGGTTCCGCGTACGTCGCGCGCCGCCCTCGCGAGCGCAAGTGGCACACGAGCTCCTCTCGCGTGCGCGCATGGAAGGACACAGGAGCGTGCACAGAACACAAGCAAGTGTATATAGCACGTGTGTCCTGCGGATCTCAACTCTTACAACAACAAAAAATCAGTGGATTTCAGTCCGGCACAGATTCGACCACGTGTTTTTCACACTTTTCAGGTTTTCATGCAAAAATATCTTGCTTGTCATTATTGTTGGATCTTTAATTGTTTGTGCTCTCAGCTCACTCTCGAGCTAAGATGGTCTTATTCTCTAGACCGGGAGAAAATCGATCGAGTGACCCGCAACAAGAATAGAAGATAAACCTCGTGATACACCATAGATGAATTCTTAGGTAAACATAAATAAAATCTGTAGATAAATTAATTTAATGAAAAATCAGAGATAAATCTATAGATATATGTACTTTAAAATCATATGATAAACCCTAAATAAATTTCACTTTAATGGTTTGTGTTCGTATATTCTTCTTATATAGAAGCATAAAATGCTATATAAAAGTCGAAGAAAAAGAAACTATATAGAACAATAATAATAATAATATATAGAAGTCTATAGGCCTCTTCTTTCTATATAAGCTTGTATAGGAGAAGAAAATTATAGGGTTTTTGACAGATTCATGTTCGTCCCATATAGTTTTTGACACATTTACTATGACTTATTCATCATTATTTTTATAAAATCTCTATTCAATTATCATTTTTCAATAAACAATTTATTCATGAACATAAGCTGTTCGAAACAGAACCTAATTATAATTTTAGCTTATAAGAATTTGTTCTAATACTTTCCTCCGTTATATATTCTCCTACTTTTGTAATTAGAAGAGGGTGTATTTTTTTAATCAACAAAAAGTATTTATTTTCTCACCTAATTTTCGTGGCAATCACAAACATAACACATATCACGTAATTAATTTCCAATATGTTTTCTTATTAATTTTCGCTTTTCTTAAATTTCTTCGAATAAAATAATATCTGGCCAAAAATAGAGAAGAAAGGTGATGAAAGCAACAAAATGCAATGAACGGTCCACAATGAAAGGAGGGTTAGTTAGAAAAAGATATGTTAGGAATCTATAACTATCATTTCAACATAGATTAAGCTTTCATTTGTTTCGGCGGTGGCGGGTCGATCCGGTAGGTGGAAACGGAGTGTTCGAAACGGAGGGGAAGGTGGTTGCTCCAAACAGAGCTTTTGGGGCGTTTCTCAAGGCGGGTGGAAACGGAGCAAACGCCGCTGGAGGTTCATTTGTTTACCCTCCTTCCGGCGGCGTTTGCCCAAAACGGAGCAGCGAAATGCCCAAACAAATAGAGCCTAAGGTTTCGTTTGGGGGGACTTATTTTCACCGGCCGAGCGCCTTACGACCGCATGAACCGAAACTTAATTAAGGTCCGGTTCATGCGATTTTAACCGCTCGACTGGTGATAAGGTCCGGTTCTTGCGGTCGTAACCGCTCCACCGGTGAAAATAAGTCCCCCAATCGGAGCCTAAATAATATAAAATATATTTTATATGTTTATAAGAGTGCGAGTACACTTGGATTTCTCCATCTGATCGTGACAATATCTTCGATCTCTCTTACTTTTTGTAGACAGTGTGAGACGATGATAATATTGTTTGGGGAAAGTAATTGTGGAAAACGCCGTTAAAAAAGCAGGCGCCCGAGCGCCTTTTCAAACGGCACTTTTCACTTCCGGCATTAACGAGCATGCCATTGCTTATAAGAGCCAGGCCTAGTAGGAGGAATTTGCTCCTCTATACTAGCGTAATGTTGTAAATAAGTTAACGAGTAGAATTCCATATGATATATACAAGTTAAGGATTAAAATAAAATTTGATTTTGAAAAAAATAGTCATGAAAACTTTATTTTTATCAAAAAAAAAATTTTATTTACATTATTTTTCGAACAGCTCTACCAACGAAGATTTATATAAACAAGTATTTTTACTGCAAATTATATATATATTTTTAAAGACAATCCTTTTTCAAATTTAGTTTTCAACAGCATGCTTTTTTTTTTGAAACTTACATTCGCATTAGAAAGAAAAGAGAAAAAAAGGACCTCAAAGCGGGTCAAAAAATAAGAATGTTCTTCCAATCCCTCTGAACACCTCAGAGAGAATCGACGAGAAGTGCTCGGAACATGTACATAAAACTTTAGTCAAGAAAATCAATAAGTACATAAAATTAACATAAATTAACGGAATAATGCATGCTACACTTTTAAAAAGTAAATTAAAAAAATACATGAAAAGTTGAAAAAATTATAATAAATAAGAGTAAAATAAAAAAAAGTTGAATATTTTGTTGAGATATATTAAAGTAGGTGTGATGGGTACTCAATGAGTTACGGTTAGAATTCGATATGAGTCCAACAACTCGTAGTCGAGTATTTAGGGTTTTCCTATAAATACCTATGCTAGGAGCAACGAGTAGGCTGATCCAAACTAGACGGTCACGCGGATGCTTCAAGCACAATGTTGTAAAATCCGGAACAAAACGCAGTCACAGCTATAAAATATTGCAGGTAACAAGAACACAGAAAACGAACACAAAATTTATATAATTAAAATATAAATTCAAATACAAGGAAAGCAGGGGAAAAATGACCGTCCAAAGAGTACGTCGTGGATGCACCAGACACCTACGATCCGCGGCGAGAATCTGAGATCTGAACTGCAATCCGTCTTGCGTACGCACAAGGTTCACCGAACCTTCAACGTCGAAGTCCGACGTTCAACCGCACCACCACCGGAGAACAACGCCGCCAATGGAGAACAACGCCACCACCGGAGAGAAACCTCCGATCCGTCGAGGCTAACTGCACACGCGCACGCCGTCGATGCCACGCCTCTCAAATCCAAAGGAAATCCACTGCAACGCCGGCGGCAAACTCCACCAAGCCCGGCGGCAACACCTCTCTCAAAGCCGGCTGTTATTTCCTCCAAGACCGGCGACGAGCACCCTCGGCCGACGACCACTCCAAGTGCACGAACGAGAGCGAGAAGAGGAGAGAGAGGGCGGCTTCCTCCCAAAAAAAATCTTCAGACGGCTCTCCACTGGATTGCTCCAAACACAGCCGAAGTCTCTCACGCTCCTTTTTTTCCACCACGTGTCAGCATCATGGTACCTTTGGACGTAAATTTGAAAAAAAGAGCTGGGATTGAAAAATTTAGCAAATGCACGGAACCCATACGCAAAAGGCAAAACTCGCTGAAAACAGAAACAGGCTAACTGTTAATTGACTTACGGGTCCATCAAACCCGTTTGACCGTTGACTTTGGTTTCCGATTCATGGTTGGGAGTCTTTTCCTTGACTAATGACTAGTTCTCATGTCTCTCGCACCTCTTTCTCTCCTGACGTCATTGTATACGCCACTTACCTCCAAGTTTAGTGCTCCAAACCGAAAAAAAAACATTTAGGCTTTATTTGATTGAGCGGCTGACGATTGTAAAAGGAGCGGTTATAAAGATAGGTTATAAATGAAGTTGTTGCAAACTTGCTGCTTTTAATGAAAAATTTATTTGAATAGTCAGTGTTTACATAATTATTCAGAATTAATGAAAATTTATTTGAATAGTCAGTGTTTACATAACTATTCAGAACAAAGAACCGTTTGACGAAACAACGGTGATATTTACGAAATTTTTTAAATAAATTGTTGAAAATAATATTTATATTTTATTATTATTTTTATTAATTAATTTTAATATTAAAAATTCTGTTTTCATTTATATAATTTTTTAATTATATCTATATATATATATATTAAAAACACTGTTTATATTAAAATTTCTGTTTAAAATATAGAACATTTTTTTGTAATTTTTATATTGTTTCTGTAAAAATTTCCTTCCTCCGCCGCCCTGCGTCTGTAAACATTTCCTTCCTCCGCCGTCCTGCGCCACCAATCCGTCGCCCTGCTTAGCCTTCTGCCAAGCTGTCGCATGACTCCACCGTCGGCGACCTCATGGAGGAGGAGTGTTGTTTTTTGTGATGCTCCAACCGGACCGGTCCAGTTGGACCGGTTCGGTTACTGTTCTCCTTATATACCTACAGGTGAAATCCCCGATTAATTTCTAACCTAAACTATCGGGAGAAACACAGAGCAGAGGAGCGGCGGCTTGGGAGAGCACGATCGAGCGGCGGATCGGGGGGAATCAAGATCCAGCGAGGCGGCGGGCTTTCTACTCCGGCGACGGTCGGAGATCCGGCGGTAGTGTCACAGGAGGAAGAGGGAGCGTCGGCCAAGGCTCATCCCGAGCTCGACATCGGGGGATCGGCCCTAGTTCTGCAGCAATCGCGAAGCGGCAGCTTCGGGAGGAGATCAGCGACATCGGGAGGAGCAGCGGCCTCTGGCGCAGCGGCAAGCCCGGTCTAGGGTTTCTTCTCCGGCGACAGCGGCGGTCTTCTTCTCCGGCGACAGCGGCGCAGCGGCAAGCCCGGTCTAGGGTTTCTTCTCCGGCGACAGCGGCAAGCCCGATCTAGGGCTACGTAGGTCCAGCGATCCTTGGGATCCGGCGGTGGCAAGATCGGGCAGAGGCGCTTCTTCTCCGGCATTCTTGGGCCGGTGGTTCTTCTCAGGCAGCAGCGGCAGCAGATCTTGCAGGCGAGTGGTGGTTGACGGAGGCAGCGAAAGATTGATTGGAGTTCCGATCTAGTGCACGGCAGCGGCATCGGCTCCATCTCCGGTGAAGGAGAGGGGAGATCCACGGCAGCGGCGGGTGCAGGTTTCCATCTCCGGCGGCTCCGGCGATCCAGCGGCGGCGGCAACTTCGGCGGTGAAAGAAGGCATAAGGCTGCGGTTCCTTCATCTTGAAGAGGGCAGCGGCTTTCTTGGCCAGAGAGCAGCGACGCGTGGCAGTGGCAAGATCAGTTTCAGATCCAGGCTGCGGATAGGAGAGTTTTCTTTGTTCTCCTGTTGTTCTTTATTTCATATTTTAGGTTAGTGTCGATCCGTTGAGGATCGTTGAGTGCCTGTGTTGTAATCGGATTTTGTTTTCGATTAGTGGATCCGGCGCGCTCTCCCCGTGGATGTAGGAGCTTAACTCCGAACCACGTATATCTCTTGTCGTCTGTGGTTTTTTCTGTGTTTTGGAATCTCGTTCTGTGATTGTTTGGTGCGCGCCATTATTTGCTCAATATTTTTTGCTTCCGTTGCTATTGTCCGCGACGAGTTCCGTACTCGCGGGCAGGTGCCATTTGCACAACAGAGGAGGAGTAGGTAGAGGCGGAGGATGGAGCGCTGGAGCTTGGTGGAGGAGATGTAGCTTCGCGGGCGCGGGAGGGCGATCGACGGGGTAGCAGCGGGATTCCAAAAAAATCCAGGAAGGCGCATGAACAAAAATTCAAATCTTAACAGGAATTCCTGCTACGGGAGGGCGGTTCCTGCGCGGAGCACGGCGGGAGGGCGGGAGGTGGAATTCCAAAAAAAAAATTGAAAACACTCCTCACCGGATGTCGGGGCCGCCGTTTGTAGAGTAAGTTTTTCATTAACAACAGAAACACCGGCGTTTAGAACTTACAACAGAAAAACAAACATAAAAATGAATGAGGGCGCCTTTTTTGGAAATCAAACAGAGGAAAAAAGATTGCGAAATGGACCCTTATACAACTTGTACATATGGTAACGATTGTTAGTAACGTGAAGGTCTCAACGGTTGAAATCTCGTTAGATAAGAAAGTCTTAGCATGGAATACACAAGCACATGTAGGAAATGAAGACTTGCTCGAAGCTTCAAGCACCGAATATATAATCATTAATATTTATGGAGAAATAATATATGAAAATTAGACGCATTTTAATTTTGAAGACTTTCGAAGCTCAATCGCTCATGTGGAATGGGAAAATTTATAGGTGAGTTATGCATATATCAAAAATATAGGCATTGTTTATCTAAAAATGTATTTTTTTGATAAAATCTAAATTAAAAGAATTTTATAAATGTTTTAAAATACATTTTATATATTAAAAAGTGATTTAAAAATTAACATCTGATCGGAACGGTAAAATCCGGCCGGATCTTTTTTTTTAAAGGGCTACAAGGTGGGTCGTAGGATATGTAATCCGATGATTGATAAGCTATGCGTATATCTTTGATATGCACATAGTCCACCTAAAAATTTTCCCGTTGAAGGAATGATATTACAAATGATTTGTGTAACTATATGCGTAAATTCATTTATGCAAGTGCGAAGTTATTTTATCCTAATTTAATGATTTTTTTTTCATAAGAGTATTTAATTGATTCAAATTGAGGCTTTGTTTGGCACGACATTTTCGCCGGCCGTTTGGGGCAAATGCCGCCAGACGGCGGGTAAACAAACGCCCTCCGGCGGCGTTTGCTCCGTCCGCCCGCCCCGCCGCGCTCTGAAAAAAAGGTGCAATCCGCTCCGTTTTGATCCCGCGCTTCCCGCCCCCAATTTGAAAGCCGCGGGAGGAACTGCCGGATGGGCCCGCCACCGCCGCGCGAAATAAAGCATGAATTATTTTTTAAAAAATTATTTGTAGTAATCTTTCATCAATTTCAATAAAAAATACAATAAATATGAATATTTTTAAAATTTATTTATTAGAGAAATATATGATGTACTTAGGCATTAGTGAGATTATGACAAAAAATAGGGCATGCATAATGGCGACAAAGGATCCATATAGCCCACCCCACTATAGAGGGATAAAGACTTAAGAGTATTGTTGTTGTTGCATTTTATTAGAGAAATGCCATATTTTTTTATGTGTGGTTCAACTCCTAGTTCATTACAATTGGGATATGGATTCAATAGTTGTCGCAAATTCCGGTGAAGACAACAAAGTCGAGCAAAGAGCAAAGAACAATGCTCACGAATTAGCGAGCAGCCGGAGTGCCGTCGAGCCGGGAAAATGACGTGGTATGGTACTGTTGTGTTGAGCACGAGGAGCCCTCAAACACTCTCAGTCTTATAAACTTGCATACTTTAATTGCTTTATAAGCATTTTAGAGATTAATATATTGTTGGAAAGATTTCAACAAATCAATCAATAGCTATTGAAAGAGCACCACTAATTGATGGTCATATTTGTTATATTATGCGCTCCTTTGAACCGGGCGGTTTTAATTGCCCCCCTTTACTATTTTCGGTTCAATTAGGGCAGCAGCCTTTTAAAAAAAGAGTGTTGTTATAGGCACACCTATTTTGGTTATATGCAACCAAAATATAAATACAACGTAATTTAGATATTTGCACACCAAACATATAATTGCACACCAAAATCAGATGTTTAAAATGAGTGCAATTTAAATTACAAAACCACTTAGTGGGCAATTTCAAGACCAAAAAATACAAGAAATTTGTAGCAGTTGTTTGGACAAAAATTAAGTTAACAAACATAAGATTTGTAACAGTCCATTAGACAAAATGAGTTAGCCAACTCTTAAAGAACCACTATTGTAGCATTTCACATCAATTTTTTAAAAAACTGGAGCTCAATTTCTTTTCAATTGTGTCGACCTGCATATGTTAAATTTATATAACAATTTTAGTATGAATCACGTGACATAAAAAACAAGATATACAATATTATATCTCTACCTATTGTTTTACTTCTTTGCGATGAACATCCAAATGTAAATGTGATATTCCAAATATCTGCACAAAAACTTTTATATTAGCATTATAATAAAACTTAAGTGTTAGTAAGAATGATTGATAATAAAAAGTTTACCTCATATCAGAGATCCGCCAAATTAATTACTTCTTCATCTTGTTTCTTGTCGTGCAGAACTCTATCGCTTGAGATGTAATTAAAGTCTCACTCATCTGTTACTGGATCATGATATCTCGTCCACATAGAGATCACTGGCGGTAGCGGGCAACCATCGCACATCAACAAGTGAATGTAGTGGTTATTATTGACAAATCCAATAAAGATAGTCTTTCGGCTTATTGGAGGGGAAGTGTGTAAAGGTAGAAATGTGAAAGACTGAAATTTTGAGTAATGAACTACCGCCACATTATAACATGATGCAATCACCAATCTCATGTCTGGCATTGACATCCATTTGTCCAACGGAGCTGACACTAAAGTACAATCCAAAGATAACAATAGTTCTGCACGTCTCACATTTCTAAATAGATTGTTGTATTGAATTTCATGACTTTTCATCTCTTCTGCTAAGTCCTTTCGCATTTGAAACCAATTTTCACCCATATGTAGTGCATTGCTCACCACTCGATAGCCACAATGTCCATCACCAACTACATTTATTGCATCCGTTATATGAGTAGATATATGTGTAGGCATTTTCGTGCGGATGCATTCAAGAAACCTACTTGTACTCACACTTCTTCTTGCAATCAACTTCTTTGCTTTTGGGGGAAGGTTTTGTTCCTTTTTAAAGACATGTTCAAACAAAGAAAGCTCTCTTTTTGTAGATTTGTATTCCGCCATATTTTTTTTATAACTTCCACGTGGTCTTCCTTTTAATCTAAAGGGTACCAGCGGTTCTTTTGTTTGAGTTATGGTAGGTTCCATTATCTCATGCAACTTTTGTTTCATCTCATTTTGTTAAGCATCAGGTATACTATTGTATTGCTTTAGTAAACCGTCCAACACAACTTCTATTATATTCAATGAGTCATTCTCCTCTTTTATTTGATTTGCACTAGATGTTGTAGCTTTCAAGGTTAGTTGTCTCCAATGTTTATGCACCGTCCATAATGGAAATGCAGCATATTGATTCATATAAATCACTAATTCATGAGAACAAGGCAAACCCATTGTATACCTTACTTTGTGTAAACATTCTGCAGATGTCGGATGACCACTCTTCACCATTTCTTCTTCATTCTTTATTATGTCTAGTGTCGCAATCGAAACAAAACTAATCAAATTTGTATATAGTGGTCCTCTAAAACCGGTGTTTACTTGTATCGAACTTTGCCCAAAAGAATGATTAATCTCAGTGTGTTGTAGATTTAGTATTTGATCAAATGTTTTCCAAATAGAGGTTAAATTACAAACAGATACTTCTAAAATCCTCTTAAGGTGGCTATGTCCGCTTTTCACATGGTTGGTGGTTGAGTTTCCAAAATGCAATAAGTTGTCAATCCAAGCTGATACAAAGTACTCTCTGTATGGTTCTATCCAAGTTGTCATCACATAATTTACAACGTTAGGATATTTTTCTGAGTACTTAGCTAATATAACATTCAAATGCATGTTGTAATCACTAATAGTTGGTGAGTACACCGACGTTTGTCATTTTTGTAAAAACACTTCATATTCCTTACCATCCTTGAAAAACTTCTTGCAATGTGCTAAAATATTGCGGCTAATGTGCACCTGACATGATAAAAATTTTATTTTAAGAAAAATTACTTTTATGGCATTCAATAAGTCGACTTCCCTATCAACCACCATTACATTGGGCAAAGAAGTTGCGTCCAGTGTACTTTTAAAACAATCCAAAGCCCATTTATAGCTACCTTCAGTTTCATTTGATAGAAAAGCAAATGATGAAAAGAATGTCATATTGGTAGATGTCAAACCAACAATGGACAGTAAAGGTAATCTATAATGAATCGTCTTATAAGTGCAATTAATGATAAAACATCCGGAAACATATTCCTGAGCTGAATGGAAGTAGGATGTGCAAAACATAAGCTATCCAAATTATTAATAACATGGTTGACATGATTATAACTAATATACTTTGCATCTCTAATGCACTTATATAAGAACTGAATAGAGGTTACACCTTGCAACTCTTTATTGTACAACTTATTCTTCTCATTGTAAATAGTTATCATCACAGAAGAATTTGTTGGATTTCTCTTTTTTAAGGTGGACAAAATTTTTTCTAGGCTTTACGCCGGAAGCATACATTTTCTCAATAATCTTCTGCTCATTTTCATTTAGCCTTGCAAGGTAACTGTGTGCCTCAAGATATACAAATTCATGATTATGCACACCATATTTGACCACAACTTTCCATTCATCCGCACAAGAAAATTTTTGGCAAGTAAGGAAAAGTGCATTGACACATTTTGAAACTTGTTTTTCTTTTTTTTTTCTCACAACCCTTTGAATGTTGATTATCACGTTGAGAACCACCCCTATCACAACCTAGAAAAACCCTTGGTTTAGGTCTTCCATCAAGCTTATATGCTCTATGTTGAAGACAAAATGACCTCTGTGGAGTTCGGGGTCCCAAAATAGGGGTGACCGCGCACCTACTACCCTCAAGCGAACGATCTAGGCACAAGATTAGGAACACAAGGGACAGACCCAAGGTCTCAGCGTGGAGGACCCACCGCATACCCGGAAGACTAACAAACTCTTCCCCTCCCAAGCCAAAGGCTGATCTAAGACACCTTCGGAGGGCGCTCTCGGCCGACCGAAATATCTAAGGAGGATCTCGAGATCGACTCTCTCTTATCCAGATGTGTCTTCTTGGGTCTACACGAAATGCTCCTCACCCGCTCTACTAATAGCGCAAACTCGCCGAGCAATGCCACGACACGCTGCCCAAACTGGGCCACTAACAGCGTAATTCCGCTATTCTGACTGGCTGTCAACAGGCCACGAGGGGCTTCCCGACAACTATACCTCGGGGCCCCCACGGGGCGAGCGGTTCACGAGAACACCGCCCATCTAAAACGAGGAAGAAAGCTACACATCCTCAGAGTATCATAGATATTAAAAGAATATTACAGGAATATGAATTTCATACTTCGGCACGCAGGCCGGCAATATAAACAAAAAAGGCCTTCGAGGGCCGGCACAAGCTTGGGCTTAAGCCCGCTACTCCCCGCCTGGTACTGCAACACCTGTACGCCAACGTCTCGACAAGCGGCGGTCAGCTAAACTCAAGTTGGTTAACATAAGTATTGCACATACCCCTTTTTCGGGGCTATGGTGCGCATTCCCTACAAATGGAAAATATACAACTTCCTCGGAGTCTTCTCCGGGAACCCCAGAACATCACCAATCCGGCTCACACGTCCAGATGGGCTTCACACATTATGCCTAAACCCGTACTCACGCTTCCGGGTGCTAACACAGTTAATTGCGGGGACGTACACGTCAACCCGTCGGAGAGCTCCCTTCCCCCACCCGTTGGTGGAGAGGGGCTTCCATGCAAATATGGAAACTGAGGGCTTCACATGCACAAGTAGAAATTTCTTTACCCTTGACTCGTGTTTGTCGGAGCAGCAACCACGCTCACTGCCCGAGGCTCCACGTCTAGCGTCTGTAGTGGTTGTCCATGCTCGGATCCGACTACCGTGGGAGAGTTAAAAGCTTCAAATGATTTTTCCCCTCCATGGCCGAGCCTCTCCATGGCCGACCGTGCTCCAAGTGGCCGACCGCTGCTGTACGAGGCCGATCCCGGCTCCAAGTGGTCGTACAATGTTGTATGAGGCCGATCCCGGCTCCAAGTGGCCGGCCTCTGCCCTAGGCGGCGACGGGAGGAAAGAAGGGAGGCGACGTCGGGCTCTGTTGCAGGCCGGCGGGACAGAGAGAGAGAGACGGGGTTGGGGCTGCTTTGCTTAGGCGGCAGCGGCGGGGAGAGGGATGCAGGGGCGGGCGGCTATGGTAGGCGGCCGGAGAGAGGGAAAGGGGGCGGACGACTGCTGTTGCTTTTGCTCAAGGCCAAAAGTGAGAGAGAGAGAGGGGAGGGGGGGGGGGGTGTTGCGGCTGTTCTTCCAGGCCGAATAGAGAGGAAGGCGGCCAGGGTTGGGCTGTTGTTGGTCGACGGGAGAGGAGAAGAGGAGGGGCGCGACTGTCTGCCCCCCCCCCTGGCCGAACCCTAGCCCCGAGCTTTCCGAATCCCGATCCCCCTTTTTATCTTTTTTCCGCTGCTGTGCTGTACCGACCTCTCCCACCTCCTTCCCATTTCTTCTTCCTAACTATGTATATATAATATTATATAATATATATATATATATATATATATATATATATATATATATATATATATAATATTAAATACATATATAAAAATATATATATATGTTTAAAGCCTATACAAGTAAAATCTCTGCACGCACGCATGAGGACCCGCACGAGTTCGAACGGGGCTGCACCAAAATGTCGCTCATAGTATGTCTCTGGCCCGCTAATTGGGGAGGGTCTCACTTGGCCGGATACGGGGTTGTACACTCTATGTATAACAACAACAAATCCAACTTGTTTAGCAACATTACGAGCCTACTTAACAAGGTCATCTTTGCTAGGAAAAATTGTATCTTTCACAAAGTGAACCCCGACATCTATTGAGATCGTTCTACATTTGTGCTCAACAATCGATAATGCATGCTCCACATTCATTTTAATCTAAAAAAACAAAAAAAATTTGAAAAACAACATAACATAATCAAAGTGATCACAAATGTACAACCCTAAAACCAAAAATAATGTTCTACAATCGAAAAAAATGAGATACAAATATAACATGAACATTATACCTTGATAAATGTTGGCTAAGTCCAATAGAAGAGAAGCACCTTCGGATTGGAGGAGAAACAACAATCTGGAGAAAAAATCCGCACAAAGTTAGAAACCCTAACCACATGGAGAGCCTTAAATCCTAAAAAAGATACACGGGAGAGAAGATTTTGAACTCTTACAGGTAATCTCTCTGATTTTTCCGGCAAAATAGGCAGCATGCGGTGCGATTTAGGGCTTCGGCGAGAGAGGGAGGAAGAACGATTCGGGCGGCCGCAGAACGCGAAAACAGGGAAGATGCCGATAGCGGGTTGTGCTGGGATAGAATCCGACCGGCCTCCTGCAATTTCGCGGCGAAATAGGCCGCCGGCGGTGGGTCTTCGGGCAACGGCGAGCGGGGGAAGCGGAGGGATGCGGGCGGCTGCAGTTCGGAAAATGAAAAAAGCCGGTGTGCGGGTATTGGTAGAAGAAATTAGGTTTTAAGTTCTTAAGATCGATTTTTTTGGTGTGCCTATAACCAAATTTGATGTGCCTATAACAGCACTCTAAAAAAAGAGAAAACAATGGCCGGCTTCTTCCCGATGAGATCAAGGATACGGCTGCCGTGCGAAATCAAGGAGGAGATGGGCGTTCTCTTTTCCGATCTTCAGAGAGCCGGTGATCCTCCTCCCCGCCATCCTCGGCATTTTCCAGACGGGAGAAAGCAGCGGCGGTTACTTCGGCTAGGAGGGTTAGATCTCTCGCTCGTGGAGATCTTGGGTGGTCGGTGGCGTCTTGAACGCCGGCGAGTATAGGGGCTGATTGTGATTCTTGGCGCTCCAGGTTCTGTTTCTCATTGTTGTAAACACTCCAATTGAAATTATAGTGGATCTTTTCTGGCGCTCTCCTCGTGGATGTAGGAGCTTCTCTCCAAACCACGTATATTTTGTGTCGTCTGCGACTGTGTGTGCTTGATTTTATTTCTGTATTTTTATCTCGATTTTGTGGTCGTTGTTATTGCGTTGTGCGCTCCGCGGTGATTGGAAATCAGTGCGGTTTTCATAACAATTGGTATCAGAGGCAGTTCTGGTTCTCGAAAAACCCTAAGCGACGCGATGACGACAAAATTTGAGATTCCGAAGTACGATGGCAAGATTGATTTTGGTATGTGGCAGAAACGGATCAAAGCAGTTCTCGTTCAACAATGTCTCCATAAAGCGCTCATTGGCAAGGAGAAGTCTGGGAAGGAGGGCGACGAATGAGAAGAATTGGATCTGAAGGCCATCAGTACAATTCAGTTGTGCCTAGCAGACGAGGTGATGTATAATGTAGTCGACGCGAGACTACAACAGATCTGTGGAAAAATTTGGAGGAGCTTTACATGTCCAAGTCACTCACGAACAAACTCTATGTTAAGAAGCAGTTATACAACTTGAGGATGTTCGAGAGTGCTTAGTTGCTGGAGCATATGAATGTGTTCAACAAACTCATTTCTCAGTTGCGCAGTATGGATGTGAAAGTTAAGGAAGAAGACCATGCTTTTCTTCTATTGTCTTCGTTGCCGAAGTCCTTTGATCACTTGGTCACCACGAACCTTTTTGGGAAGGACACCCTGAAGATGGAAGAGGTGATGACTACGATGTTGTCTAATGAAACGAGAAGCAAGTCAGGTTCTAGCACCGGGGAGGGTCTACTGGTGAAGAGCAATGACTCGGTCAGAGGCAGATTAGAGATAGAGGCAAGAAGGGAAACAGACCCAAGTCCAAGTCCAGAAGCCGAAACAACAAGTGTCACTACTGCAAGGAAGAGAGACATTGAAAAAATAATTGTCCGAAGAAGAAGCTCAAGGAGAGGACTCAAGAGCCACAACAGACTGTGGTGGCATCTGATAATGAGAGCGATGCTGACGTTCTTCATGTCTCACCCAGTCTCGACACCACAGACGCATGAATCATGGATACTGGATGCTCATATCACATGTGCCTGAATAAATAATAGTTCTATAGCTTCAGGCAATGTGACGGTGGTCGTGTTTTGATGGGAAACAACTCAGAGTGCAGAACGATGGGGATTGACAACATCAGAATCAAGATGTTCGATGGAACCGCTAGAACGCTTACAGATGTCAGATTCGTGCCAGATCTAAGAAAAAGCCTGATTTCTTTAGGCACTCTAGAGGTGGCCGGATATTCCTACATTGGTGATGACGACTATTTGAAGGTCAAGAAAGACGCTCTAGTTGTGATGAAAGGTGAGCGCTCAGGTACGTTGTATAGATTGATCGGTACTACAATAGTTGGAGATGCAGCAGTTTCTACATCAACAGATGAGGATTCCTCTCTGCTATGGCATGCTAGGCTTGGCCACATGAGCGAGAGAGGACTGTTGGAGCTGCACAAGAAAGGACCGTTGAAAGGAGTAAAATCGTGCAAGCTTGACTTCTGTGAGACGTGCATTCTCGGGAAACAATACAAAGTAAAATTTGTGACATCGAGCAAGCGCAGTAAGCAGATCTTGAAGTATGTTCACTCAGATGTTTGGGGGCCAGCCCCAGAGCCATCACTTGGAGGTGTCAGGTATTTCGTGACCTTTATCGATGATTTCTCAAGAAAGGTATGAATCTACTTTCTCAAGCATAAGTCTGAGGTATTCGAGAAGTTCAAGATCTGGAAGACCAAAGTGGAAAAGCAGACCGGGCAGAAGGTGAAATACCTCAGATCTGATAATGGCAGTGAATATGCCTCAGTAGAGTTTCAGGCATATTGCAGTCAGGAGGGCATCACTCGCCATCTCACCATTCCAGTACACCGCAACAGAACGACGTCGCAGAAAGGATGATAGAACATTGATGGAGAGAGCTCGATGCATGCGTCTATTTGCCGGCCTACCAAAGTCTTTCTGGGCCGAAGCTATCAATACGACATGCTATCTAGTGAATCGGTCTCCATTAATGTCACTAGATCTGAAGTCTCCACAAGAATTATGGTCAGGTAAATTTTTTGATTATTCTAATATTCATATTTTTGGATGTCATGTCTACACATTCCTGCAGGATTCAAAAAAGACAAAGCTTGATGCTAAGTCTAAGAAGTGCATCTTTCTGGGCCATAAGGCCGGCACTAAAGGGTTCAAGCTGTGGAACCCTGAAATCAAGAAGGTCGAGCTGAAGCGCGATATAGTCTTTGATGAGACTTCTATGCTAAGGAAGTTTTAGTCTCATATTAAAGAGGTAGAGAAGACTCTAGAATCACCAGTGGAGGTGGAGCTAGATGGCAATGCCAAAGCAGACATTCATAACGATTCCTCCGACTCGGAGGAGACAGATGTTGTTCAACCTATTGAAGCAATCATACTCAATTGCCAGAGGAAAGGCAAGGAGAGAGGTCATACTGCCTCTCAGGCTACACGACACTATAGCATATGCTTTTCATGTGATCTCCTCAGACCCTTGTTCTTACCGAGAAGCTATAGAGAGCAGAGATTGTTCTCAGTGGAAAGCGGCTATGGTGGAAGAGATGAAATCCCTTCAGAAGAACAAGACTTGTGACTTGGTTAGTCTTCCTAAAGGGGCTAAGGCAATCAGTTCCAAATGGGTGTTTAGAAAAAAGGAGTCCACATCAGGGAAGGATCAGTGGAGATACAAGGCCAGATTTGTAGTGAAAGGGGTTCGCGTAGAAGAAGGGAGTCGATTTTGAAGAGTTCTTCTCACCAGTGGTGAAACATTGTTCCATTCAGGTGCTACTCGCCATGGTAGCTATGTGGGACATGCAGCTGGAGTAGATGGACGTAAAGACTTTTTCATCACGACAGCCTAGAGGAGGAGATCTACATACTGTAGTCTGAAGGGTTCGTTCGACCTAGTGATGAGAAAAAGGTGTGCAAGCTGAAAAGGTCTCTCTACGGTTTGAAGCAGGCTCGGAGGATGTGGTACAAGAGGTTCGACACTTTTATGACATGACACTGCTACAATAGAAGCCAGTACGACTGATGTGTCGATCGTTACCCTTGAAGATCGCTTCGGTGCCGTGAAGTAGCCGGATGGAAGTCACCGCCTCGGCTTTGCCTTCACGAATCTGCTCTCAGATCTTCAATCTGCACTCTGCAGCTCCTCCAGCAGCTGACTTCCCTTCTTTCTTCCCTCCCCTTGCTCTCCCTTTCTCCTTCTCTCTCTTGAAATGAAATGGAGAAGAAGGATATGAAGAGGAAGGGTTTTTATCCTATTTTCTCGGCCTTTATCCACATGGAGAAGCCTGCACCACTGGATCCAAGATCAGGGAATCGAACGGCTCAGAATTGTCCAAAAAAGTCTGAACACGGCCTGACACGCACTGTGGCACGCTCGTGTCACTTATGCGGCAGCCCACCGACTCAACTCCAGCCAATACACGGTCGTGTGACACGTCCGTGTCACGACCTACACGCTCGTGTCATGCCTGACACGCCCGTGTTGACCACCAGTGTACTTCACTCAGCACCATTTCAATTTCTCCCGAGAGACACACGACCCTAGGATACGCCCGTGTCCTAGGTCGTGTGCACCTGGACACACTCGTGTCCCGCAACACACAGATTCCTGCCGAAAATCCATGCGGGACACGGCCTGTGACACGCCCGTGTCACAGGCCGTGTACCCTGCATTCGACGATCGTCGACCCAAAATTCGTCGACCACAAGCCCAACTCCTCAAGCCAAACCTGACACGCCCTGGGACACGCCCGTGTCCCAGGCCGTGTCACCCAACCTGAACCCAAATTGACTTTGGGGTGGTACAACGTCTACTACAGATTTCTTGTAGACGGTAACATTCTGATTCTGATGTTCAAAGTTGATGATATGTTTATTGCTTGGAAGTCAGCCAGGGAAATTCAGATACTGAAGCAGAAATTGAATGCTGAATTTGAGATGAAATATCTTGGTCGTGCTCAGAAAATCCTTGGGGTGGAGATCAGGTGGGACAGAAAGCGAGGCATGCTGTGGATTTCTCAGACCGGTTATATTCAGAAGGTACTTGAAAAGTTCAATATGATGGAATATAAAGCTGTTACAACTCCATTGGGACAACCGTTTAGATATCGTACCCCAGTGCGGTAGGATGCTTGATGTACGCGATGATATGCACGAGACTAGATATCGCTCAGGCAGTGAGTGTTGTTAGCAGATATATGACAAATCCAGGGCGACAACACTGGGAAACAGTCAAGTGGATCATGTGGTACTTGAATGGAATGCCAGACGTCGACTTACTTTTCAAAAGGGGCGAATTTGCTGGAGCTTTAGAGGGCTTCGTTGATTCTGACTATGCGGGCAACCTCGACAGAAGGAGATCTACTTCATGCTACATATTTTTTCTAGGTGGATGTCCTATTAGTTGGAAAGCTATTATTCAGGACATAGTAGCTCTGTCCACGACAGAGGCAGAATATATTGCTGCGATGGAGGCTGCTAAAGAAGCTATTTGGCTCAGGGGTCTCATCAAGGAACTCAGAGTTTCTCAGGAGTAAGTGAAGTTGCACAGTGATAGTCAGAGAGCAATTTGTCTTGCAAAGGACCCGGTCTATCATGCAAGGACAAAACACATTGATGTGCGCAATCACAAGCTGAGGGGGTTCATTGGAGGCGGCAAGATTCAGTTACTGAAGGTGCTCACGAAGGATAATGTTGCTGATATGTTGACAAAGCCCCTGACAGGAGTCAAGTTCAAGCACTGCCTTGACTTGGCTCATATTTGTGTTTGCTGATCGTAGTGACCCCAGGAAGAGGGGGTGTTCTTTTGGGAGAAGATCCAAGCTGGAGGTGTAGCATGCATCACAGGGAGCGTCAAGGTGTAGACTGTTATATTATGCCGCTCCTTTGAACCAGGCGGTTTTAATTGCCCCCTTTATTATTTTCGATTCAATTAGGGCAACAACCTTTTAAAAAAAAGAGAAAAAAATGGCCGGCTTCTTCCCGATGAGATAGAGGATACGACTGTCGTGCGAAATCAAGGATCGGAGGAGACGAGCGTTCTCTTTTCCGATCTTCAGAGAGCCGACAATCCTCCTCCCCCCATCCTCGGCATTTTCCAGACGGGTGAAAGCAGCGGCAGCTGCTTTGGCCAGGAGGGTTAGATCTCTCGCTCATGGAGATCTTTGGTGGTCGGTGGCATCTTGAACGCCGGCGAGTATAGGGGCTGATTGTGATTCTTGGCGCTGCAAGTTCTGTTTCTCATTGTTGTAAACACTCATATTGATATTATAGTGGATCTTTTCCGGCGCTCTTCCCGTGGATGTAGCAGCTTCTATTCGAACCATGTATATTCGGCGTCGTCTGCGATTGTGTGTGCTTGATTTTATTTCTGCATTTTTTATCTCGATTTTGTGGTCATTGTTATTGCGTTGCGCGCTCTGCGGTGATTGAAAATCGGTGCGGTTTTCATAACACATATTGAAATATTTTGTATTAATTTTAATTTAAATTTTAATGGACGAGTTTTTTTAAATTAAAATCCCTCTTCATTTAATAATAATAATAATAATAATAAATTCTCCTACATATTTTATAGATATATAATATTGAGCAAAAATGTCTATATATGCTTTACAAAAAAATGATTTAACAATTTTCACTAAGGTTCTGTTAGGCGGGACTTATTTTCACCAGTTAAACGGTAGCGACCGTATGAATCAAAACTTAAAACATAATTAAGATCTGGTTCATGCGGTCACAATCACTTGACCGTTGAAAATAAGTCCTCCCAAATTGAGTTAAAAATGATTTTCTTACTCTTTCCACTACGCTTCCAAGATCTCTCCAGCTGTAAGATCTTTCATTCTGTTCTTTTTTAGAGCACCGTTATAACCGCATTAAGTACGACAAATTTTTGATACGAGCATCTTCGGACGGGCTACATCTGTGCTCGATGCTCTCGGGCAGCCTTCGGCCGCATCAGGAGGGTTTCGCCCGCCTGCGCACGGGCTTCGCCCGTGCTTCGGGTGGTCTTCTTCCGCATATTTAGTTTTCGGGTGGTTTTCGACCAAGATCATGGCGTTGACAACACTCGATGCCAAGATCATGGCGTCGAGTCTTGCTCTCATCAATACCATGATACTTTTTTCCCGGATAACCATAGGGCTCCGGGGGCTGCGAGTGGCGGGTGCGCGCGGCGCCGAGATGGTGGATTGCGTGGAAGTGGGCGAAGCCCGCTTCAATGTGGTCGAAGACCACCCGAAGCACGGACGAAGCCTATGTGCAGGCGGGGCCCGCCTTTTGCGGCCGAAGGCCGCCCGAGAGCATCGAGCACGAGCGTAGCTCGTGTGAAGATGTTCGTATTTTTAATATATAATATAAATATAAATTAAAAATAATATTATTTATTATACATGGAAGGGGGGCCAGTTCTATGCGGGGTCGGCTTCTATGCGGCCGAAGACCGCCCGAAACATCAAGCACAAGCTAAGTCAGTGCGGAGGCGGGCTTCGCCCGCCTGGATGCGGCCAAAGGCCACCCAAGAGCTTTTAACTTAATTATTTCATAACTATAAGTTAATTCTAAATATTATTTTTCTAATTAAGTATTATTTTTGTAATTATTTTTCTAATTATAAGTATATTAAGTATAAGTATGATATAATATTTATTATATAAGATATAATACTGTTTAAATGTTAATAATACTGTTCCGCCATCCCGCCCGTGAATCGCCTCCGCCGTCCCCGCCCGCGTGCTTCGACGATGGAGCCACAGCCGCCGCCGACAGCCTGATCAGACCCCACCGCCGGGGTCTCCAGACGCCGGCAACTCCGGTGGGGGTAGGCCGGAGGTGGTCCGCCGTTCCCCTCGCGAATCGCCTCCGCCTTTCCCGCCTGCGAGCTTCCACGGTGAAGCCACAGGCGGCGGCAGCCTGATAGGAGCATGCCAGCCCTTCAGATATATCAGATCCTCCATCAGTAGATGCCACTGGTGATAATTGGCACCATTCAACTTTATCATCTTCTCCGAACCTGATGATGACTCCATTATGCTCTGCCAACTGGCCGGACCGACCACTGATCTCTGAGTCAACTATCTCAAAGTATGCAGCTGGAGAGGATAGCCAGCGGGCCAATGGTCGTAAACTATCACTCACAATTGCACACCCGAGATCCCGATCGACTCGTCCTGAAATCCCAAAGGTCAGCCCGGTATCTGCTCTGTCACTGAACGGCTCTGACACTCAACCTCGCTTTGATACCACTTGTTGGGAATGCGAGCGAACAATCCCGACCAGAGCACCTGTTTTAATTTTTGAGCGAGCAACCTGTGCGACCGCGTTCAGCGGTATGCAAGCGGAAACAACAATACAATACAGAAATAAAAAGCAACAAAAAGCACAGAAGAACACACATGAAATTTTTAACGTGGAAAACCCAAATCGGGTGAAAAAACCACGGGACGATCGGAGTCCAACCCGGAAAGCCTCCACTAAAAGTGTGTGATAAAACACACGCACGGATTACAGACTTTCCCTCCACCGATCCACAAAGGATCTTCACCAGCTTCACACTACACAATACAATAAATAACAACAGAAAAACTGCAAGTTACCGACAGCGGCGGATGAGACGGATTACACAAATCCTCTCCAAGATGCCTCTTCGAATCCTTGCCAATATCTGCTCCAGATCCAATCCGTGTAGGCGAAGTACTCCCCCCAATCTAATGGCATAGCCGAGCGCAAGAATAGAACGTTAACAAAAATGTTGAACTTTATGCTGCTCACTGCAGGCATGCCTTCCGCTTATTGGGGAGAAGCAGTCTTGACTGCGAATCACATTCTGAATAAATTTCATCATGCTAAGTTAGAGGTTACACCCTACGATCTTTGGTTTAAGAGACCCCCGTCTTTAACTAGACTTAAGACCTGGGGCTGTATAGCCTATGTCAGGGTTTCTAACCCTAGACGGTCTAAGGTTGAAACTATGACCAATACGTGTGTCTACTTAGCTTGTGCTGAAGATAGTGCTGCAGATAGATTCTTAGACCTGTCTAATAATATAATTATTGAATCTAGGGATGCAGTGTTCTTCGAGGATAAATTCCTCAAAGATACAAACTTAACGATCTCAGGTATGCAAGCAACTATTACTAAGGAAGATCCTGAATCAGTACCAAGCACCTCCTATTCCGTTCCGGTAGATAACTCTGGCCTAGAGTCTAGGAGGACTTCAGTGAGAGAGAGAACCCCCCCCCCCCCCCCCAGAACCTTCGGTAGTGATTTTGTCACTTACCACGTTGAGGATGATTCATCTACCTTTACGGAAGCGATGAGATCAAGGGATTTCCTACTCTGGAAAGAAGCCATTGAGGATGAGATGAACTCACTCCTTCAGAACGGCACCTGGACGTTAGTTGATAAACCAAAAGTGGCTAAAACTGTAGGGTGCAAGTGGGTTCTGAAAAAGAAGCTAAATCCCGATGGTAGCGTAGCTAAGTATGAAGCACATCTGGTGGCTAAAGGCTTCACACAAGTAAGCGGAGTAGACTATTTTGATGTATACTCACCCGTGTGTCACTTAGAAACCATTAGGGTTCTTCTTGCTATTTCGGTCATTGAGAACTTTATTGTTCATCAAATGGATGTTAATAATAGGATGCTTTCTCTGAGCAAGTCCCTTTCAATTTCCATTCTAATAAATAAATATAATTTTATTTAGAAATAATAACACCAAGGTTTCATTTGGCGCAGTAATGGTGGTAGTAAACATGATGGTCATGAACTATCGTTCGTGAACGCACCTCAAAATATTCATGCATTTTATGCTCAAAATTAGTTTATTTTTTTGATAACTGTCATAACTTTTGTCTTACCAAACATACATTCTATGATAATAGCAATTTTACCACACATCGGAACAAATAAGTCCTGCCAAACAAAGCCTACATCAAATTCTTTATTAGATATCTCATGGCAAAGATTTTTTTTCTTAATATTGATTAATACTATTAGCATACCTAAGATCAACATTTCATCTCCTTCCTCTCCCAGTTCCCTATTTAGTATTTACTGATACTCGTTCGAAGATCGAAGGCAAAAGACTAGCTTCGGATCTTACCGAGAATATTGCGGGCATACCTTTCCCACCCCATCAATTGTTTAAATAATATTTTAAAAAAAATATTAAATTGAAATAAAGGCTCCGTTAACTTGAAGGTTAAATTGTCATTTGTTAACGCCCGCCTAAAGAACTTCATTCACTTTTATGTTCCAACGGATGATATTTGTTAGGTAATTTTTAATGAATGACGGTTTAACCCATGAGTTTAGGACCGCCACCACCATGCCAAGCGGACCCAAAATGTTTAATTACACTTGTTACCAACTACACTACATAACTATTATAATAAAATATGTAATAAATTCATATATATACACACACACACACACACGAGTGCCCGACATACATATGAGTACTCAAAATAATCGTAAAAAATTACATCAATCACAATTTTTATTTTATAAACAAATATACGTTTTTATGTAAAAAAAATTTCTCTTTCTTCCTCTCTTCGTCACTCTCACTCTTCACAACACTCCCCCCCCCCCCCCCCCCCCCCCCTCCCCTCCTCATTCTCTCCCTCTCGCTTACCCTTAATCATGAGTAGCATTAGAAAAACTAGAAATTTTTCATAGTTTAATAATAAAATAATAAATGATTGTAGAATAATACATTCAGATCCAACGGCCGAAATCAATTCAATGAATTTTTAATTCATGCATTTTATAGTTTCTTAATAATGATTTAGATATACACACATTAGAGACAATAATCCTACAAACATTATGCAGCTAAAAGTATAATAAAAGTATTGTGGTCACCTCACACTACCTATAATAGAACCGCCACGCACTATCACTCATGCAATCAAATGAATAAAGGAATATAAAATAATTTTTTGAGAAAGAGAATGCACATTTCAAATCAAAATTGTTCAAAAAAGTTGAATTTAAAACGTGTTTGGCTAAACATCTGCCGCGTTTTAATTCCATCAGCTGCAATTCAATTAACACACACATTATTAATTAACCTGCAGTTAATTACGATATTTGGATCAAATAAATGGCATTAAAAAACAATTATTCTGAAAGAAAGGAAATACTAACATTATTGCGCGAGGACAAATTGTCAAATTCTAATGATATACAGCATGGAACATTCTAGAAGCAAAACGGTATTTACAGAGTGAGTCCAGTATAATCACAGCAGCCTAAATTACTATTTTAGACTAATAATTTGTACATAAATTAATTATAAAAAATTGATGGAAATATTTACAATGACTGGCTACGCCTTCCCCTTTCTTTTACCGTCTACTGCCTGTACACAATAAATAATTAATTAATTAATAAATGAGGGAAAAAAGAATCACCTCAAAGGCTCGTGTGCATGCATTACTGTAAACAGACAAACAAAGATCTGTAGATACATTTTAGCAATATATATCTAGAGCGGTATTAAATCCATACCGAATACTGTTGTATGTGCACATCACAAAATTTTAAATGCAGACCATATTGCTAACTGCACACAAATAAAAAATTCAAGAATAGTTGCGTCCTTTTGTCTGTGCAAAGATAAAGGACAACCACTCTAAACTGGCAGCGGAGGGCGGAAACGGTGGGCGGCTTGGCTTGGTCATGTGAAGCTGGGAGCTATTGGGAGCCAAAACTAAAACAGGGAGGGATTAGGTTTTATGGGCCTGCCTTTAGCATTAAAGATTGAAGAGAAATATTAGGAGTTTTTTGCATCATAAAAGTGGTGTGTACATAGCAAGTTTTGATGTGCTGTTAAAACCGCGCTGTATCTATATCTTCTATATTAATTAGTGAGGAAATTGTGAAGTTAGGCTCCGTTTGGGACAGTGGCGGCGGTCGTAAACGCATGGGTTAAACCGTCATTCGTTAAGGATCACCTAACAAACTTCATTCGTTTGAACATACAAGTGGATGAAGTTCCTTAGGTGGACGTTAACCCCCATGTTCATGACCACCACCACCGTGCCAAACAGAGTCTTAGTCTACACGATAATTTGTGCATCTGATAACTTCCTCCACTAATTCTCACATTTGGAAAATACAAAAATTTGATCTGGTTTGGTGACCAGTTCTTTCTCCAACATTCAAATACCTCATAATACCCCCCTTTTGATGACCCTCCACGGGCTCATGGCCTTTGAGGTCTTTGAAAATCACCAACATGTTGGATGACCCCAACTTTCGACATGTCATGAACAACTCGACATGCTATCCAAATCATTGGTCTCATGGTAACAACACTCGATGTCTCATATTGAATATCACAATTATATGCTTATGGATTATGCATATGAGATTTGGACCCGAGCACTACTTACGGATTGGTAGTCCAACTCAAAACTCAAAAGTATGAGCTTATTGCTGGGTTCTTGAGTTGAAGCAAGAATACATGGTTGTCTCTACTCACTTCTTTAAGTTCGAAAAACTTTATTGTGAGATGAATTAATTTAAGGATTTCAACAGGGAGTGCAGCCCGATGTGAAACGTGAATGTGCTGACACGCTAATGGAACACTACGTGCAAATGTGGAATGACTGCAAACAAGTCTGTCCTAAATGTTGCATGCATGTTTTGAATTAACCCGGAATTAAACTTCTCTAATTTCTTTTATTCAGATTTTATGAAAATTTATCGGCAAATTTTGCGCTTCAAATTACGCACATTTTGTGATCCAAACTTGTGCCCCTCTTATAATCGACTAACTGCGTTGTGTTTGTGATTTCAGCACCCCTCATCGACCTAATTGATAGGATAGCTCAAATCCCTTCCGATTTAGGGTTTATCTAGTCAAAGCGCCGCCAATTCCTGATTTCCCCATGGTAGTCCCTTCTCCCCTCATAATTAAGGGATGTAAATTGTTAATCCCTCTTTTGTTTAAGTTCTACGACGTAGAATGCATGTGACAGCGTAATGAATTTTGCTAAATCGAATATCTCTTTCGTCATTCTTGAACAGGTTTAGCTAGGGTTTCTAAATTTGCTTACTCCATTTAGCCGTCATCGTCACATTCAGCCTTACTTAAGGCAAGTAAAGAAATCACTCTCACTTGCAAAAATTGAAATTAATTTCATGTACATCTTATATGTTTTTGAATTCTACTCTTGAACACTTGAATCATCAAATTAATAACATGTCATAATACGTTAGAATTCTATAAACTATGAATCATTTAATTCACTAATATCATAAACAATCATTGAAAGAACGTGTTTAATTGATGCAACTTCTTGACTTGAATTTCTTTTCGACTCCGTAGCGGGAACAAATGAATGCTCATAGCAAACATGAATTCTCTGATAAGACTTACATTTGAACTTGAAGATTCTTGTGCATTAAATAAAAACACCTACACATTTCATTGATTGCGACTTATGTCATTACAAGAACGATTATATGCTATACTCCGAAGTAGGCTAATAATTCTAATTATTTCTGCTTAACTCACTTGTCTGTCTTGCTAGTTTTGCCTCATAAAAAAATTACTACACACATTTCTGATCCCCTTGCTAGTATTGTATTTTATTTTGATTAATCTTTTTCAATGTTCTGAGATTTTTTTCCTTCTTATTTTTTTGAATCTGCCTTAGCGTCTGTGACTGCGCCGCCTGCTACCTGAGCCCGATCCGCATCAAGCTCCTGATTCTGGAGGTTTATTTTATTGTTATACCAGGTTTTATGTATTTTATTTCTTTTACTATCGAATTTGCTTATTATGTAATACTTATGATCAGTCATTTTCACTTATATCATGGATAAGTATTAGGCTAAATAAATTATGTATTGAAATTTGATATTAGTGCATGTTCATTTGCTTTGGGATTTTTATTGCATGAAATTTGTACCCGCACTTTTGCATCGCGGGTTTTATTAAAATACATGTGCATTTAACTTTTCATTACTACATTCTAAAGCTTCCACATAAAATAATGTATTTTCCCCAAATCAACTATTTTAAAACTAATAAGACTAAATCAGCTCAAGCCTAACAGACATGAATTTTCTTTCCCCCGTGTCTGTGGCATCACAACTCACCTGAAGCGCACTCTGACTTTTGCTTTTATACGGGCCATGACACATGATGTCGCTCGTATCCTCATCTTGAACAAGCAAGTGGGAATAGGTGGTCGTGGGCGTGGCGGAAACAGACAATCTGATCCAAGGTCTCAGCCTACCTATCATGCTACTAAATTGCATGAAATCCTGAGCCTCCCTCTAGCAACACCGTTCCTTAAAATTTACTATCTGATGATAAGTTGATGTGCTTCAACAACTCTTATGCCCTCCTCTTAAAATATTCCTACTCAAACTGACATCTGTTAGTGGCAAGAGACTTTAAAACATTTTAAATGTAATGTTTGTGTACTTTCTAAGCATGTTCATCATACTACAAGCAACTCTTCTCTACCTAGCACTCTTAATTTCAATTCCATTTGCACTGATGTATGAGATCTATCCCTTATTTTATATTTATAGGGATTTCCCTAGCTTGCATTTTTATAAATTGTTTCTTTCACACTACTTGAATGTACATGTTAAAAAAAGAACTTTGAGTGTTTGAATACAAACAACAACACTCAAGTCTTTATCCCACTATAGTGGGATCAGCTATACGGATCCTTTGTCGTCAATGTGCCCTATCTTAAATCTTTAGTCATAATCTCACTAATGCCTAAGTACATCATGTCTTTCCTTATAGTTTCATTCGAAGTCTTCATGGGTCTACCCCTTCCCCTATTAACATGCCTAGTGACTAAACTTTTACAACGCCTAACATATGCCTATAATGGTCTCCTTTGTACGTGTCCAAACCATCTTAATCGAGCTTCTCGCATCTTCTCTGCAATTGGTGTCACTCCTGTCTTATTCCTGATACATTCATTCATAAGTTTATCCAGTCTTGTGTGTCCACAGATCCACCTAAGCACTCATCTTTGCAACTCTCATTTTTTGCTCATGTACACAATTCACTGCCCAACACTCAGAACCATGGAACATCGCTGGTCTAATTGCAGTACGGTAAAACATGCCTTTAAATTTTAATGGTACTTTACGATCACAAAAGATCCCTGACGTGTCTCTCAACTTCAACCAATCTATTTGGATTCTATGTATCACATCTTTATCAACACCTCCATCGTTTTGAACTACGATTCAAGATATTTAAAGCAGTCACTGTGAAAAATATCTTGATCACCCAACTTAATAATGAAGTCTTCCGTCCCTCTTGCACTGCTAAATTTAAGCTCCATATACTCCGTCTTTGCCCTGCTCAATCTAAAACCCATCTTTTCTAAAGTGTCTTGCCAAGATTCAAGTTTCATGTTTAAACACTCGTGTGTCTCATTGACCAAAACATTATCATCAGCAAACAATAAACACCAAGGTATTGTTTGTCGGATATGTCCGGTGTGCTCATCTAAAATAGGGGTAAAGAGATAAAGGCTTAAAGCTGAACCTTGATGTAAGCCAACAGTGATAGAAACTTGATGTGTCAATCCTTCAGATGTCCTCACCCTTATCATCGAATTTGTAGACATATCTTTGATTATGTCAATGTATGACACATTTACACTATTTTTTTCTAAGACTCTCAATAAGATCTCTCTTGTAACTCTATCATAAGTCTTCTCAAATCTTATTTTCTTTCTCGATAGTTGTCAATGAGTCTCCTCAAGAGATGCATAGCTTCCATAATCGACCTCCCTGATGAATCCAAATCGATTCTCCGAGATGCTAGTCTCTCGTTGTAACATCCCAAATTTTGACGTCACGCTTAAATTAATTTCAGGAATCCGATCGCGGGCTTAGTTGATCGAGTCGGCGGAGTGTGAAGGATTTTACTTAACGCTCAATTAATAACAAAGAATTAAGGGGAGGGGGGGGTCTCCTATACCGGTTCACTAACCGTGAACCGCTGCGTATATACCGCACCCCTCCATCCCGATAACCCGCAGATTCTCCCTTCCGCTATTTTTCTTCTTCCCGCACCCGATCCTGTAACCGCTCGCAGGTGCTCTCGGGAAGCCTTGTCGACGGCCAGTTCGTGCCGGAATCCGGTGCCGGAGGCCAGCATTCACTCCCTTTTCCTCCTCAGCAGCCCTATCCGACCTCCCCTTTCCCTCCTAGCACTGTTAAAGGGGTGAACCCTCAACCCTAGTTTGGATCCAGTGAGGGTGATTCTTCTCCTTCACTCTTCCTTCCCTTTTTTCTGTGGAATTCGTCTTGTTTGAAGCCCAACATTATTTACATTTTGTTTCTCTCGCCATTAATTAGGAATCGAGGATCTCAGACTCCTCCAAGCAGGAACAACCACTCATTCTGGGGTTTTAGCCGTTGTTAAATCGAGATAACACTTTTGTTTGCGCTATTTTTCCCTCCCTAACTAGTCGTTTGTTACCAATTGGAGATAGTCCCACCAAAACCCTAAAGGGGGAAATGCTTAAAATAAGATTATCGGTGGATTTCAGATTTCTGGTGGTCGTTGGAGCAAGGGATTAGAGAAGTTCTTAGTAGTCTGATGCTTGGATAAAAACTTTCATGTCGCCTTGACGCGTGTACGAACGTCGAACCACCGCTGTAAGAAATTTGACTCCTTTTAGTCTAGCAGTTCAGATTAATTTATTTCATGTACTAGAAATATGGTATACGCACTTAGACCTACAAGTTCCTAAAGTTAGAGCCTGGTCAACGGGGTGGGATACGCTTAGGCATAATTTAACAAAATCTGTATTATGAAAATCGTAAGCCTAGTGTATTTTAATTAGAGTCTCATCCTGTGTTAGACTCACTGAACAAGTGTATAAGTGAAAATCAAGAAAACAGGCAAGAAAGGGTTTACCCTCGCGATTCTGGTGGAGGCACAACACGGTATTCCCAGGGCCAGTAGGCCTTCACTCGTGTTTCAAGCTCAGGGTCGATGACCCTTGCTTCAGAAATGAGACTCCTCAGATAGGAGTCTGTGTTCCACTTGAGGAGCACTCAGTTCAGGGCACCATCAGGCTTGCCACTCGAAATGCAGTAGCTAATTGTGCACAGTCGTCCTCAGTGACACAAGATAATAAGAAGTTAGTGAAACAGGTTGAAAGTTACCACAAATATAGCTTCAGAACTTCAGAATTCAACGATCGATACAGATAAGAAAGAACGTATCAGATCACACGATAGGTTGAACTCATGTCAGACCATGAATTCAAGTGTCATACTTAGTAATGGAATATTTACACAAACTTTTAAATTCATGTATTACTCATCAAAAATTATTTTCTTTAAGTGTTGTTGGGGAGTAGCTTTTCTTACTCTTCAGTGGGTCTGACTCATTTGGAACTTGTTTTTACAGGGGGCTCAGGTCAGAAATCCGCTTAGGATAGGCGGCTCAGTCTTCAGTCGTCCGTTGTCCAGTTGTACTACTGTTCTTGTATTTTTTTATTTACAGACATTTGTATTTGTTGTACTATACTCACTGTGATGGTTCAGTTAATTCATTCTGTTGGTATTTCAGTTCTTTAGTGTTATTTTTTCCTATTAGTTGGCTCTGTCGATGCTGTTTGGCAAGGTACACTTTTACCCATAGTTTTACTTCACTTTTTCCGTTGTAAGTATTACTTTTCAGGATCTTTATTTCTTTTACCTGCTTTATACCAGTTTATATACAGTCTCTTAGTTTACTTGTAATCGCTTCGTCTCTTAGGCACCTCGAGACAGTGAACCGGGGGAACCCTCACGTCAGAGCACTGCTCCTAATCCAGTAATGGGTGATGTTAATGCGCCTCCTGCGCCACCCGCTCCAGCAGCAGTAGAACCTACTGAGTTGGCAGCCCAGATTGCCAAGGAAGTAGCGGTTGCATTATTGGAATTTCAGAGAGGGTTGGCTGCAGGGATTCCGGTTCCCGCTCCAGCACCAGCCCCTGCACCGGTAGCTGTGGAGGTCGGTCAGGACCGTTAAGGGATTTTACGGACCTCCACCCTTCCAACTATAGCGGAGATGGCACCCCGATGGATAACGATGACTGCATTGCGAACACCAGAGATTTGCTGAATGTCATGGCGTGTCCAGAGAATAAAAAGGTTCCGCTGGTCGCCTTTTTTCTTCGGGGTGAGGCGAAGGTTTGGTGGGATAAGTATTTAGTTGATGATCCTGCAGGTAAGACTTCTAGTTAAATTCTCTCTTGGTTAAGAAAGTATTAACTTATAGTGTGGCGTTGTGTGACCATTTTCCTTGTCAGGTCGTACAACAGATATGTTTACTTGGGGCGATTTTTCTAGGGCTCTTGCGAGCTGGTTCGTGCCCCCTTCTGCTCGACGCGGTCTCCAAGAGAAGTATCATATGCACTTCAAAGGGGATAAGTCAGTGGCCGTGTATGAGCGAGAACTTACTCACTTTTCTCACTATGCGAGCGCGATGCAGGGAGATGAGGCGGAGAGGTGCAGTCGTTTTGTGGATGGCCTACGAGACTCATTGAGGCAGCCGTTGATGACCATGGTCAACGCCGATTATAGGAGTTTGGTGGATACGACGCGAAGGTTAGAAGCGGATCAGCAGCGTGTGCAGAGGCGCGATAGTTTCCGCGCCAAGCGGCCTCAAGGTGGACCACCGGCTCAGCAGGATAAGAATCAGTCAAAGGACCGATGGAACAAAAAGCGGAAGTCGGATTACAAGCAGGGCAATCAGTCTGGGGGCAAGCCCAAAGACTATCCTCTTTGTTCCAAATGCAATCGTCACCACTATGGAAAATGTTTGGCTTCTTCAGGTGTCTGCTTCAAGTGTCAGAAAGCTGGACACATTGCTTGGAATTGCCCAGAGTATGTGGATAATCAGGTAACATGATCATACGCTAGGTAATTTTCTCTCATTCAGGATTTCTCTTTGGAAAACTTAAATTGTGTACTGTAACTTGAATTTCAGTCAAATTACGAGCGTGTGGTTCAAGTGGGATCGATAAAGGGAAGGCTGTGGTGGTGGCTGATCCGAAGTCAACTGCAGGACGTTGTGACAGGATTGGAACTTTAGTAAATAGTTTGTCCTAATATCTATTCTTCCTCCCAGCAACACTTAAAATGAGATAATAATATACACTTGCATTTAGGTATCCCCATAGTTAATGGTGTGTCGTCTAAGGTCCTCTTTGATACGGGTGCATCACACTCGTTCATGGCGGAATCTTTTGCTCGCAAGCCTGGCCTAGAAGCCCTTAACGATCAGATTACGTTAGATGCTATGATGTCTGACGGTTCAGTGCTGCAAACCAGTCGCAAGTGTAAGGCGTCAGTTCTTTTCGGAGAAGTAGATATTGTGGTGGAGGCGTCCCTTTTACCTATTGCCGAGTTTAATCTGATTTTGGGCATGGATTGGCTGACCGACGTGGATGCCAAGATAAATTGCAGAAGTAAGGAGATTCAGTTAGAAGGACCTGATCAGTCTCTGATTACCTTCCGAGGTTTGAAAGGAGTCTCCAACCTGATCATCTCTTCGGTAAAAGCTAGGAGGCGTGTCAGTAAAGGGTGTCCCGCCTTTTTAGTATTATTGCATGCGGAAGACAAAGTCATTTTGCAAGAAGTACCAGTCTCTGATTACACTCGTGTGCCTCATTGACCAAAACAATAACATCCACAAACAATAAACACCAAGGTATTGCTTTATGGATATGTCTATAATAATAATTAACTAATTAATTATATAATTAATGAATTAATAAGTATGTGAGGTAATAGAAACTAAAAAAGGGGAAACATATGTGAAGTGGCGGGGGAGGGGGCAGAAAAATAAAAATATAGAACCATGCGGGGCTCGAGGAAAAGCAGGAGGGCTTCGGGGGAGATGGGATAAAACCCGCGGTTGGCTCGATGAAGTGTGGCGGTTCGATGTCACAGAGCATCCAGGCGGGGAGGGTTGACAACGGACTGTTCAAGAAAGAAGAGAGACACACAGAGGCTTGAGAGAAGCGGAGGGCGTAGAAAGCGTGAATGAAACTAGAGCGTGGGTGTTGCACCTGTAAAACCCTTATTTTAGTTTATATATTAAGCAAGAAGTGTGGGGTGCCATTAGAAAATGAAACTGGCTAAAAATTAAGTGAACCGGCACCTTCTGGTTTTTAACAAACGTGGCGTGCGGGTGTTAAGCGGCGCCGATAGAAATAAAGCAAAGGAAAAAAACCGCTGTTTCTCTTATTTCTCTCCCGATCCCGCGATCCCGCACAGAAGCGCAGCAGGCGGAAATCAACCGCACGCCGACGGACGCTCCCGAGCGCTCGATCTTCCTCCGTTCTTCGTTACTTTTCCTCCGATTGAAAGGTAATCACTTCCTCTCTACTCCTCTTGCTTCTTTCTTACTTCTTTCATGAAATTTTGCATGGATTGTAGTTGAAGGAAACTTTAGATTTTAGGGTTTTCTAAAATCTTTGTTTATTTTTATTGAAAACACTTCTGTAAAGATTTCTCTAGCTAAACCCATGAATTTGGGGGAAACCCTAGTGCTTGATTTTGGTGTTAGGATTGAAATCGGTGAAACCCTAAATATCCTTAGCATGAATATTATGTTGCCCTTTCTCTAAACCTAAACCAGTGAAAGAGCAGCAAAACTCTAAGGGTTTAAAGAGGTCTTTGACCTAATTAGGTCAAGTAGAACCCTCAAAAAGGGATTATGACCTAATTAGGGACCTTAGTGATATATTAGAAATCTCTTAAAGGATGTTGAGCTAGGGAAGCAGAATTGGCTAGAGCAAAATGTTCCCTCGCCAATTTGGATCAGAAGCCCTTGATTTCTAGATAGAATAACCAACAATTAACATCCTAATTAACTCCTTGACCTAATTAGGTCAAGTGGAGTCCGTCAAGACCATCTTGAAGTGGTTGACCAATTTATGTGTCTTTAACAATATTCTCAATGTAGGATATGACTTCACGAGGTAGTGGAAAACAAAATGACGATGGTGGACGCAGGGATAAAGGAAAAGGGGTAGAAAGAGTGAGTTCTTACCCTTTTGTAATCACTTAATTTTCATTTATATTTTCATGCTTATATTTTTATGTGTATGTTATATGAAAGAATAATGAAAATTAAATATAATTGAAAATAAAGTAGAGGAAAAAGTAAAAGAACAAAGAAAAGAAATGGGCTAAGTTAGGGGTCAACCCAACAGTGGAGGTGGGGTGAATGTCCTCCCAATGATGATGAAATGAAAGGAACGTGCGAATATGAAAATGCACGTTAAGAAATGTGTGCGAATATGAAAAGGCACGCAAGCGCGCTATATAAATGAAATGAAAGGTTAATATTCCCTTAACACTGCCCAATAACAACATGAAAAATCTAAAAGAGACTAAAAGAGTCCAACCCATGAAACAATATATGTATGAGTAAAAAGATAAAACAGAGAAGAAAAAGATTCATAATACGAATATGATGAAAACGATTCATGTAATATAACGAGAGAGAACGTAATCAATATAAAGTATGAAATCCGTAAAATGCAAATAAGACATCATAAAAAAGGGAATAATGAGAATTCATTTAGTCTCTGACTAATAGAAAATGTAACTAAACAGGTAAAGGTGGAGGCTTCTCCTGCTAGCTCTAGCAGGCCCCCTACACGCCGGGAAAAGATGTACAAGATCTGGGTGGATGTCATCACAGCTGTCTTCGAAGTCATGGATGCCCACAAGGCGTCTTGTCGCGACCCCGACTGCCCCCACGACGAGTTTCAGTTTTTTTTCAAATAGTTACTTATGGTTTTCACATGTTACAGTATAGCTTTTGGTGCTGGGTTACTTGTATAGTTTTGAGCTGATGTGATAGTATCTGGATAGTTGTAGCTCAGACATTATGGTGACTCCTTTTTGTTATATATATGTATCAAGTCACCTGTACTATACTGTATCAGATGTATGATAAATAAGATGGGATGTACTTTTCAGCACTTCTTTTACTCTGTCAATACCTATTTATATATAAGCAGTGATAATTATATAACTGTCATACTCTGATTTGCCTATGAAATATAGAAGATCGAAAGAAAATTGCGACGGTAGCCTAATAAGAGGGGCCATTACAATTAAATGGTATCAATGTCATGGTTTTGTTTGGATTCGTTAAGGAGTAATAGAAATACAAGGAATATAAGTAAAACAAACTGAAGTATCTAATTTGACGTCTTCCTGTCGCAGGAACCCTTTCGCACCTATTTGAGTAGACGACAAAGAGAAGAACTCGAAGGAGAAACTAGTCGCATGGCTAAAGACAAAATTAGGGAAAGATCAAATCCCCCTCTATCCGAAGTCATGCAAGCATTAGCTGAGGCTATCCGAATGGGCCATAGTGCTGTTGCGGTATCACAACCGTCAATGTCAAGTGAATCTTACGTGAAGCAATTTCTGGAAATGAGGCCGCCCTTATTTCGAGGAGGTTTGACCCCAATGGAAACTGAAGGCTGGATCAAGAGGATTGAATTAATTTTCAATGCTATGAAATGCCCCGATGATCAAAAAATTGATTTAGTCGTCTTCCTACTAGAAGGAGAGGCTGATCGATGGTGGGACAGCATGAGGCAAGGAAAATTTGCTGGGCGGAAAAATTCAGAGATTTACTGGATTGACTTTTTGAAAGAATTTGTTAACTGTTTTGTCCCTCCATCTGAAAAACAAATGTTGCAGAAAAAATTTCTGAGATTAATGCAAGGAAATCGTACAGTCCTTCAATATGAAGCTGAGTTTGCGCAACTAGCTTATTATGCAGGAGATATGGTCGCAAAGGAAAGCGATCGTTGCTTTCGATTTCAATTGGGTCTACAAAAGATGTACGGGTACATCTCATTTCACAAAGGATTAAGAATTATAATGAATTAGTAGAGACTGCTAAGTTGATTGAAAAGGATGTCGAGAGTTCGCAAAGGCGAATGGACTTTCAGAAGAAAAGACTGCCAGAAGGACAAAATATGGATTCCTCGCGAAAGAGTGGAAGTTCAAATTGGAAAAGGAAGAAAGGAGGTCCTCCATCACAAACTCGAAATGAAAGTGGGACTAGTAGTAATACGATGAAGCCCTTATGTTCAAAATGCGGAAAGAATCACTTTGGCGATTGTTTAAAGGGTACCGGCGTTTGTTTTAAATGTCTGAAGCCGGGACATCGCCGTCAAGATTGCCCGTTGTGGAAAACAGTATCTGAAAGAGGTGGTCCTAGTCAGATATCAACATTTCATCATCTTGATACCAGTTCAGTTAGTAGAATGGATAAATGTAAAGGAATTGATACATCAGGATATATGGTAGAAACTAGAGAAGACAGACAGGTGCAGCCTAGAGTCTTTAATATGAACCAGCAAGGAGCGAAAGCTGATGATACCGTTATCACAGGTATGATCTATGTGCATAACCACCTTTTAAAGGTATTATTTGATACAGGGGCTAGCCAATCTTTCATCTCTACAAGAGCAATTAAACAATTAAGGTTGGAACCATATATATCGCTGGAAGAGTTGAGAGTTAAAATGCCTAATAATACTGAGATGACTACAAAGCTTCGATGTACAGTATGACTAACAATTGATACCAGCCCAGTAGAAGTAGATGTTGCAGTTCTACCTCTATCTGAGTTTGATATCATATTAGGGATGGATTGATTATCAAGACATGAAGTTATTATCAATTGTAAAACGAAAGAAATTACACTCAAGCTGGACAATATACAGTGTACTTTTAAAGGACTAAATGAAGTTGCAAAAATTATGATATCTTTGTTAAAGGCACTGAAGAAAATACGAAAAGGTTGTGAAGCAACCTTGGTCATGATTAAAGGAATCAGTACGGTGACATGTGAGCCAACTGCAGTTCCTGTAGTATGTGAATTTCTCGAAGTATTTCCCGAAGAATTACCAGGACTACCCCCATCAAGGGATGTAGAATTTACGATTGATTTAGTGGAAGGAGCTAAGCCAATAGCAAAGGCACCATATCGCATGGCTCCTAAAGAATTGGCAGAATTAAAAAGTCAATTGCAAGAACTACTTGATAAGGACTTCATCCAACCAAGCACCTCACCTTGGGGAGCTCCAGTACTTTTTGTTAAAAAGAAAGATGGTTTGTTTCGACTATGTGTCGATTATCGAGAACTGAATAAGTTGACAGTTCGCAACCAATACCCTCTACCTCGCATTGATGATTTATTCGATCAATTAAGTAATGCAAAAGTCTTTTCTAAAATTGACTTAAGATCAAGATACCATCAGATGCGAATAAAAGAAGACGATATTTATAAAACTGCATTCAGCACAAGATACGGACACTTTGAGTTCGTAGTCATGCCGTTTGGATTGACAAACGCGCCAGCAGTTTTTATGGATTTAATGAACCGGGTATTTAAGGAATATCTAGATAGGTTTGTTATCGTATTTATCGATGACATCCTGATATATTCTGCAAGTAAGGGTGAACATACAGAACACTTGAGGCTTGTGTTGCAAACGTTGAAAAGTCATGCGTTATACGCAAAATTTTCTAAATGTGAGTTCTGGTTAAATGAAGTTTCCTTCTTGGGACATGTGGTTACAGAACATGAATTATCTGTAGATCCAGCCAAAGTAGAGGCAATTATAAATTGGCCAAGACCGACTACAGTCACAGTAATTCGGAGCTTCCTTGGATTAGCAAGTTATTACAGAAAATTTGTAAAAAGGTTTTTCAGCAATTGCACTACCGCTTACGAAACTAACCTGAAAGAACGTTCTATTCCTCTGGACGAATGAATGTCAGGAGGCATTTGACGAGTTAAAAGCAAGACTAACTACTGCACCAATATTGGTCATGCCTTGTGGCATAGAAGGTTTTCAAATTTATAGCGATGCATCCCTGAAAGGTCTTGGTTGTGTCTTGATGCAGAATGACAAAGTCATTGCGTATGCCTCGCGACAGTTGAAGGATTCTGAGCGTAATTACCCAACACATGATTTAGAATTGGCAGCTGTCGTATTTGCCCTAAAGATTTGGCGACATTATTTATATGGTGCTCAATGTGAAATCTTTACAGACCACAAAAGTTTAAAGTATATTTTCTCTCAGAAGGAAATAAATATGCGCCAGAGACGATGGTTAGAACTTATCAAGGATTATGACGTCGACATTAAATACCATCCCGGTAAGGCAAATATAGTAGCTGATGCGCTCAGTAGAAAACATTTGGCACAGATGATTGTTCCGCTAACTGAACAAAAAGAGTTATTACGAGAGATACAAAAACTTGAAATGCTTACATGTATAACTACCGCTCAGACTCGCAATTTATTCTTCCAACTCATGACAGAGCATTCCCTTAAAGATAGGGTCAGGAAGGCAATGAGCCAAGATCCTATATTTGTGAAGATTCTAGATAAGGTTAAAAGTGGACAATCAATTGCTTTTACAGAAAAAGATGGAGTATTATTTTTAAATAAAAGATTATGTGTTCCTCATGTTAATACACTTCGAGCGGAAATACTTTATGAAGCACATAACACAACATATTCAATTCATCCTGGGAGAACGAAAATGTACCAAGATCTCAAGCAGGACTTTTGGTGGCCAGGAATGAAGACTGACGTAATTCAATATATTGCTAAATGTCATACATGCCAACTTGTGAAAGCAGAACATCAGAAACCTGGCGGATACTTACAATCACTGCCAATTCCTGAATGGAAATGGGATGACATAACCATGGATTTTGTCATGGGATTGCCAAGGAGTAAAACTGGGAACAACAGTATCTGGGTAATTATTGACCGATTAACGAAAGTTGCACATTTTATTCCTATGAAAAATGATAGCCCAGTGCAAAAGTTAGTTGATCAGTATATCGATATTATTATAAAATATCATGGAATTCCCCGGTCCATCGTGTCTGATAGAGATGGACGCTTTACATCAGATACTTGGAAACTCGTACAGAAGAAATTGGGCACAAAATTACTATACAGTACCGCCTTTCATTCTCAAACGGATGGTCAATCCGAGCGAACTATCCAACTGTTGGAAGATTTATTAAGAATGGTTGTACTCGATCTTAAAGGTTCATGGGAAAAATACCTAGTGTTGGTGGAATTTTCATACAATAATAGCTACCAGTCAAGTATTCAAATGACACCGTTCAAGGCATTGTATGGACGAACATGCCGCACCCCATTAAGTTGGGCAGGAGATGGTGATCAGAAGTTATTCCCAAAAAACCAAGTGGATAAGATAAATGATAAACTTACACTGCTACGAGAAAGATTGAAAATCGCCCAAGACAGACAACAAAAATATTATGATGTCAGACATCGAATAGTACACTTTAATGAAGGGGATATGGTATGTCTAAAGATAAAGCCCTTTAAAGGAACTTCACGAATCCGTCGACTTGGAAAGCTTAGTCCAAGGTATGTAGGACCATTCATCATCTCTGAAAGGATTGGACCGGTAACTTATCGCCTAGTATTATCAGATGCTCTTCAAAACCTTCACGATGTATTTCATGTCTCTTCATTAAGAAAGTATATAGCAGACCCAGAGAAAATAGTCTCTCCGGAGCAAGTACAAATAGAACCGGATCTATCAAGTCCAACCGAACCATACAAGATTGTAGATTGGCAAAATAAGCAGCTTCGAAATCGAGAGGTTCGATTTGTCAAGGTCTGGTGGAAAGGGCATGGTATTCAGGAAGCAACGTGGGAAAAAGAAGAGGACATGAGAAATCTCTTCCCTCAATTGTTTGATGCACTTTCAGATTAAGGATTTTCGCGGACGAAAATTCAATGAGAAGGGGAGAATTGTAAAACCCCTATTTTAGTTTATATATTAAGCAAGAAGTGTGGGGTGCCATTCGAAAATGAAACCGGTGAACCGACACCTTCCAGTTTTTAACAAACGTGGCGTGCGGGTGTTAAGCGGCGCCGATAGAAATAAAGCAAAGGAAAAAACCCGTTGTTTCTCTTATTTCTCTCCCGATCCCGCACAGAAGCGCAGCAGGTGGAAATCAGCCGCACGCCGACGGACGCTCCTGAGCGCTCGATCTTCCTCCGTTCTTCGTTATTTTTCCTCCGATTGAAAGGTAATCACTTCCTCTCTACTCCTCTTGCTTCTTTCTTACTTCTTTCATGAAATTTTGCATGGATTGTAGTTGAAGGAAACTTTAGATTTTAGGGTTTTCTAAAATCTTTGTTTATTTTTATTGAAAACACTTCTGTAAAGATTTCTCTAGCTAAACCCATGAATTTGGGGGAAACCCTAGTGCTTGATTTTGGTGTTAGGATTGAAATAGGTGAAACCCTAAATATCCTTAGCATGAATATTATGTTGCCCTTTCTCTAAACCTAAACCAGTGAAAGAGCAGCAAAACCCTAAGGATTTAAAGAGGTCTTTGACCTAATTAGGCCAAGTAGAACCCTCAAAAAGGGATTATGACCTAATTAGGGACCTTAGTGATATATTAGAAATCTCTTAAAGGATGTTGAGCTAGGGAAGCAGAATTGGCTAGAGCAAAATGTTCCCTCGCCAATTTGGACCAGAAGCCCTTGATTTCTAGATAGAATAACCAACAATTAACACCCTAATTAACTCCTTGACCTAATTAGGTCAAGTGGAGTCCGTCAAGACCATCTTGAAGTGGTTGACCAATTTATGTGTCTTTAACAATATTCTCAATGTAGGATATGACTTCACGAGGTAGTGGAAAGCAAAATGACGATGGTGGACGCAGGGATAAAGGAAAAGGGGTAGAAAGAGTGAGTTCTTACCCTTTTGTAATCACTTAATTTTCATTTATATTTTCATGCTTATATTTTTATATGTATGCTATATGAAAGAATAATGAAAATTAAATATAAATGAAAATAAAGTAGAGGAAAAAGTAAAAGAACAAAGAAATGAAATGGGCTAAGTTAGGGGTCAACCCAACAGTGGAGGTGGGGTGAATGTCCTCCCAATGATGATGAAATGAAAGGAACGTGCGAATATGAAAAGGCACGTTAAGAAATGTGTGCGAATATGAAAAGGCACGCAAACGCGCTATATAAATGAAATGAAAGGTTAATATTCTCTTAACACTGCCCAATAACAACATGAAAAATCTAAAAGAGACTAAAAGAGTCCAACCCATGAAACAATATATGTATGAGTAAAAAGATAAACCAGAGAAGAAAAAGATTCATAATAAGAATATGATGAAAACGATTCATGTAATATAACGAGAGAGAACGTAATCAATATAAAGTATGAAATCCGTAAAATGCAAATAAGACATCATAAAAAAAAGGGAATAATGAGAATTCATTTAGTCTCTGACTAATAGAAAATGTAACTAAACAGGTAAAGGTGGAGGCTTCCCCTGCTAGCTCTAGCAGGCCCCCTACACGCCGGGAAAAGATGTACAAGATCTGGGTGGATGTCATCACAGCTGTCTTCGAAGTCATGGATGCCCACAAGGCGTCTTGTCGCGACCCCGACTGCCCCCACGACGAGTTTCAGTTTTTTTTCAAATAGTTACTTATGTTTTTCACATGTTACAGTATAGCTTTTGGTGCTGGGTTACTTGTATATTTTTGAGCTGATGTGATAGTATCTGGATAGTTGTAGCTCAGACATTATGGTGACTCCTTTTTGTTATATATATGTATCAAGTCACCTGTACTATACTGTATCAGATGTATGATAAATAAGATGGGATGTACTTTTCAGCACTTCTTTTACTCTGTCAATACCTATTTATATATAAGCAGTGATAATTATATAACTGTCATACTCTGATTTGCCTATGAAATATAGAAGATAGAAAGAAAATTGCGACGGCAGCCTAATAAGAGGGGCCGTTACAGCACCGGTCTTCGTCGATCAGAGCGGGGAAGGAGACCAAGGCGAGGAGCGCGATAAGGTCTCGTAGATGGAGCTGGTGTTGGTAAAGAAGCCAGAAGGCGTTGTAAAGGCAGCGGTTGTTGTTGGAATTGAAGAGGGTGGAGGTTCGTGGGGGAAGATGACGCAACGACTGGTGGGTGTCATCTTTCGCCAGCAGTGAAGAAAAATATTGTGGGGGAAAGATGACGCAGGAGCGGGACGCAGCGGCAACGGAGAGGTGTCGATTTTTGGGTGGATGGAACGAGAAAACAACGGTGGTAGCACAGAGGAAAACAACGGCTAAAACTAGAGGCTTCAACAGAGGAATGATGTCGGAAGAAGAGGATCGGGAGGCTCTGATACAAAGTTTGTTACGTGCTTCCTTGGTGGGTTATCAGAGAGCAGTGGGGTGAAGGATACAAAGAGAGTTAACTCTAGAAATGGCAAAGGAGATGAGAGAAAATGAAATCCTAGAGGGTGGAAGGAGAGAAAACCTTTAGGGGAGGTAGAGAGGAATCCCAAGATGGGAGACTTGAAGAAGTTCTCATTCATTGATTAATCCACTGCTACATGACACTAAGGACCTATTTATAGGACCCCCGGGTGCCAAACCCAAAATTACATCAAACTCAATACAACATATAATAAGATAAATGGCGGAAAATCAGAAACCGGTCCGTAACATATTGCATGGTCAAAGAAAATACATATGTGATTCTTTCTTCTGATTTGTTTCTATGTTGTTCTGCTTCTCACTCTGTTCTCTCACAAAATTCTCTCACCAATTTATTTGGTCCTACTTTAGCTGTATAATTAGAACGATTGTTGGTGCATGAGATGAATCAGTCATACGGAAATTGCATCCGAACACAACTTCAATGAAGCAACAAGGGTATAGGTACGGACGTAATGAAGTCATTTATTACTAAGTATATTACTTCTGTTACTATTTTCATCTTTAGCAAACATACTCTTTAAATATCTGTTAGATTAATAGTTCATGCTACTTTGCCTTCGTAATAAGACCCCATAGCATCTATTACTAAGATCATCCAGTTAATCTTTAGTATCAACAGCCTAATTTAAAATTTTGATGTTTAGAATTACTCTAGACCGCAATTTACAATTTGAGCCTTTTTCTCAGCAGAGAAATTAATACAGTAAAAATATATCATACCAACAGCGAGCACAAGCTCACAAAAAAATCTTTGCCCATATCTCAGTATGATTTCATACTAAAAACATAAGGAAAAACACATCTTTAATTACTTGGCATACCTTGGATTGGAAGTATCTCATTGTCAAGACAATAATATCTCGCAATCTACAAAATAACAGAGTTTGCATCAGGATTATGCGGAAAGAAAAAAACAATGGTAATGTTTTATGCCCATTGGATTGCACGCTCATGCCCAGTGTAAGATGAGCTAAAATATCACAGAACAAGAAGGAAAAAACAATACACTGTTTTGCCTATTCATAAAATATAGTCAAAAAATTCTGATTACCACCAACAGCCTGAAAAAAAAACAGAATGTTTCAACATGATTAAAAATTGATGGGACTGATATGGCCGCCGCTAGATGGAATCCACTCAGTATGATGCATTGATGGTGGGTCACCTACAACCCGGTCTACCTCTTATCTAGAACTCGATGTCGGCTCGCACATATAGTCATTGCGGCCGAGATCCATTACCTTCTCTCCTGCCGAGAGCCACTACCTTCTTGCCTGCCAAGAGCCACTACCTTCTCGCCTTCCAATAGCCACTACCTTCTCGTTTGTTGAGATCTCCTAACCAGTGATGACCTCCTTGGTACACGTTCCCCTTGTCATCAACGAGTTGTGTACTCATCACGAGGCCCACTTTCTTTCGGCAACACCATTATCTTTCCCAGGGCCATATTGAAGACACGGGACTTGCTCTGAATGCCCACGTACCGCCAGTACATTGTGCCTTGTTTTCCCGCAGCCCCATGATGGCCCATGACTTTGGTTAATTAAGGCTTCAAAATCATCTTACTCAATACAAACTCAGGTCACACATCAAAGAGCATATCCATAATCCTTCGCATATGCCATGTGTCATTGCTCTAAACTCAGCTCCAGCGCTGGACTTTGAGACGGCAGATTAGTTTTTACTTCTCCAAGTGACTAAGTTTCCACCAAAGAATAAGCAATACCCTGATGTAGATCGTCTGTCTTCAACAGAACCAGCCCAATCAACATCGATAAAAAGTTAAAAACTTCAATCTTCAAGTCCGTATTGAGAGTGAACAGGATTCCCCTTCCTAGTGAAGTCTTCAAATACGTCAAGATTCGATGGACAACATTCAAATGTCTCGTCTTTGAGGCATGCATATATTGACTAACTCCAACTGCATAGGCTATCTTAGGACGAGTGTGGGATAGGTAGATTAATCTTCCAACAAGGCGTTGATATCCAACCACGTCTTCAACAGGATCACCATCATCTCTTCCAAGATTATGATTCACCTCCATAGATGCATCACTAGGTCTACATCCATTCATGCCAGATTGTTCCAACAAATCAAGGGTGTATTTTCTCTGGGAGATGAAGATACCCCGTTTGGATCGTGCGAACTCAATTCCCAAGAAATATTTTAGTTTCCCTAGATCTTTTACTTCAAACTTCTATGACAAATTCACTTTTAAAGCTTTTACTTCTTCAATATCATCTCCTGTTATGACGATATCATCAACATAGACACTGAGAGCAGTTATTAGATTTGTTCTTCGTTTAATAAATAAAGTACGATCAACATGACTTTGTTTGTATCCAAGGGAAATCATGACCTTGTAGAATCGACCAAACTATGCCCTCGGAGATTGCTTCAACCCGTAAAGTACCTTTTTTAAACGACACACTTTTCCTTTAGATCCAGAAGGAGAAAAACCTGGAGGTATAGACATATATAGCTCTTCATCTAAATTTACATGAAGGAATGCATTCTTCACGTCCAACTGGTTAAGTTCTCAACCCTTGCACGCAGCGCATGATAGCAAAACGTATGGAGTTCATTTTTGCAACGGGGGCAAATGTGTCTTGATAATCAATTCCAAAAGTTTGAGTATACCCTCTTGCAACCAACCTCGCTTTGAATCGCTCAACCAAACCTTCAGAGTTTTGTTTTACGGCAAACACTCACTTATAACCAACAACCTTCTTTCTAGGCGAAAGATGTGTTAGATCCCGGGTACAATTCTTTTCCAAAGCGTTCATTTCCTTAATCATAACCGCTTTCCACTGTTGATGGTCAAGATCCTTCTTCCATGTGGATGGGATGGAGACAGAAGCTAGGGAGGAGATGAAAGCTTTGTAGGAGGAAGTTAGAACCTCATAGAAAACATAACGAGATAGTGGATGTTGGGTGCAAGATCTGGTACCTTTTTGAAGGGTGATGGGAAGTTCAGAACGATTCGTTGACGGAGCTGGCATTGGCGTAGGTGGCGTGGGATGAGCCTGTGTGATATCTCTACTCCGTCTGGTGTACACATGTAACTCCTTTTCTCTATAGGGAAGCTCCCCTGATTTGGAATCTCAACAGTAGGTAAAGAACGTGAAGGAGCAATCGGCAATGATAAAACAGGTGAGCTCACTTCACTCGTATATGTGTGCTCCCCCTGAAGTGAGGGCACGTAATAAGGTTCATATTCACGAAATGTGATATCCATCGTGACAAAAATCCTTTTAGTTGGGGGATGATAACATTCATACCTTTTCTGAGTGGGAGAATAGCTAATGAACACACATTTAAGAGCCCGAGGGTCTAGCTTGGATCGTCCCGGAGAGTGTATATGAGAGAAGCAGACACAACCAAAAGTTTTAGGTGGTAGAGAGGCCAGAGTCACACCTAAGGTAGTAAGAGGGGTTTGGTGTCCCAGAACTGAAGAGGGCATGCGATTTATGAGGTAGGCAGTTGTGAGAACTGCATCCCCCAGTAGTATTTTCGGAGATTCATATTGAGGAGTAAGCAGCGAGCCACCTCTAAGAGGTGACGGTTCTTGCGTTCCGCAACTCCATTTTGAGATGGAAAGTGGACACACGAGGTTTGATGCAGAATGTCATGAGCAGCAAGATAGTCCTGCAATGGAGCGTTGACATAATCCTGACAATTATCACTACGAAGGATTTTGATATGGACAGAAAATTGAGTAGACATCATGACATGAAAATTTTGGAAGATAGAAACCACTTCATTTTTAGTTTTCATCAGATAAACCCATGTTGTACGGGTGAAAAAATCAATAAATGTAACAAACAAAAAACATCAAGAAATACAGGCAACAAATCATGGCCCCCACACATCAGAATGAATAATATGAAAAAGAGTTGTACAAGGTAAAGACACATGATTAACAAGAGTACGATGATGTTTTGCAACAACACAGATGTCACAAATAAAATTTTTAAAACACAGAAGAAAAACAGGAAATAAGCGTTGCATGGTCACAACGGAAGGGTGGTCTAGCCCACGATGCCAAGTAAGCAAGGTGGAGGTCTGCGACGAGTGGAGAGCTTGTGGTGGCGAAGCATCGGAAGTGGAGCCAAACACGTAAAGGCCATCCCGCATGATACCATAGTCAATCACCTGCCTCCATAGGCGGATCCAGCGGGATTTTTCAGTGTGGGCGTGCAATAAAATAATGGCAAAAAATATTGATATGTATGATAAAAAATGCTACAAGTTTGCAAAAAAATCTAACTTAAAGATATTTTTAGTTAACAAAATAAGATTACATACTTGATTACAATAGCCTTATTCGGTGCTTCATGTTCTGAAAACAAACTGATTATAAAATAAACAATTGCACTATGAAATAAATAAAAGGAATGTAGAGGGGAGGGGGCGTTAACCTGAAGTTTGTCAAATGCCAAACTAAACGACTATAGGCTAGCCGAAGTGGTTTAGAAGCTTATAGAATTGTATGTTCTCGGTCCCAACTCCCAAAGCAAATGATCAAAACAAAATGGAATAAATGCAAATGTTCTGCAAAGGTTAGCCAGTAGCAACTGATCAAAAGTCAAAGCCCGTCAACTGGATAACAACATTGCATCTAGCTTACCACAGATAGCCTTTTCCATGAACCTGGATTACTCTGATAATTGAAGTGTTATAACATCAAATGGATGTTGAGCCTTTTGGTAAGGAAAAATACTTTTTGGACTTTTTTCAAGAATGTTAACTCGTGCCCTCCATTTAGAGGTCATGAGATTCATTAAATTCACTATCCTACCACAAACAATTCCAATCTAAAAAAATACAAATTGAACATAAAAAATAGGGACAGAGATACAAAACTATTAAACAATATGAAGCTATAATCATCCTTCTTTCTTAAAACTCAAGAAAGAAAAATCTAAGGTTTGAGTTAGCAGAAAAAATAGAGGAGAAGAGGAATGTCGATAAGCGGCCACAGCCGCAGGTGTTGCTTAAGGCATCGTCTCTATACCATATTAATGGGCTTGAAACTTGAAAGTAAAATCATCATAATCAAGGAGCAGTGCAACTGTGCAAGAAGAAGATGCTTGCTTGGAAACTCAAACCACAACACATCGCAGAGGGCAGAGACTAGTTGGTTGTCGCAGTAGAGGGCTCGTCACCTCATCGATGTCGTCACTGAAGAAACTCAACGGTCGGCGTTGTCGCTGAAGAGGGCAAAAACTTGGTGGTCTGATTTGTCGCTGAAGAGGCAGAATAGCAGAACGATGGTTGCATAATGCAGAGTCACAAACCTTGCCGCAAGCGCGAGAGGCACGAGAGGTGTTTGCGGGATATTAGGGCGGAAATAATTAGAGGGATATTAGAGCAGAAATAATAAGCGGGATCGAAATGAAATAGGCGGGATCACTTCAGATCAAAAATAATCATCGGGATTGGAACTAAACCTAGTAATTATTATTTAAAAAATGAGTGTGGGCGGCCGCCCACACTGGGCCTATGTTAGGTCCGCCCATGCCTGCCTCGTCTTCAGATCCTGAAAAACACAATGAGAAGGAAAAAAGGTAACGGAGCAGTGAAGAGAATTAGTCAAATGACTAACAGAAAGTAGACTACAGGTGAACTTCGGAACATGAAGAATAGAGGATAAAGTGAGGGAAGAACAAAAAATGGAGCCCTTCCCAACAATGGAAGAGAAGGGCTCATCAGCAATGCTCATTTTATCCATGTTTGAAAGAGGGAAATAAGATACAAAACCTGAAGCAGAACCAGTCATGTGATCGGTGGCGCCTGAATCGATAATCCATTGAGTAGGACTAGTAGAAGCGGTGTTGGCACTTGAGGCACCAGTATGGGCAAGGGCAGTGATGGCATAGGGCATCGGCGGGCTGAGTAGTAAGGTCGTGCATCAAACAACGAAGGGCATGCATCTCTTCAGCAAAGGAGGACGACTGAGAGGAACCACCATCAAAAGTCTCGATCAGGTGAGCAAAGTGAGGAGATCGGCATGGAGTTTGACCACGACCGCGATCACCACGAGAAGTCGATCCACTTCGAGGAGGAAAGTCATGGAGGTTATAACAAGCATCTCGAGTATGACGAGGCTTGCCACAATAATCACATATGAGGTGATCCCAATCTGTCGTCTTGGGCTTGAAATAACGAGGAGCATGGTTGCCAAACTGGGGCTGATGAGCCACTAGCACAGATCCCTCTGGAAGGTTGGAGGTGGTCCAGGACTGTCAGCGATCAAACTCTTGTTGAACAATATTATAAACCTCACGAAGTGAGGGAATAGGAACACGCCTCAAGATCTGGACCGTAATCTGATCGAAATCTTTGTGCAAGCCATAGAGGAACTCAAATACCCAATTTCTATCTTCGCGATTCTTCAGCAAGAGTGCATCCGCATTGCACACCATGATGAGAGAGTTAAAATGATCGTACTCCTCATAGAGCTGGAAAAACTCAGGGTAATAGGCTGAAGGAGGGCGATCCCCTTGACGAAGACTTCCGATCTTGCGGCGAAGCCGGAAGATTTGGGACGCATTTCCTTTGCAGGAATAGGTAGACTCAGCGTGCCTCCATATGTTTGCAGCCGTATCCAGAAAGAGATAATTCCATGCAATCGATTCCTGCATGTAGTTGATAAGTCATGACATGACAAGCAAGTTTTCTGACTCCCATTTAGGCCAAGCAGTAGAAATTGGTTATGGAGCCACGGTGGTGCCATTGATGTATTTAAAGAGATGTCGACTCTTCAGGGCAAGGGTAATAAACCGAGACCAAGCCAAATAATTGGTGTCATCAAGGTGGATTGTGGTAAGCTGCGAATAGAGGTGATCTTGACCAGCCCGGGTAGATCCAGCGAGGGTCATGGGAGTACCGGAATCACTAATCTTCGACATGGAAACAAAAAACAACCAAACCGCCAAGAAGATTGGGTAGAGAAGAGCACCCCGTCAAAGAGAAGAAGCGGGAACAACATCAATGGAGGATTAGGAATCACGATCCACGGCCACAATGAAAACTCTAGATTGAAGATTTGGAGACATCCAACAGTTGGAATTTCACAAAACTTGAGAGGGAGGAAAAGGAAGGCAAAGCGAAACTTTTACCAAAGTTTGAGGTCAATCGGACCGCCAGAGACCCGCCCAGGGAGGCATCAGCGCCGATCGGCTGACATATCGTTGTGCGCCGATCGGCCGACATATTGTCGTGCGCCGATCGGCGCTGTAGAGGTGTTGCAGGTCGCGGAAAAAGAGAGAGAGAGAGGAAGGAAGAGGGCAGTGCAGGAGTCGGTGACCGGAAGCGGAAGACGGATGCGGAAGCGCCGATCGGGAGATTTGAGAAAGTTGGCTGCGGAAAAACTAGCGGGTTGGGACTGACTCTGATACCATGTTAATTAGGGCTTCAAAATCATCTTATTCAATAGATGGGTCCCCTATATATAGGGGAAAAATACATCATAAGTAATAATAAGGAAAAATACGGAAATACGGTCTAACAACTTTGAATTTAATTGTTATTTAGCGTATCGTCTCATCATAAATGTCCCCGTCTTCGACGGAGAATGAACGACTCCTTAGACTTCATAGCTTAGGAGATCCAGAGTATATTCAAAGAGGAAGCTCTCATAAGACCTCTCAGACACTTGGTGGGTCCTTCAACGATCTAAATTGTCAACATTCTCATCGGAAGGTCTTCTCACGCAGCTGACAAATCAGGCCCTAATACCCTAAAAGATACTGTGAGCATGGTGATCGTGGACCACCTCTCCAAGTATGTTCATTTCATTCTGCTTCGTCACCCTTTCACGGCTCTCGGAGTGGTTGCTGCCTTCGTTGACGGGGTGGTCCGCCTCCATGGGTTCCCTCGCTCCATTGAGTGATCGCGACCCCTTCTTCCTGAGTTCCTTTTGGCAGGCATTGTTCAAAATGCAGGGTACGTAACTTCGGATTAGTACGGCCTACCACCCGCAGACGGACGGACAGTCCGAGGTCATGAATCGATCTAGAGACCTATCTGCGTTGTTTTGTTTGTGATCACCAGCGTGCTTGGGGGCCGAGTGGCTCTCCTGGGCCGAGTAGTTCAACACGTCCTTCCACTCCAGCACAGATACTGCACCGTTCGAGGCAGTTTATGGTAGGCCTCCGCCCGTCATCACACAGGTCGTGCAGGGCGAATGTGCGGTAGCCGTCGTGGACGGCCTCCTCCACGACCGTGATGTCATGATCCATCAGTTGCGCCAACATCTCTAGCATGCCCAAGATAGGATGGTGGCCTCAACCAACCGCCATCGGCGCGACATCCAGTTCACCGAGGGAGATTTAATGTTTCTCAAGCTCCGGCCCCACCGACATGTGACGGTGACCCCGCAGACCCACTCCAATTTGGCAACAAAGTTCTACGGCCCCGTCGAGATCCTAGTCCGAATGGGCATCCAGGCATATCGTCTTCGCCTACCTCCGGAGAGACGCATCCATCTGGTGTTCCATGTATCGCAGCTCAAGTGGGTGATCGGTGATCACCCAGTCGAGGAGACACTTCCTCCACCGGCCCCTGGCGCCACCCCAGTGGTGTTCCTTCCTTAGTGCATTACGAGCACGTGCACGATCCTCTGCACGGAGTAGCCAGTGGATCAGGTCTTAGTGGTTTGGTAGGATCGCCCACTCTTGGAGGCAACATGGGTTGATCGAGCGGGTATGCGCCACCAGTTCTCAGACTTCTGCCTTGAGGACAAGGCGAACTTCCCAGAATGCGGCATTGTTACGGACTCCGACGAAGCAGGCGAGGGCGATGGGAGACCGCCAGTGTGGCGGGTGTATCAGCGACGCGAGCGCGTCGCGCGTAACATGTCAGCCTAGCCTACATGTGTCAAGGGGTGTAATTTTATCCTTTATATTATTGGTGTCCTTTTGTTTCAGTTCTATTATATTGTGACCAGAAACTATATAGGCCAGAGAATATTGTATTTTAGGTATGCTTGGAAGTAACTAGATTTCTGGAAATCGCTTCCCTCTCTTCCTCTCTAATTTCTCCCCCTCTTCTCCCTCCCTTTCCCTAGCCCTAAAACTTACCCAACAGATCCTTGAGCATTCCTGAAACTGTTCCTTGCACTATTTGCGCTTAGGTATCAGAATCTTCAGTAATATTATAATAAACATATCAATTACGAGTTCATTAACTTGCATGTTATCTACCGAGAAATTTTCCTCCAATGTACTATTTTATAAATTCTAGTCTGTTTTACAAAAAAAAAGATATTTGTTTGCAACTGAACACTTGCAAATACTTCAATGAGTTCTCAATCACTAGTAGTTTTTAATAAAGTGTGAGTTTTAGAACTTGAAAATAAACTAAACAATGCAATTCAGAGATGAAAACTGGAATATAGTACTTTGACAAGGAGGTAGCATAAATACATCACCGTATATCATTATCCAGACTATAAGGTTGAGAAGTTCCACTCGTACTAAATGGCAAGGTAGAACCATCCGAACCAATTAGCACAAACTGTGTTGATTGGCCATTTGGTACTTTAATCTGCACGGAATTAATGAAGGGGTTATAAACATTAAAAACTGCGGAAATTTTTGAAAATTTCAAGTCTAGAAGGACGTACATACAACTCTGGGGAATATTTTTCTTCTATTACAACATGATCTGATTGGCTGACTTTAATCTGGTAACCAGATCGTTTCAAAAACATAGTTGTTTGTACCCAAGCCTCTGATGAATCTATCTGCTGCAATCCATGCAAAGGTTTGATTTAAGAGTTTCTCGACATAATTTTTTTTGGCGTGAAGCATACTTAATAAATTAGGCATTAATCATGACAAACACAGGGTGCAGTAATCTTTTCAAACACTCAATGGTAACATGTTTTTCCACAAAAACAATTATTCATAAAACCGGAGTACCCTTTGACACGTCATGACATTAATTGGAACCACTATACCAATTGCTAAATGCTATATGTATTTGGGGGTGATGAATGGCAGTTATAACTTATAAGGTTTAGGCTTCGTTTGATTGAGCGGTGGCGGGAGGAGCCGGCGGGTCCAAATGAAGGGGTCGAACCGGAGGGGGGAGGCCGGGGTTGGAAAAGCTCCATTTTGGCGGCATTTTCTCTGTCCGACGGGTGCAAACGGAGCAAACGGCGTCGGTGCTCATTTGTTTACCCGCCGTCCGGTGGCGTTTGCTTCAAACGGAGACGACAAAACGCCGAACCAAACGAAGCCTTAGTGTTCTATATATCACTACCGACCATTGACTAAATAATATGCACAAGAGTACAACTTAACGACCTTTTTGGTTTAATTACATTAAAAAGACTTAAAATCAATCAAGGATTTTAAACTTTTAAATTTCTTTACTTGCAATAAACATATTGTTATCAAAATAAAATTATTGTATACTATTAAATATATTTTACAATGTATTATTTTGTATTTGTTAATAATATTTTATTTTAGATACTATTCGACTTTATTTTGTAATATAAATGATTTTTTTTATCTATTTGTTATATTATTTTTATAACATCTATTTCTAGTTATCATATATAAAAAAAATTATTTATAAGATATGGAAATCTAATATTTTAAAATATCTCTGACATGTCTCCAGCTTCCGACATCCGACATTTCTAATATGTCACTGACATCCGATATTTACAACATTGACAGCTTCAGGGCGTAAGAGGGTCTGCGGAACTTGACTGTTGTTGGCATCCCTGGAGAGCCGTCGTAAAAGCTTGCGAGTCACCCATTGGTTGACTTGCTTGCTCTGATACCAAGTTGTTAGGGCCTACTCGGATGTTGTCGGAGGAGTGGTCGGAGGTAGATATGATGGTGGCGAGGATACTACGGAGCCTTGATCGCGACTGTCTAAGCAGGGCGTGCTCGAGAGAGAGAGAGCGAGTTTCAAAGATCTCTTTTAGGGTTTTGGGAAATATGCATTCTTTATTTATGGGTTTTGCACCAATGCAAAACCCAATGCGTCCTTTAAATAGGATTTATGTGATGCACATCTTCTTGGTATGTCATATTCTGTTATGTTGTAGTACTTAATTACTTCTAGGATTCTGCGTAACGAAAATTATTCATTACAGGTAACGTCCCCGATGAGGAAAAAAGAGGTAAGCAATATTGAATCGGCGTCGCCCTGAGCTATGATTCGGCGTCGTGCGAGTTCTTCCTTTGCATGTGCTATGCTACGTTATGTATGGAACGTTAGTTATATTTTGTTTTGTTGTTTTTATAATGTGGACGGCACAGAAAAATGTCGCAGGACTTATGTAGTTGTATCTATATGTTGTAAATTAACAAGTGGGCTTGATTTGCTAGTGCTGCGGGTTTTATTTTATGTGGTAATGTTATATTTGGTGATATTGGTGAGCTGGGTTGGCTGGTTGGTACTCTTTGTTGGCTGGTTGGTGCTATTTGCTGGTTTGGTTGGCTGGTTGGCTGGTTGGCACTGTTGGTTGGATGGGTTGGATATGTGGCTGGGTTCACCGGTTCAGTTTTGCAGCCGGTTCGGGCTTGGCAGATAAGGCTGCAGCGGTGGGTTTTGTTTCTCATAACATATCGATTCCTGCTGGCATTCGCGCATTCTCTCCGCAGCCGGCGAAACCCGATAGCTAGGGTTTGGGTGGTTTCTCCTTTCCGTCGCCTGGTATGGTGAAATCCTCTGCTTCTTCCTTCTTTTCTACGTGTATATGTTCTAATCGCCTCTTCCTTAGCCTACTTTGGGACTATTGGAGCTTTCTTGGCTTTGGTGGGAGTACTTTCACGTTTCTTTGGACTCGGTATTTGCTTCCTTTCATATTTTTTTTGTACTTGAGGCTGGATTTACGTCTTTTGGTTGGTTTCGTGGATGGTCGGTTGTCCTCTTGTGGGCTGCTACTTGAGGAGATGTGCCCTAGGTCAGTTTGTTTTGGTTATGGCCGGCTGGGTAGTTTGGTTCTATGTTTATTTTGTTTTGTGGCTGCTGTGTTAGGATAGCAGCTGGGCTGGACTCTAGTCTCTATATGCCGGTTGTGCCCTACTTTGTTTTGCACTTGTTAGCTGGCTGATTTTGGGACTGTTTGTGTGGGCTGCTTGGACTGTGTTAGGGGCTGTTTGGACTGTTTTTATGGACTGGTTATGGGCTGTTTTATGGGCTGTTTGGCCTATGTTTTTGTGGGCTGGTTTTGGCTGGTTGTGGACAGCATTTGTGGGCTGGTTGGACTGTGTTTGTGTGGGCTTGAATGCGTTGGGTCGCTGTGTGGGATGCAACCTCATGAATTGAAATTGTTGCCTTATAAATGTACAGATATTGTGAAGGATGGCATCTCCGAGTCGACGCGACGTCTATTCGAGACGGGGCAAAGAAAAGGAACGAGCCACGGTGAGAATTTCTCTTTTTAATGTATGCTTTACCAAAATATTTAACTATTTCATGAAACTGCTTTATACCATCACTCTACATGTTGTAAATGCTATGAATGGCCTCACTTAGAGGCAATCAAGCAAGAAAATGTTCTGAGGGGACTAATTAACATAAATAACTCATCATGCATAATATAATGTGTCGACACATGGAACTATTAAGGGTAATATAAAATGAAGAATACTGATGTTGTGTACTGAAATACCAGGCCAGTCGAGCCAAAAGGCATAAACGCGTGTTGTACGTACTGGTCTGGAGACTGATGACCCCAAAGGGGTCGGGCCCAAAGACTGAAATACGGAATACTGAGACTGATATAGAATTTATTGAATTACCCTTAATAGTGCCTATATAAAAAGAAATGCAAACGTCAAGAAAATTGTCGTATAGCTTAACGGTAACAGACGTTCATTGTTTCTTATTGATGATTGGTTTTAGACTTACTGAAACACGAATGGTAGTTATTGCTATTGCAAGACAGATTCACGATGAAATGAACTGTGCTACATTAATTTATTAAATGACAACCGTACTTACTTTTTTTATTAGAAAACTTTTACTGTACAGCAGATTAAAAAGGTAAATTTTCACTTAGTCTTATACAAGACTAACGGTTGTATTCTCTAAATTTTTAGGAACCGGAAAGACAGCGACCGGTCGTCATTAGAGCTCAGGTAGCATTTACTGCTTTATTTTCTTTCTGTACTGGTCATTATGAGTTTATGGTCATGTCGTTTGGGCTAACCAATGCACCAGCCGCATTTATGGACCTGATGAATCGGGTCTTTAAAGATTATCTGGACCAATTCGTGATTGTGTTTATTGACGATATCCTGATTTATTCTCCGTCAGACGAAGCCCATGCTTGGCATTTACGCTTGGCCTTGCAGACATTGAAAGAACATCAACTGTATGCCAAATTTTCGAAATTGAATTCTGGTTGCGAGAAATGTCCTTTCTTGGACACGTGATAACGGAACAGGGTTTGGCAGTAGACACCGCCAAGATTGAATCTATCCTCAGTTGGCCGCAACCAACAACAGTGACGGAAGTACGGAGTTTCCTGGGTTTGGCAGGCTACTATCGACGTTTTGTAAAGAACTTTTCACGACTCTTTACCGTTGACCCAGCTAACCAGGAAGAATGTGTTGTTTTCTTGGTCAAAGGACTGTCAGATGGCATTTGACATTTTAAAAGAAAAACTGACTACAGCGCCGATTTTAACTATGCCGTCAGGTACGGAAGGGTTTCAGATTTTTAGTGATGCGTCGTACAAGGGCTTGGGTTGTGTATTGATGCAGCACGGAAAAGTAATTGCATATGCTTCCCGACAATTGAAAGATGCTGAGAAAAATTACCCAGTTCATGATTTAGAACTGGCTGCCGTAATTTTTGCCCTAAAGATTTGGCGACATTATTTGTATGGCGTACGCTGCGAAGTTTTTACGGATCACAAAAATCTCAAATATATATATTCGCAGAAGGATTTGAACCTTCGACAGCGTCGTTGGTTAGAATTTATCAAAGACTACGATGTTGATATGCAGTACCACCCAGGCAAAGCAATGTAGTTGCGGATGCCTAAGCCACAAGAAACACAATTGGCTTATCTGTTTTGTCTGGTTATGAAGCACAATTGGTGTATGAGTTGGAAAAGATGCACATCACTCCGCTCGTTACACGGAAAGCAAGCGAGCCCAGTTGTCGCAATTACAAATCAGATATACATTGAAAGATAGGATCAAAGCGGCTTTGCCAAAGGATCCGTTTCTCGCTGAATTGCAAAAGAAAGTAAAGAAAGGAGAGACGGGTGAGTTTACCGAACAGAATGGACTATTGCTTATGAACGGGCGCTTGTGTGTCCCGAATGTGAACAACATACGAAAAGATATTCTATATGAGGCACATAACACACCGTATTCCATTCACCCAGGACGAACAAAGATGCATCAGGACCTGAAGGAGGATTTCTGGTGGCCTAGTATGAAAAAGGACGTCATAGCGTATATTGCGTCCTGCCACACGTGTCAACTGGTGAAAGCAGAACACCAGAAACCTGGCGGATATTTGCATTCCCTACCCATACCAGAATGGAAGTGGGATGACATTGCGATGGATTTTGTTTTCGGTCTTCTCGCAGCAAATTGGGACATGATGGTATTTGGGTCATTATGATCGCTAACGAAGAGCGCACATTTATTCCCGTGCGACAGGAAGGACCACCTGAAAAGTTAAATGATCTGTACATAGATGTTATTGTCAAATTGCATGGAATTCCACGCTCCATTGTTTTCTGACCGTGATGGTCGATTCACGTCGGGAAACTGGAGATATATTCATAAACGTTTGGGAACAAAGTTATTATTCAACACAGCCTTCCATCCCCAAACAGATGGACAGTCAGAACGAACAATACAGTTCTTAGAAGATTTACTGCGTATGGTGGTCTTGGATTTAAAAGGCTCCTGGGAAAAGTACCTGACCATGGTAGAGTTTGCGTATAATAATAGCTATCAATCGTCTATTCAGATGGCACCCTTTGAAGCATTGTATGGCCGACGTTGTCGAACACCATTAAGTTGGGCTGCGAGAGGGGAACGAACACTGTATAACCGGGAGAAAATTGATAAATGGCATGCAAAAGTAAAGTTGATCCAACAACGAATGAAGGTAGCGCAAGATCGCAACAAAAATACTATAATGCCCGTCATCGTCTTGTGCAATTTCAAGTCGGTGACCAGGTATGTTTGACAATCAGACCGTTCAAAGGAGTTACACGTTTCCGACGACTTGGGAAATTGAGTCCGCGTTATGTCGGACCTTTTTCCCGTCGTTGAGCGGGTCGGTGACGTAGCCTACCGCTTGGAGCTACCAACAGAGTTGCAAAGGTTGCATCATGTATTTCATGTGTCAGCATTACGGAAGTATGTTCATGACCCTGAAACGATTGTTGCACCCACAGATATACAAATTGAACCAGACCTCTCTAGCCCGACGGAACCATATCAGATTATAGATCGGCAAAGCAAACAGTTAAGAAATCGAGACGTGCCGTTTGTGCTAGTGTGGTGGAAGGGTCACCCTAGGCACGAGGCGACGTGGGAACGTGAAGAGCAATGCGAAATCTTTTTCTGTACTGTTTAATCATATGGACGAATGATTTTCGGGGACGAAAATTTTTAAGGAGGGGAGAATTGTGACGCACATCTTCTTGGTATGTCATATTCTGTTATGTTGTAGTACTTAATTACTTCTAGGATTCTGCGTAACGAAAATTATTCATTACAGGTAACGTCCCCGATGAGGAAAAAAGAGGTAAGCAATATTGAATCGGCGTCGCCCTGAGCTATGATTCGGCGTCGTGCGAGTTCTTCCTTTGCATGTGCTATGCTACGTTATGTATGGAACGTTAGTTATATTTTGTTTTGTTGTTTTTATAATGTGGACGGCACAGAAAAATGTCGCAGGACTTATGTAGTTGTATCTATATGTTGTAAATTAACAAGTGGGCTTGATTTGCTAGTGCTGCGGGTTTTATTTTATGTGGTAATGTTATATTTGGTGATATTGGTGAGCTGGGTTGGCTGGTTGGTACTCTTTGTTGGCTGGTTGGTGCTATTTGCTGGTTTGGTTGGCTGGTTGGCTGGTTGGCACTGTTGGTTGGATGGGTTGGATATGTGGCTGGGTTCACCGGTTCAGTTTTGCAGCCGGTTTGGGCTTGGCAGATAAGGCTGCAGCGGTGGGTTTTGTTTCTCATAACATATCGATTCCTGCTGGCATTCGCGCATTCTCTCCGCAGCCGGCGAAACCCGATAGCTAGGGTTTGGGTGGTTTCTCCTTTCCGTCGCCTGGTATGGTGAAATCCTCTGCTTCTTCCTTCTTTTCTACGTGTATATGTTTCTAATCGCCTCTTCCTTAGCCTACTTTGGGACTATTGGAGCTTTCTTGGCTTTGGTGGGAGTACTTTCACGTTTCTTTGGACTCGGTATTTGCTTCCTTTCATATTTTTTTGTACTTGAGGCTGGGCATTTACGTCTTTTGGTTGGTTTCGTGGATGGTCGGTTGTCCTCTTGTGGGCTGCTGCTTGAGGAGATGTGCCCTAGGTCAGTTTGTTTTGGTTATGGCCGGCTGGGTAGTTTGGTTCTATGTTTATTTTGTTTTGTGGCTGCTGTGTTAGGATAGCAGCTGGGCTGGACTCTAATCTCTATATGCCGGCTGTGCCCTACTTTGTTTTGCACTTGTTAGCTGGCTGATTTTGGGACTGTTTGTGTGGGCTGCTTGGACTGTGTTTAGGGGCTGTTTGGACTGTTTTTATGGACTGGTTATGGGCTGTTTTATGGGCTGTTTGGCCTATGTTTTTGTGGGCTGGTTTTGGCTGGTTGTGGACAGCATTTGTGGGCTGGTTGGACTGTGTTTGTGTGGGCTTGAATGCGTTGGGTCGCTGTGTGGGATGCAACCCATGAATTGAAATTGTTGCCTTATAAATGTACAGATATTGTGAAGGATGGCATCTCCGAGTCGACGCGACGTCTATTCGAGACGGGGCAAAGAAAGGAACGAGCCACGGTGAGAATTTCTCTTTTTAATGTATGCTTTACCAAAATATTTAACTATTTCATGAAACTGCTTTATACCATCACTCTACATGTTGTAAATGCTATGAATGGCCTCACTTAGAGGCAATCAAGCAAGAAAATGTTCTGAGGGGACTAATTAACATAAATAACTCATCATGCATAATATAATGTGTCAACACATGGAACTATTAAGGGTAATATAAAATGAAGAATACTGATGTTGTGTACTGAAATATCAGGCCAGTCGAGCCAAAAGACATAACGCGTGTTGTACGTACTGGTCTGGAGACTGATGACCCCAAAGGGGTCGGGCCCAAAGACTGAAATACAGAATACTGAGACTGATATAGAATTTATTGAATTACCCTTAATAGTGCCTATATAAAAAGAAATGCAAACGTAAAGAAAATTGTCGTATAGCTTAACGGTAACAGACGTTCATTGTTTCTTATTGATGATTGGTTTTAGACTTACTGAAACACGAATGGTAGTTATTGCTATTGCAAGACAGATTCACGATGAAATGAACTGTGCTACATTAATTTATTAAATGACAACCGTACTTACTTTTTTTATTAGAAACTTTTACTGTACAGCAGATTAAAAAGGTAAATTTTCACTTAGTCTTATACAAGACTAACGGTTGTATTCTCTAAATTTTTAGGAACCGGAAAGACAGCGACCGGTCGTCATTAGAGCTCGGGTAGCATTTACTGCTTTATTTTCTTTCTGTACTGGTATGTAATTGATTTATGATACTTACTCGTTATGAAATGCATATGTACATGTTCCGCTGTACAAGATTATGAAATACATATGTTTAGGATATTGTTAATTGTGGCGGACAATAGGGCTGTTACAATTTAATGGTATCAGAGCCAGTTTGCACCCTGGCCATAACGAGTATGTATGCTTGTCGGAAATCCATATAAGTGTGAGGATGTGCAGGAAGAGCAAGAGGTAATGTCTGAGGGAAGTGCATCAGGGCAGGCCCAGCAAGAGCTGCCGCAAATGCTACCCTCACAGACACCACCGCAATTAATGGATCTGACGCGGATGCTGGCAGAGGCTATTAAAATGGTTAGAGATGTGCCCCCTCCACCAGCACCGGAAGTGGCAGGACCGTCACAGCAGAGACAATTGGATGTCGATTTAAAGCAATTCCTGGAATTGAAGTCACCAGTGTTTCGGGGAGGGTTATCGCCCTTGGAAATAGAGGATTGGATCTCACGCATTGAGACGATACTGGAAGTCATGCTTTGCCCAGACGAGCGAAAGGTGGGTTTGGTTACGTTTTTATTAGAAGGAGAAGCAAAGCGGTGGTGGCAAAGTGTGCGTGGCAGGTTGGCGGGCCGTACACAAGCAAGTATTCCGTGGGCCACTTTTATCCAAGCGTTTACTAACTGGTTTGTTCCGGAATCAGAAAAGAAGTTGTTACAGGATAAGTTTTTGCATTTGGTGCAGGGTCCTCGATCAGTCCTGGACTATGAAACAGAATTCGCCAATTTAGCATTTTATGCAGAAGCCTTTGTGCCTAATGAGAAAGAAAGATGTCGACGCTTCCAGGAAGGGCTTCGAGATAGTATTCGTTCGATTCTGATACCGATGGAGATCATAGACTATGGGGCTTTGGTGAAGAAAGCCCGTTTGATGGAAATCGATGCGGAGAAAACCCAAAAGCGAAGAGACTTTGCAAAGAAAAGATCGACATGGTCGTCTTCGGAGTCCTCGAGCAGGGCGAGCACATCAGGGAAGTCAAGTGATTCAGGAAAGCGGTCTCGTCCCATTGAAAGCCGTGGCAGTGCACCGACAGTTGAGCAACGATGTGGCAAGTGTGGCAAAAGCCACAAGGGGCAGTGTTTAGTGGGAAGCAATGTCTGCTATTTGTGCCGTCAGCCTGGGCATCGACAGAGGGAGTGCCCTCGGAACCGAGAAGGACAAAGAGGAATACAGCAGTTTCCAGTGTCACAGGGCCAGAGATTGTATCAGATGGGTCGTACTACGGGAGGTGAGTACGCAGCCTCAACTTCTACGTCAGTGCCAGCAGGAGCATATATAGAAGAACGTCAAGGACAAGAACGCCGAGTACAGCCGCGGGTATTCAATCTGAATCAGCAAGAGGCAAAGGCGGATGACACCGTTGTGACAGGTATTATCCCTATCGATAACTTTTTAGTTAAAGTGTTATTTGATACGGGAGCAAGCCATTCCTTTATTTCTACCACAATATTGAATGCACTTGCGGCAAAACCCTATCGGGTCCAAGAGGTTTTGCACGTTACGTTACCAAATAACCAGATACTTACTGCACAACAACGATTAATCATTACGTTTGCCTTGAATGATAAGTCATTTACAACGGACTTAGTGGTTCTTCCCTTGACCGAGTTCGATATTATTCTGGGTATGGACTGGTTAACCCAACAGGAGGCAGTGATTGACTGTAAGACGAAAGAAGTATCGGTAAAGTGTGCAGATCAAAGTCGAATTACGTATCGCGGATTAGGTGAAGTGTCGAAAATGGTAATTTCTGCAATGAAAGCGCTTTCACAAATCCGGAAAGGCGGTCAAGCTATTCTGGTAATGGTGAAAAGACCTCCAGAAGAAAAGAAGGACATTACGACAATTCCAGTCGTATGTGACTTTCAAGAGTTATTTCCGGAAGAGTTGGTTGGACTCCCGCCAAAGAGAGAAATTGAATTTGAAATTAACCTCGAGCAAGGGGCTAGACCGGTGGCAAAGTCACCATATCGTATGGCGTCAAAGGAATTGACAGAATTGAAAGTGCAGCTACAAGATTTGATTGATAAAAATTTCATTCGCCCAAGTTCCTCTCCGTGGGGTGCCCCCGTATTGTTTGTAAAGAAGAAAGAAGGAACGTTACGCCTGTGCGTGGATTATCGTGAACTCAATAAGTTGACTGTGAAGAATAAATATCCTCTTCCTCGTATCGAGGATTTATTCGACCAACTTGTCAATGCTCGAGTGTTCTCTAAGTTGGATTTGCGATCTGGTTACCACCAGCTAAGGATAAAAGAAGAAGATACTTACTCGTTATGAAATGCATATGTACATGTTCCGCTGTACAAGATTATGAAATACATATGTTTAGGATATTGTTAATTGTGGCGGACAATAGGGCCGTTACAATTTACCACAAACCTTTAACGGAAATACAAGACAGACTTGGACATGCGACTAAAAAAGACACCTCATAAAGACAAGACATAAATAACGACGTCATATAAGGACACGACTTTAAGACAAAAAATGCATATTAAAAAATAATTAATAATAAAGACTGCTAACAAGGCTATACTCTACACTCCTTGAGTAAGATGTTTACTCAAAGACTGCTAACACTCTACATATTAAAGGAATGACGATGAACAAGGCTATACAATTGATAGCCTCTCTGAGTTCAAAAATGCCCTAAGAGCGTTTATGAATATAACCAAAGACCTTTGGTGCTAGATTATGGGGTTTTGTAAGACTCTTGTCCCAAAAGCCGACGCGAGATGACGATGGAACAATTCCCACCAAATAATTATCATCCTGCAAACATGTCTATTGACATGTGTTAGAATTAGTATTTTACTATTAGTGAGTTTAGTCTCACACCGCCCATCGGTGTTGGGTGTCTTATTGTAATCCTATATATTGCCCCTACGTGGATGAATAAAACTTGCACTTTACATTTCCCTTCTCCTTTCTACATGGTATCAGAGCGAAAGTTCTGAAGACCTAAAAATTTTTTTTCCGCTTCCGGCCACTGTTTCCCCCCCCCTCCCGAATCCCGACCCGTGCTCCATCTTTACGCGTCCTGCTAGGGCTCACGCCCGCCGCTCCTGTCGACGGATTTGACCGCTAATCCCGTCGACAGGAGCGGCCCCTGTTCTGCTGCTGCTACAGCTCTGCTCCCGATGGCTCTGCCGCTCGCCGACGCGGCGGCCCTGCTCTGCTTCCTGCGCGACATCGACGACGCCGACGCCTGGCGATTCTTCTCCAGATGGCTTCGCTGCTCCTCGACGACGATCCCGTCGCCGGCTTCTCACGACGTCTTCGTCGTCTGTTTTCTGTGCGTTTGCGACGACATCCACGATCCCGTCGGCTCTCGGCTTCCTTCGCCGACATCGACAGGTGCGGCTCTGATTCCGCTACCGCTGCCCTTTGCTGCTTCCGCCTGCGACATCGACGGCTTCTCCGGCTTCCGTCTGTGACTGCGTCTTCTCCCGACGGCTCTATCTCTCAGGCGACGCCTCTGATTCCTGCAACACCGCATTCGCTTCTCCTCTCCGCCTACGACATCGACGGCGTCCCCGGCTTCTTCGATCGACGCCGGCATCGGGCAAGTCTTGCTGCCCAGATCTCCCCTCTTCCAGATCTTCTGTCGGCATTCTTCGACGACTGTTCCGGATGGCTTCTTGCCGGCTGCTCCTCTGTGCGTTGCGCCTATCTTCTGCGCCCGATCTATGCCTCTTCCAGACCGCTCCATCGACGACACGACTCTTTCACCTGCAGTTTGCTGCTCCTGTCTTCTGGCCGAGTCCAGTTGGCCGTCCTCTGCTGATCCCGTTGGGTTGCTGCTACTCTTAGTTTCCGGTGCTGTTGTAGTTTTTATATTTTGAGTTTATTGTTTCTGTTAGGCTGCTGTGTTTGTCTTTGTCTGCATCTTTTTGATTTCGACCTTCTTCCGCGTGATTTGGGTTCATGTACCCGACAAGGGTCCCACACGTGCACGTGGTCTACGTGAGAGGGAGTGTTTGTCACGGCCTCCGGGCATAGTCGATGCCTTTATGCACGTATTCCACGTGAGGGGGAGTGTTTGTGATAACGGCGACTCGGATGCCTCTTTCCCGACTCCTGCCTTAGTCACACATGGCCCCCAGGTCGATTTCGTATGTTGTTTGTGTCTCCTTGTCGTTTTCTTGAGGTTTGGTAGGGTTGGTGTGGTCTTTCGTGGTTGGCCTAGTTTCCGCTCCGAGTGTATTCAGCGTTGTCATGGTCGGTTTTGTGGACCAACGTCGTGTGGCTCTTGCCCGGTTGAAGTATCCCAGGTGACACGCGGTTGGGCCTCGGTGGCTGTTGTTTTGTCCCACATTGTCATCCTTCTTGTACCTTCTGTTTTATGTTGTGTTCAAGCTGTAGGGTCCCCCTTCAGCTTGAGGGGGAGTGTTAGAATTAGTATTTTACTATTAGTGAGTTTAGTCTCACACCGCCCATCGGTGTTGGGTGTCTTATTGTAATCCTATATATTGCCCCTACGTGGATGAATAAAACTTGCACTTTACATTTCCCTTCTCCTTTCTACAACATGGAATGTTTTTATTGAGGTTGATATCTTGAAAAGGTCCAATTTGACAATTCTAATTCAGCCAAGTCGACTTGATATAATTATTTGTAATGGGCAGTAGAATGACAAATTTCCATGTTGGAATTAGCAATAGATTATGCTGAAAACTAACCCAGTACATTAGGTGAGCAGTAGGTCATCACATGATCAATAGAGGGATGAAGACAATAAATGAATTGATAAAGGCAGAAAATATCATAGAAAATACCATGTCAAATTTATGGAGTAGCAAAAACTACTGCGTGGTTTCGAAAATAACTTTTACATGAAGGTCAGAAGCCCCAGTTATTGAATAGGTCAAACTTGAAAGGATCAAGATGAAACATTGACACGCTTCAAACTAAATATTTTAGAAGCTATTAAATTGATGGAAGGCTGTCAGGTGATGTCTTGATGTTGACCAAAGAGGTAATGTAGTCATGTTCCACTTGGAAACAATTAAATCATTTAAACTTTGGTAGATAACTGTAGAAATGAGAAATTGAATGATTCAACATCACACTCTTCATTCTTCATACGATTGTTCCAATACTATTAAATTATTTGTATCACATGCCTACTTGAATCTTCTAATTCTACAGAAAATTCATGCAGATCAAGAGTAAAAACGATATGAGCTACATCATAATGTACAGAGAGGAAAAAGAAATAGGAGTACTTTGACGTACCAACAACATAACATTAAAAACTGCTTTTCCAGAAGAAATATGGGTTTCAATCTCATGTTGCATGTCAGTGTCTGTAAAAACGATATGAGCTACATCATAGAACAATTTAAATTATCAAAGAACAAACTTATTTTGAGGTAAGAAAAATATCAAAAAATTATATCCTGAGAATAAATTGTTCATGTTATATCTTCAGTGCTTTAATTAAGGACAAAAGGCTTAAGAGACGATAAAAAAACAGTGCAGATCCTCCATGAAGCAAATTACGGAATGACATCATCCCGATTATGGTTTCAATTGGGAATGTGTGATACTGCAGTACTTTTATATTCGGTGCCAAAGAAAGTCCTAATTACTTTTGCATATAAAAACAATGCTAAAATTGCATTTTTTTTCATATCTCATAGGACCACAAAAAGGGCTTGCTAAAATATAGGGTTTGCACGTGAAGCAAGACGAGTCTACATATGACGGATGCACGATGCCCTAATCCTAGATGAATGCGAGCAATCATAAATAAATACTATGAATTTAAGACCAATTCTAGAATGACGTGAAAGAATACACACAAGCCAATGAATAAAATACCAATTTAATGCACATGCAAATGAATTAGTGTGATTGCACATCAACAACACGTAATTAATTAGAACAAAGTCTAGTCAGAAGCACATTTGTTCACAAATAATGGAATTGGAAAACAAACGCTATTTCACAAGCAACTGAGGCGCAAATATTTTAAGCATGCATCAAAAAATCATGCAAATCAGATGATTTGATGGAAACAAAAACATATAAGCATCGCATCCAACAAGATATAGTCCAAGCACACAATAATAGATAACAAGAACACCAAACAACGACATAAACATGCAAGCGTGGGCGAAATTCAGTGTCGTAGGAGGAAGGAAGAAGGGAAGGAAGGTACTAGAGAAGCCCCAGTCTGCAACTGGCGGCAGGGATGACTGAGAGACGTGGTTTGCAGCTAAGAGGGCTGGGGAGGTGGTGGTTTGCGGCGGAGGAGGCTGGGAAAATGGTGGTTTGCGGGCGGAGGAGGCTTGGGAAGTGGTGGATTGCAATAGGCGGGAGCTGGGGAAAGGGGAAACATGGTTGGGTAAGCAATAAAGGAGGCGTAGAAGACAGTGGCTTGGTGATAGTATAAAAAGGGGTTGATGTTGGTGCAATCAGTGGCGGGAAAATTATCCTGCAAGTGGGCATAGGCGTCGAAAGGCTGAGAGGCGGGGGAAGTCGTAGGATGTTGCGTCAAAAGGAGTGAGTTGATGTCGGATGAAGACAACGAGATGCAGCATAGAGGGAAATAGCGTGCGGCGATGGATGAAATAGCACGATGTAGCATCACGAGAATTAGCAAGATGCAGTGAAGCGGGAGAATTCGAATCCTAGTATTTGCGCCAAGGGAGGCTTCTCGGAGTCGCACCGGAAGGATGGACCGACGGTTTTAGATACTGAAAAACACAATCGATGCCCTCACAAAACCGTCGCATGCATGCATAAAAAGAGTATAACTGACAGGACACCCGGATCACACAGTTCAGAATGTTCAACGTGATCGGGTGTCAAATACAACTTGAAAAATAAAAATAAGTACATGAAATCTACTCGGAACGATCATTTGGACGCATTCGTGAACTCAAAATCGTCTAACAGAGTAACGAATCACCGTCTTTTGTGGTAATAAACGTACGTGGCCCAACAATCTTCCTCAATTCACCTATGGTCGAAAGCACTCATCTCCGATGAGCGAAGATGATCATACTCTCGGTGTACCCTAGGGATGAGTTGTTCAAGCTTCTCTAGGAAGAACTAAGTATCATCTGAGGTCCGGCGTGTAACATCCATAAATCTGACGCGGTTTTATTTAAAATTGTAGGGGAAGGTCGCGGCGAATTTTTGATCGAGGCGGCGCGTTGACAAGGTATAATGTTACTTTTCCTTTTGATAGCGACCATTAGTCCGTTAAGTGCATAAATTTTAGTGCGTGACGCGTTCTTTTAGTGGCGCGCAGTGAGAATAAAGTTTTATTGTAAGGATTTAGAAAAGGGGGTGCCAATAGCAATGTCTCCCCCTCTCATCTAATACGGTTATCAAAAACCGCATCCTCCTATGTATATAAATCCCGCACCCTTCTATTCACGGATTAGAAACCGCAGCCCGTCTCCCGCAAACAGACGCACGAGTCGTCCGTCTCCCGCAGCGATCGAAGCCGCGCCTCCCGCAAGCCCTAATCGGCGTCTGATTCCTCTCCGGAAACCATCTCCGACCACTCCTCCCTCCTCTACGAGCACCGGTGGGCATTCCTTTTCCTTCCTTAGCCGTGGAAGTGCCGGATTCAACCCTAACTGGTGGAAGTGAAAGTTTTGGTTTCGGTGAGTTCGATCTCTTCCTTTTCCTCGTTTTCTGCTTGGGTTTCCTTTGATTTGGAAACTATTTTAATCTAGGTTTTCGTTTTGATTGCCCTATCCTAGGTTTTGGTGTTCGTAGTTCACTACGGATTTTGTGTGGAACGCATTGGGAGCCCCAAACGCTATACTTAAAGGTAATACTTGAAGTTTAATGCATAAATTTTGTAACCCTAGTTATTTATAAATTTTTCCATGAGAATATCGTAGAGGGGAAATTCTGAAATTAGGGTTACAGTAAATTGCAGGATTTTGGCGGGGTCGGGGCAGCGTTTTGAAGGTCCCCAGCAGTAGGATTACTTTGAAAGAGAGAATGTCGCCGCGCCGAGTATACGAACGTCGCAGCACCAATGTAAGGAAATTCTAATTCCTTTTAGTTAGGCATATCAAGTAATTGTATTTTATACGCATAAGTAGGTTTTGTACCACATCATAAGCATGCATAGAGAAGTGTAACAGTAGGAAAATAATTGTGGAAACGCGTATGATAACGTCTTGTTCCATAACCACGTTAGTAAAATCGTAAACGGTTAGTTAAGTACGAAACTTCACATGTACACGTAAGTTTGGAGACTGTCCGACCAAGGGTGCGAAGGTCCCTTCAAGTCGACCACGAGAAAGTCAATGGTCGACCAGTAGTACACCAGAAAAGACATCCCATGCAGAGTAGCGTCAGACCAAAAAGGTCAGTAACACACCAGTCTTTTCGTGCTTGGTAGAGGCGCACTACCATCCTCATAGGGCATATGGTATCCTATGAGTTACAGTCTTGGGAGTTGACTCCCCTTCGAGACAGTTAGTAGATTCGAGACCGTGTCTGCGTGGCACTAGAACAATTGAGTTCGTCAGATGGTCTCGGGTCGTCAGTTTCAGATTTTGCGCGTTAGGAGCTACTCTGCCTAGAGCCTTCCCAGTAAACGTGTAGGCTAGAAGCCACCTAAAACTCAAGTACAGACTTGACGTGAGACAGTACACTAGTTAGTGAACGTCAGGACTTGGGTAAATGTGCGGAAAGTCATGAGTATAGAATTATAGTGTTCATCAGTAAGTATAGGAAAAGCATGCATATCATATATCATGAAATGTTTTCAGTGCACGAGACTAGTTTTAAAGACATGCATGCATTCATATGTAAATCTATTTTAGTGTCACTAAGGGGAATTGTTTTTCTTTACTCTGACCCTTCGTGGGCAATGTTTTTCAGGTGACCCAGGTGGGAAACTTCGTCTAGGATGAGCGTCATGATGGTGTCCGAGTGTAGTACTTTTACTATTTTCAGTTTACTCCATTTCAGCATGTACTTGTAGTTGTGGACAGTGTAACTCATTAATATTTTATATATTTTGTATCAGACTTATTTTGATAGTTCAGATTTTTAGTTAATGCAGTCTCATTCTTGTTTAGTGGCTCTGTGAATCCAGACATCAGGTATGTGGTTAACCTTAGTTTAAAATTTTACTCCCGCTGTAAGTATTAAATCTGTTTAGTTTGGACTTTTACTACCTGCTGCTACTAGTTTTAATACTGCTTCCTAGTTTTCTTTAGATCGATGACCCGGCCGGACGGCTGATTTCTGTAATACTGGGAAGGGGTGTTACACGGCGTCCGCTCCAACGGACAATATATAGCAGTGTATCTTGCCCGCCTATGGCTGTGAGGTCATTGACAACAACCTGAAGTATGTCTCCATAGTCGCGAATAGCTTCGAGTAAGATGTATCCTCGTCTAAAAACTGAACTGTTGGAACCATCAGTGGTGTGAGGTGACACAAATGGTGGGACTCATCAGACTGAGATTGGGGTGGAGTGGGAGGTAACAGATGATGTGGCTCACACGTGCTCCTCACAGTAAGGAGTCAGGTACTCTACACTGAAAATCAGCTTATCCTCATATTTTAAAGGAAGTCAATCTCATATGCATTTGTACCAATCCATCGTAAAACTATATAGTGGAACATTCGTCGAGCGCTAAATTTTTGTTGTTCTTTGAGGGAACATCTCAAATCGTATGTGAATCATCATCTGCTCTCTAGCTTCAAAAATCTAATCCATCATGTGCTAATCTGCTTGAATTTTACAATAATTATTACTAATTGCAATTTTCTTTCAAACTGCTTCATTGGATCGAAGCAAATGCTTAATGAACGATTTTATAGATGCATGCAAACGCCGAACAAAAGACTCGGCAAACTCATTTAAATGATGCACATGGAACACGACAGACACGACACACCCTATAGCTGGAGATATGACAATGAACTAAATCTCTCAACAATGGGTTTGTTCTATCAAAAGACTCTTTGGGTGGAGTGTAGAAATACTTATCGAGTGGTAGACGAATACTCAAATGACTCCATGAGACATCTGCACTAAAATATGAGCGCATAACGTGTCAAATGCCTCTTAGGGGATGTGACACATCATGAGGCTCACGCGACATGGTATAGAAGAATAAGTCATGAGTGCAACGATCACCCAAACAAATGTTGAAGATGTTGACACACGTGTAACTCTGAGTTGTCTCGATTGTCTCCAAAAGGAAAAAAAAGCTCATCATCTGGTTGTCCAGGAGTTATGCATGAAAATTCATCGCAAGTGAGACAATCACCCGAGCGAATACCCAAGATTTGACGTAAGGGTGTGGTGATTATCTCTATGAAAAAAGAACTCATCACGTGGGTCAGCCAGAGTAGGATGACTCTCTAGATAGAAATCATTGTCAATAATAAAGTCATCGGGAACAAAATGACCCTGAACAACCGAAGCAACTACCACAAAGTCAAAACTATGCCCATTAATCTCACCCATAAAGTGACTCGGCACTACCACATCGTGAAGCTCTGATGAAAAAGTATTCGAGCGTGAGCAAACGCTCGGGGAAGTATCTAAATTAACGCATGGGATAAGCGAAGAACGTGTGACTAAAGGATCGATGGGAGTCACTCGTACTCACTCTCATCTAGGGTCGCAAAAAATGAATCAGAATCCAATGAGACCACTCATCGAACAAAGAATCTCACTGGAGTGGGACAAATCTGTACCATCAATGTTTGCTCGAGGGACTCTAAATAACGATATGTTAACTCATTATGTATCTCAAATCGAAGTCTAGACTGAAATTGAGAAGTGACCATGGTTGGCTACTCTGAGAGATCGCTCATCACTAGTAATTCATTAAACCAATCCCTATAGTCAGCGATGTTGATACATGCCAGAGGGAAAATAATTGCTTGAGCATGCGACTCCGATATGATGCAGGAAAATACCTCTGACACAACTTACGCTTCATCCTCACCCAACTAGTGATACGATGAAAATGATCCCACTCACGGGTCCTCTCAATGCTACACCAATATGCTCTCCTTTGATCTTGACGCCTAAGTTCTGCAAATTTAATTTACACTTACCAAATAGTTTAAAATAATTGAGGAAGTATTTCATGTCCACGAGCCAATAACTAAAAGATTTGGGACTCGATGATCCATCAAACGATGGAGCAACACGAAACGTACAATCGAGATCTCTCTCAAAATGATAATCCTCATAGTAATTATCACTAAGATAATCAAGTCGTATCAAAGGGTCAACATGATCAGCTTGTGTGTGGGGATAAGGACGACAATAATCATCGTAGTAATCAACTCAAGCATTGTGGAATCATGTCGATGGGTCGACACGATCTCTGGAAATGTGTTGCATGTAACGGCCCCCTTACGACTACCGCTACAATTTAACTTAATCATTTCTTATTGAGCAAGGTAAGAACAATCAGAGTACAACAATATATAAGAAAGAGTACGAGAAGTAAAATACTAAGACAAATAATCATTCACTTCATTTCATAACTGATATAAAAAGTGCATCATGATCAAAAGGTAGCCTGAAACAACTCTACTAAGGCTTACCAACACTGTACAGACAAAAAGGTAGCCATATATCTATACCAAAAGGGCTTACCGACACTATACAGACAGACTCAGACTAAACAACTACATGCAATAAAACTGAAACTCCTCGTGGGGACACTCTGGGTCTCTGCGCATCTCTCTGTGCTCCTCTAGTTCGAAGGACTGCTGAGTAAACCTCCACCCAAAGTCGATACTTCTTTTCCTGCCGAGGAGTGCATGGTCGACGTTGACTACTGGTGACTGGGACCGCCTCTTTCTTGACCTGTTTAGTTGATTTTCTAATTAGTCAAAAGACTATGTGAACTCTTAGTTTTCCTTCTGGAATTAGTTCATTTGTCCTTTCATTTTATGTAGTCTCATAATGACTTAATTTTCTTTCTTGTATTCTTTGTTAGACTTATATGTCATAGTTATGGGCGATATGAAGTGTAAATTAAGTGTCTTTGTCTCACACCTTTCATGTAACATTTTTCTCGTGCCCTTGTCTCGCACGTTAATATTACCTTTCGTGCCTTTAACTCGCACGTTAAGATTTACTATTCATATAGCCCACGATATTGACATATCATTTCTTATTCTTGCATTTGACTTATCATGGTTTGTCCTTGTCTCCTATTACTTAACTTGACTTGCCTACACGACATATTATCTTGACTTGTCACATTATATTTTCTCTCTTTTGTTCGACCTTAAAATTTCAATAACACGTTAATAATTAACTGAAAGTAATACAATATACAAATAGGAAATAAGAACTCATTGTGGTCTTTCCTTCGCCTTTATCCATGCCTTTATCTCTGCCACCGTCTTCTCTACGATTCTCAGCACTTCGTGATGCCATAACCTAAGTGAAATTATTCGTAATTATTATACATACATACCACACATTGATTTCATAGGTTCCACTTGACCTACTTAGATCAAGGGACAATATTCCAATTAGGGTTTCGCTGCCCTAAGTGCAATTTAGTTTATTGTTACCATTTGAGTGAAGGGGCAGTCATACCTAGCCTCCAAATAATTATTTGGAGTTAGGGGACTGACATTTCCCTCAAATCATTCGGTAGAAAATCATGGGGATGAGACATACTTGCTACGAATCCTTTCCCCATCCTCATACATGTGCCTAAATTTCGAAATCTCTAATACATCACCTAGGGTTTCTCCAAATGACTAAAAATTGAGGATTAGAGCATGAACAACACTTACAGAAACTTTTCATACGAGTAAAATTGAAGGAAAGCTTAAAACACTAAACCCTAGGCGTTCTCCATCTCCAAAACATACAAAATCTTCATAAAAGGAACAAGAGGAATGGAGAGGAGAAGATTACCTCTCAAACGAAGGAGAAATCACGCAAAACAGAGGAGATTTGAGGCTCCTATGGTGATCGGCGTCGGGCGGCTCCTGCGGCTTCCGTCGGGTTCTCCGCGTGAAAATGAGAAGAACAACATAGGCGGGGTTCTTTTATTCCTCTCGGACGGCACCGCTTAAGCCTTGCTCAACACCTAACCAAAGACTTCTTGAGCCGGCCCTTTTGAACCCCAACCGGTCATTTCTTTCCCCTTCATCTGGTCACCTAATTACTATACTCATTTAGCTATTAAGGTTATAATAATTAATTCATATGTGTTTATTCTTGCATACCTAATTACTCGGTGGCATCACAATTCTCCCCTCATTAAATTTTCGTCCTCGAAAATCTTTACTTTGAATCTCTTTTAATTTGTTGAGGGAAGAGATTTCTCATCTCATCTTCTTTCTCCCATGTTGCTTCATATATACTATGTCTTTTACACCAGACTTTGACAAACCGAACTTCTCTATTTCGGAGTTGTTTATTTTGTCAATCCACTATCTTGTATGGCTCTGTTGGACTTGATAAGTCAGCTTCAATTTGAATTTGTTCAGAAGGGACTATTGATTCCGGATTTGATATATATTTCCTCAGTGAAGAGACGTGAAAGACATCATGAAGGTTCTGAAGAGTAACAGATAATGCCAAGCGATAGGCCACCTCTACAATCCTTTTTGTGATTGGAAAAGGTCCCACATATCGTGGACTAAGTTTCCCAAGTCGACGTATTCGTGAAACCCCTTTGAACGGTTTTATTTTCAGACAAACCAAATCGCCTACATTAAACTCGACTCTTTGATATCTGACGTTAAAATATTTTTGTTGTATGTCTTGTGCTACTTTCAACCTTTCATGTATAAGTTCAAGCTTCTCATTTACTTTGTCGACTTGTTCCTGTTTGAATAATCTTTGTTCACCATCCTCTGTCCAACTTAAAGGGGTGCGACACCTTTGTAAGTCGATCAACAATCACCCATATTCCATTATTTCCAGCTTTATTTCGTGGCAATCCCATGACAAAATCCATGACGATATCTTCACATTTCCATTCAGGGATGGGTAAGGATTGTAGGTACCCGTCGGGCTTCTGATGTTCTGCCTTTACAAGCTGACATGTATGACACGTAGCAATATACTTGACTACATCGGTTTTCATATCTAGCCACCAAAAGTCCTGCTTGAGATCTTGATACATTTTTGTTCTACCAGGGTGAATTGAATATGTTGTATTATGGCTTCATAAAGTATTTCTGATCGAATTGTATCGACATCAGGAATACACAACCTTCCGTTTAAAAGTAACAACCCGTTTGTCTCTACAAATGTTGTTGATTGGCCACTTTTAACTTTCTCAAATAATTTCACAAAGATTGGATCATGAGTCATCACCTTCCTTACCCTTTCTTTCAGTGAATGCTCCACGATTAATTGAAAGAGTAAGCCTTGACAGAAGTTGGTGTTGACCAAATCATAATTGCTTCTACTTTTGCTGGGTCTACAGATAGTTCACATTTTGTAACAACATGACCCAAGAAAGAGACTTCCTTCAACCAAAATTCACATTTCGAAAACTTCGCATATAAGGCATGGTTCCTTAGTGTTTGTAACACAATCTTTAGGTGCTCTGTATGATCCTTCTAGTCTTTTGAATAAATCAAAATATCATCAATGAAGACAATAACGAATTTGTCTAAAAATTCTTTGAACACTCGGTTCATTAAATCCATAAAAACAGCTGGCGCGTTGGTTAAACCAAATGGCATGACCACGAACTCAAAGTGTTTGTATCTCGTACTAAAAGCTGTTTTATAAATATCATCTTTCTTGACTCTCATTTGATGATAACTCAATCTCAAATCAATTTTGGAAAATACCTTCGCATTAGCCAATTGATCGAATAGATCATCGATGCGGGGCAGAGGGTATTGATTTCGTATTGTCAATTTATTAAGTTCGCGATAATCAATACATAAACGTAGCGAACCATCTTTCTTTTTCACAAACAGTACTGGAGCTCCCCACGGTGAAGTACTTGGACGTATGAAATCTTTATCTAACAATTCTTGTAACTGGCTCTTTAACTGTGTCATTTCCCTAGGAGCTATCCGGTATGGTGCTTTTGCTACAGGTGCAGCTCCTTCCTTTAACTTAATGGCAAACTCAACTTCTCGAACTGGGGGTATTCCTGGTAAGTCTTCCGGAAATACGTCTAGAAAAACACAAACCACCGGAAATGCAGTAGGTTCACTTTTCACCGTATCACTTCCTTTCAGCATTACCAATATTGCCTCACAACCTTTCCTTACTTTATTCATCGCTTTTAGGGAGGAGATCATAACCTTTGAGACTTCACTCATTCCCTTAAAGTTACTTCGTGTCTGGTCGTTCATTTTAAAGGTAATCTCCTTCTTTTTACAATTGATGATGGCCTCATGCTTTGACAACCAATCCATTCCTAAGATGATGTCGAATTCTGATAGGGGCAATCCAACAACATCGATCTCAACTGATTGATTATCAATCGTTAGACTTACCATACATCTCAACCTTGTATTCATTTCTGTGTTGTTAGGCATTGTGACTTTCAGGTCATTATGAGACTGATATGGTTCCATGTTTAACTGTTTCACTGCCGCTGAAGCGATGAAAGAGTGACTCGCTCCAGTGTCGAATAAGACTTCCATAATATGATTGTGAACGGAAATCATACATGTTATCACTGTATAATGTGCTTTCGCCTCCTGTTGATTAAGATTAAAAACCCTTGGTTGAACTTGTCTTTCTTTCGAGGGTTGTTGGATGGATCCCGAGGCTATCGAATCAATGTTTTTCCTTTGTCAAGGCAATGTAGGGTTGATGATTGGCCTAGACCTCCTCTTGCATTCCTTCCAGCTTCTGTTTTCCGCAAGGGACATTCGTGCTTTAGATGCCCGGGGCGATAACATTTAAAACAAACTCCTGTTCCTTTTAGACATTCTCCCGGATGAGCTTTCCCACATTTCCCACAAATGGGATAGCTGGCAGTACCACTTGCTGCGGGGGCTGGCGTCGGAGGACCCCTTTTTGACTTTTTCCATTTCAAGCCTCCACTTTTCCCCGAGAAGGCCTTGCTTTGCTGCTCTTCAGTCATCCTTTTTCGTTGCACTTGCATCTCAGTTCTCCTTTGAGAACTCTCCACATCTCTTCATATGAGCTTTGCAGTCTCCACCAACTCATTATAATGCTTGATTCGTTGGGAAATCAGATGTACTTTGACATCTTCTCGTAGATCTAACTGAAAACGGAAACAACGTTCTCGTTCGTTTGGTACTAAGTCATTTGCATAGTATGTCAATTGAGTAAACTCAATTTCATATTGTACTACTGATCGATTTCCCTGCATCAGACGGAGAAACTTCTACTGAATGATTCGTTTCTCGGACGACGGCACAAACCAACTAACGAATTCATCTAGAAATTCGTCCCAAGGAATATCAATTAGTGCACGTCCAAAGAAAATTCCCTGTTTCAGACTATCCCACCATCTACTAGCTTCTCCCTCAAACAGAAAAGTAACTAGTTCAATCCGTCGATCTTCTGGACATCTAATTGCTTGAAAGATTACCTCGATCTTCTTGATCCAGTCCTCAGTTTCCATTGGCGTTCCACCACCACGAAAGGTTGGCGGCCTCATATCCAGGAATTGCTTTAAGTGTATATCCACCGTATCCCGCGTCGGTAGTGACGCAGTATTACCCATTCGAATTGCCTCCGCCAAAGCTTGCATAACCTCTGCTAAGGGAGGGTTCGACCTTCCGGAGCTATAACTTTCTTCTGTCATCGCAGCTCGTTCCCTTTCCAATTCTTCCCTTTCTCTTCTACGCATATACGTTTGGAATTTCCTGAAATACGGAAATTAAATTCAGGAGTTGGAAAAGATCGTAAATGTCATAAATGGTGTTATTTGTCAGCGTATATTTACTTAACGTACGCTTATCACCCCAATGTTCATAACCTAGCTCTGATACCAATTAACTGTAACGGCCCCCTTACGATTACAGCTACAATTTAACTTAATCATTTCTTATTGACCAAGGTAAGAACAATCAGAGTACAACAATATATAAGAAAGAGTACGAGAAGTAAAATACTATGACAAATAACCATTCATTTCATTTCATAACTGATATAAAAAGTACATCATGATCAAAAGGTAGCCTGAAACAACTCTACTAAGGCTTACCAACACTGTACAGACAAAAAGGTAGTCATATATCTATACCAAAAGGGCTTACCGACACTATACATACAAACTCAGACTAAACAACTACATGAAATAAAACTGAAACTCCTCGTGGGGACACTCTGGGTCTCTGCACCTCTCTCTGCGCTCATCTAGTACGCCAAGGACTGCTGAGTAAACCTCCACCCAAAGACGATACTTCTTTTCCTGCCGAGGAGTGCATGGTCGACGTTAACTACTGGTGACTAGGACCGCCTATTTCTTGACCTATTTAGTTGATTTTCTAATTAGTCAAAGGACTAAGTGAATTCTTAGTTTTCCTTCTGGAATTAGTTCATTTGTCCTTTCATTTTATGTAGTCTCATAATGACTTAATTTTCTTTCTTGTATTCTTTGTTAGACTTATATGTCATAGTTATGGGCGATATGAAGTGTAAATTAAGTGTCCTTGTCTCACACCTTTCATGTAACATTTTTCCCGTGCCCTTGTCTCGCACGTTAATATTACCTTTCGTGCCCTTAACTCGCACATTAAGATTTACTATTCATACAGCCCACGAAATTGACATATCATTTCTTATTCTTGCATTTGACTTATCACAGTTTGTCTTTGTCTCCTATTTACTAAATTGACATATCATTTTCTTTCTCTTTTGTTCGACTTTAAAATTTCAATAACACGTTAATAATTAACTGAAAGTAATACAATGTACAAGTAGGAAATAAGAACTCATTGTGGTCTTTTCTTTGCTTTTATCCATGCCTTTATCTCTGCCACCGTCTTCTCTACGATTCCCAGCACTTCGGGATTACATAACCTAAGTGAAATTATTCGTAATTATTATCCATACATACCACACATTGATTTCATCGGTTCCACTTGACCTACTTAGGTCAAGGGACATTATTCCAATTAGGGCTTCGCTGCCCTAAGTGCAATTTAGTTTATTGTTACCATTTGAGTGAAGGGGCAGCCATACCTAGCCTCCAAATAATTATTTGGAGTTAGGGGACTGACATTTCCCTCAAATCATTCGCTAGAAAATCATGGGGAGGAGGCAAACTTGCTACGAATCCTTTCCCCATCCTCATACGTGTGCCTAAATTTCGAAATCTCTAATACTTCACCTAGGGTTTCTCCAAATGACTAAAAATTGAGGATTAGAGCATGAACAACACTTACAGAAACTTTTCATACGAGTAAGATTGAAGGAAAGCTTAAAACACAAAACCCTAGGTTTTCTCCATCTCCAAAACATACAAAATCTTCATAAAAGGAATAAGAGGACTGGAGAGGAGAAGATTACCTCTCAAACGAAGGAGGAATCACGCGAAACGGAGGAGATTTGAGGCTCTTGTGGTGATCGGCGTCGGGCCGCTCCTGCGGCTTCCGTCGGGTTCTCCGCGTGAAAATGAGAAGAACAACATAGGTGGGGTTCTTTTATTCCTCTCGGACGGCACCGCTTAAGCCTACTCGACACCTAACCAAAGACTTCTTGAGCCGGTCCTTTTGAACCCCAACCGGTCATTTCTTACACCTCCATCTGGTCACCTAATTACTATACTCATTTAGCTATTAAGGTTATAATAATTAATTCATATGTGCTTATTCTTGCATACCTAATTACTCAGGTGGCGTCACATTGCAAACGAGAATAATCATCCTAATAATATGGGGATCTCTCTAAAGTGGCTATATTGGGTTGGGCGTAGATAGACTCGAAATCCTCAAATAGAGGAGAAGGGTGACAATGATAACTAGACATGAAAAAACCTATGAGACTCAATAACTGCATATCAAAATAAAGCCCGAACGTGGAGATGGCAGTGGGGAGGACTAGGAGATGGCAGTTTGCAGTGAGGAGAGCTACATAGGTGGTGGTTGGCGGCGGAGGAGGATGAGGATGCTGTTTGCGGCTGAGGAGGCTGGGTACGTGGTGGATTGCGATAGTATGGGGCTGTGGATAGGGGAAATAGGGTCAAAAAAGAAGTAAAGGAGGATAAGGCAGTGGCTCGGTGATAGTAGAAAGGGGTTGTTGTGTAATCGACAGCGGGAAGGTGGTCTGGCGGCTGGGCGTAGGCGTCAAGGGCTGAGAGGCAGGGGAAGTCGCAGAATGTTATGTCAGAAGGAGCGACTTGATGGAGGAGGATGGAAACGGGATGCAGGTCGCAAGAAATAGCAGGATGCGAGGATGGATGAGCAGTGGGATGCAATGATGTAGGAAAACAAGAACTCTAGGAGTTGCACCAAGGGAGGCCTCTCAGAGTCTCACCGGGAGGATGAATCGACGATTTACTACCAGCGAAAGACAAGTCCATCGGTCGTGAGAGGTGTGACGCTTTTCTCCTACTCCGTGTGATGTCGAGCGCCTCCCAACACCTTCACCGCCCCATGCAAAGCTACCTCCTTCCCTCCTCTTGCCTCCATAGCCTAACCATGCCTTCTCCATGCTACAGCCCACCGTTCATATGATTCCCCTGCCCAAGCCGCTCCTCTCCAGTGTTCCTCGCAGCAATCCACCTCTCACATGAGCCTCCATCCCCAACCTCCCTCGTCAATACCTTCCCATCCCCCTCCTCTATGGAAAAACCATCCCTCTCTATGGAAAAACCATCCCCCTCCTCTATGGAAAAACCATCACCAACCACCTGCCTGCTCACCCTAGCCATCAAACATCAGTTACCTACTGTTCCACCTGCCAAATACCACTGAGCCACTCCATCTCCTTCCCCAACTACAGGCCAATAACCTCTTCCCCCATACAGTAGCCTAATTAACTTCCCCACTGCCAACCCTCCATTTCTTCTACAAAAACAATTACCTCCACTCCCCATTAATCCCTGGACAGCCACAACTACTTTGCCAAGTTGCATCTGCTATGTCGTCGACTTCCAGATTTGCTCCATTACACCGACCGCTCTTCTATTTGGTGAAATCCACATTTACTTAGATTATTTTACACTTGTGCTAATATATCAAGATTATTTCAAATAATATTTTACTCAATTTAATTTTGTTGAAAATAAGAAAAAGAAATTTCAAGTACATTCTATTCATCCCACAAAGGGTTATTTAAAGGACTTACACAAGACATACAAATACTTGTAGAGTGTGCGGGACTAAACCCATACAGAACCTAAGGACTCTTACATGGACTAGAATAATAATAGAAATGTGCAAACTCCAACACTCCCTCTCAAGTTGAAGGGGAAAACTACAGTTTGAAAACATCATAGAAGTATTGGAGGTAGGCGAGGTGCGAAAAAACATCAGACGAGCCACTAGGGGAAATTCCAAACCGGGGGCATAGCGACACAGCGTAAACCCACATACGATGCAAGTCCCAAACACGACGTTGACTCGCTGAAATCAGGTCATCCAACATCATCTACACACGCATGTGGAAGGTAACGGAAGATGTGGGGATAATCATCAAACGAACAACCAGGGATAATCCGTCGGGGATAATCTGTCGGGTATAATCCACACAAAGGGCGCTCTCATATCACACAATCTTGCACGACACGGTCCCACACAACACAACCTATTGAAATTAAGACAACCAACAATAATCGTACCACAACACATGTACCATGGAAAAAATGGGGAGAAGAAAACAAGACACGACATAAGCCTAGAGGTTGTGTAGGACTAAGATGAGAGTCGGGAAATATCATCTGAGCCGTCTTCGTCCCAAACACTCCCCTCACGTGAGACTCACGTGCATATAGGCACGACTAAGACAAACTTATATTAAACAACAACAAAGCAACGACATGTAAAGACACATAAAAATGACAAAAAAACTACCATTAAACTTCTTCATTAGCAAGAGATCTGCACTCCGAAAGGGAAAGCAGAGGCCGGAATTGGTCGAAGCACGAGGGGCGGCAGCTGGAGGTGGTTGGTAGCATCGAAAACATGAAGGACAACGGTTGGAAGCAGATGGAACACACCAATCGGGAAGAGGGGTAGCGACTAGCAGCTGGAGAGGAGGTGGCAACGGAGAATGAAGCGAGGGCAACGCATCTCCAACAGGGCTTCCAGGCTCGAGTAGAACATCTTCTACTCAAGCGGCGAGCAGATCGAGCGAGAAGATGTAGAAGAATAGAGGATCGAAACCACAAGACGAGAGTAGCGGCGGTATCATCGATGAAGAAGGCAGACAGTATCGATGTAGTCGACAAAGGTAAGCTCTGTCGAGCTCAGAAGCAGCACTTATCTGGCGCTAAACAATTTAACGGGAGATGAAACCGTAAGAACTGAATTTGTCGACGACGGGAAGAGCAGTCGTGATCGAAGAAAAAGACACAAGAGAGCGCTGACTGGATCGGTGACAGGAGAATGAGACTTGCATTTGTTGATCTGGAACCGGGAGAACGACGAGAGGCAGACGGGGGCAGAAGACCTCGTCTTCAACAATGAGCAGTGAAAGGGCTCGATAGCTGGACCAGAAGCAGCTGAGGGGCTCGTCAAGGCCAGCGATCGAAGAAGTCGAGACTGGCATAGGAACGACAAGCGAAGCAGTCTCATTCACTCGAGAGGGGCATGCGACGGGCTAGTAGATGGAAGCAGCAACTCGACGGAAACTGGCTCAATAGACGACGAGATCGTGAGAAGCTAGCAGCGAGCAGTAGAAAGACACAGGAGCAAAAGGACCTGATCTTAGACCTAACAGACGCGGACGAGAAAAGTAGGAGGAAATAATTTTTACTCTGATATCATGTTGAAAATAAGAAAAGGAAATTGAAAGTGCATTTTATTCATCCCATAAATGGGGGTATTTAAAGGACTTACACCAGACATAAATATTTGTAGACAGTGTAGGACTAAACCCATACATACTAAAGGACTCTTATATGGACTAAAATAATAATATAAATGTTCAAACTCCAACAAATTTGATTGTTTCTCTTTCAGTAGACATGTAACATATTCGCCATGTATTTAATTTTAATGCAATCTCAATTTCATGTCCTTATTATCTCTTTGCTTAACTTGAATTGTTTGTGGTCAATTGCAACCCTTGCGTGAAATTTTAAAGACCGGTATTTAATTAATTTACCCGTTGAAAGCAATCATGTGAGACTCATTTGCATCACAATAAGGTTGTTGTTATCGTTGTAGATGTTAGATGTTGGGGTAGTGTCGGTTTGAATTTGAAATGTGGATTGTCGGATTGTGGGGGAATCAGGGATACAACACTCAAGTCTTTATCCCACTATAATGGGGTCAGCTATATGGATCCATTGGGTCATTGTGCCCTATCTTGTGTCATAATCTCACTAATGCCTAAGTACATGAATTCTTTTCTTATAGTTTCATTCCAAGTATTTATTGGTCTACCCCGCCCTCGTTTAACATGCCTAGTGACTAGACTCTCACAACGCCAACCGGTGCCTCTAATGGTCTCCTTTGTATGTGTCCAAACTATCTTAGTCGATTTCTCGCATCTTCTCTGCAATTGGTGCTACTCCTGGCTTATCTCTGATACATTCATTCCTAATTCTATCCAGTCTCGTGTGTCCACACATCCACCTAAGTATTCTCATCTCCGCAACTCTCATTTTTTGCTCATGTACACAATCCACTGCCCAACACTCAGAACCAAAAAACATTGTTCGTCTAACCACAGTTCGTTAGAACTTGTCATTAAGTTTTAATGGTACTTTGAGATCACACAAGATCCCTGATGCGCCTATCCACTTCAACCAACCAGCTTGGATTCTATATATCACATCTTTATCAATACCTCCGTCTTTTTGAACTATCGATCCAAGATATTTAAAACATTGACTACGGGAAATATCTTGATCACCCAACTTAATAACGAAGTCATCCGTCCTTCTTGCACTGCTAAATTTAAGCTCCATATACTTCGTATTTGCCTTGATCAACCTAAAACTCTTCTTTTCAAAAGTGTCTCGCCAAGATTCAAGTTTTGCGTTTATACCCTCGACCAAAACGATATCATCCAGAAATAATAAACACCAAGGTAATGCTTGTTGGACATGTCCGGTGAGCTCATCTAAGATAAGGGTAAAGAGATAAGGGCTTAAAGCTGAACCTTGATGTAAGCCAACATTGATAGGAAATTCTTGTATTAATCCTCCAGATGTCCTCACCCTTGTCACTAAATTTGCAAACATATCTTTGATTATGTCAATGTATGATACATTTACACCTTCAATTTCTAAGAATCTCCATAAGATCTCTCTTAGAACTCTATTATAAGCCTTCTCAAGGTCGATAAACAACAAATGCAAATCTTGTTTTCTTTTTCAATAATTGTCAATGAGTCTCCTCAATAGATGTATAGCTTCCGTGGTCGACCGCCCTGACATGAATCCAAATTGATTCTCCGAAATATTAGTCTCCCGTCTTATTCTTCTTTCTATTACTCGTTCCCATAATTTCATGGCGGGGGAATCAGGGATATTTTACAATTTTCAATTTCCATAAATAAATTTATTTATATATATACCCATTTTTTGTAAATAAATACAATTAAACGCATAATGTACGTTTATAAATTAGATAATAAACATGTAATAATATGATTATAAAGAAGTAAGCTCGAACGTCAAAGCTAGGCTCAGAAAGAAACAACAAATGTATCATGAAACAAAATATTACCGCTTAGTCGCAAAAAAGAAATGAAAAAAATATTTTAAATATTCACGTCGATATATCGCCTGATGTATCGGGTAAACTTATATCGGGCGATATTTTCAAAAATAATATTTTTTGCTTAAAATGTCGATGTCATGTTGTTCTCAAAAACCCTTATGATGGCTGACATGCCGGGCGACATCTATAACAAGTATGCATAGCATCAATCATTATCTAGACACCCACAATGGATGGAGAAAACTTGCACCATGACCTATTCATTAAATAACATGCTTCACTAACTTGAAAAGAAATAACCTATGGCGTTGGACATTATGCGACTGAAGGTAAGATGATTTTTAATTGATTAGAAAAGACCTTGAATTGCATGTACTACCCGATCATGGGCTGCTTCACCAAAGACAACTTTACCCTCTTAATATGGTAAAGATATATATATATATATATATGCATTTAAAATGTGATACATCAGGATTTCTTGGGTCAAAAAAAATGCCCAATTAGAAACTGCGTGCACGGGCTAGTTCTGATTCTTCCTTTGCTGGATAGTTGAACATATCGACAATATTGAAGTTGAGATGTGAAAAAAACCATGAATATAGATGATGAAAACATTGTCATTGATTTTTTTGAGCACGCAATAAGTGTCGAACTTGTGATTGGCAAGCTTGTTATAATTATTAACTAGGACACATTTTGACTCAAAACAGTTCAAGCCAAGGGTTGGTTTTTGAATACCTAAATGAACTTGACAATTTTTTGGCTAATAAACTTGCAAGAATAAACATTATAAATAATATTACACGAAAATCACATTTCAGGCAAAGCTTCTAAAAAGGTTACAAACAATGTATTGCACATATAAGGGTGTTAGAAAACAAATACTTGGATGAACAAGACCCGACAAGTCATGCGTTAATATTGACACAAATATCACAAATTAATATTTTCAAAATAGTGAATTCACAAAAGATTCAACACAAAAGAAATGACAAACAAGCAATAAACTCACAATAATCATAGGAGAGAAGGCTCTGTGGGTGCCTGATGGTGTCGGTGGCCGGGCCAATGATGGAAGACTGGCTCTGAACTGTTTGAAGGAAATCAAGGGTTGCGGGTTGCTAGACTGAAGGACGCTGATTTTTAGAGGCTGAATGTAGTCTGACAGCATGGGAGGGGTGTTATGATGTATGCGAGGAAGGTGGCTGTGCGAGGATTGCTGGACCGTAAAACGAGGTTGGAAGGAAACTGCAGGTTGCAAGTTGGTTGATTCCTGGGGGGTTGAGATGGGCTAGCAGCATTGGGGAGACTTCTGAAAGGGGCTGAAACGGACCTGGAAGTGGATAGACGATAGGATGTTGGGAAATTATGAATCCAGGGCCCTGATCAAAATCTGATCCGTGAAAAGTGGTGTGACGTCACTAAAGGTATGTTAATATTACATTTCGTAATACCAAAAAATAGTGTGAAATTGGTGTGATATTAACGGGCTGGAATGTGTTTGAAATGGGCTTGTGGGCTTACAAAGGAGGAGGACCGGCTGAAAACAAGGCTTGAACCGGCTAATTCCGGTTAAATAGTGCGTGTGTCGTGCGTATAGTAAACGGCGCCCGATAACAAATAGAAGGAATAAGCGTTGTTCCTTCTATTCCTCTCCCCGATCTCGCACACCAGCACAGGCGACGGACGGAATCCGCACAGCTCCGATTCCTCCCGAGAGCTCGATTCACCTCTGTTTCTTCCGATTTTTCCTCTGATTGAAAGGTAATCTCTTCCTCTATAGTCCTCTTGTTTCCTTTTCAACGATTTTTCACGGATTGAAACTAGGATAAACCTCAGGTTTTAGGGTTTTCTGAAAATCTTTGTTTGTTTTCATTGGAAGAGTTTCTGTAATGGCTTTAAAACCTAAATCCATGAGTTTGAAGAAACCCTATCTAGGTTAAGAGGATTTTGATCTTAGGGTTGAAAAAGGAGAAACCCTAAGGGTCCTTAGCATGAATATTATGTGGCCCCTTTCACTAAACCAGTGAAAGTTCACTAAGTTGAACCTAGGGCAGCAAAACCCTAAGTGTTTAAAGAGGTCTTGGACCTAATTAGGTCAAATAGAACCCTCAAAGGGGATTATGACATGATGTTTGACCTAATTAGAGACATCAAGTTAGAGGTATTAATATGAAGGATGTTATATGCTATATTAAAAGAAATGAATGTAGAGGATATCATTTCAGCAAGTGGAGCCGTTAAGAACGTCTTGAAGTGTTTGACCTTAATTAAAACACCAACTTATATGTCTTTAAAATATTGTCGATGTAGGACATGGCTTCACGAGGTGGTGGAAGGCAAGACGACGATAGTGGTCGAAGGGATAAAGAAAAAGGGGTTGACAAAGTGAGTTCTCACCCTTTTATAATCGCTTAATTTCATGTTTATTCTTCATGTTTATATTTTATGTTTATGCTTTATGAAAAGAGCAATTGAAATTAAACATACAATAAATTAAATAAAGTAAATGAAGTAAAGTAAGAAGTAGAAAAATAAAGTAATGAAATGGGCTAAGTTAAGGGTCAACCCAACAGTGGAGGTGGGGTGAATGTCCTCCCAATGATGATGTAATGAAAGTTAACGTGCGAATATGAAAATACACGTTAAGAAATGTGTGCGAATATGAAAAGACACGCAAGCGCGCTATATAAATGATACGAAAGGTTAATATTCCTTTAACACTGCCCGATAACAACAGAAAAAGTATAAGAGATGAGGCTAAGAAAGTTCAACCACACATGAAAAGATATATAGGAAAAGGATGAGTAAAAGATGAACAAAAGAAGAAAAAGGTCAATGAGAAGAAAATGATGAAAACGGATTGATATGATATAACGAGAGAGAACGTAATCAAAAGAATAAAGTATGAAATCCGTAAAATGCAAATAAGACATCATAGTAAAAAAGGAACAATGAGAATTCATTTAATCTTTGACTAATAGAAAATGTAACAAAACAGGTAAAGGCGGAGGCTACTGCTGTTAGCTCTAGCAGACCCCCTACACGCAAGGAAAAGATGTACAGGATTTGGGTTGACGTCATCACAGCCGTGTTCGGAGTCATGGATGCCCACAAGGCATCTTGCCGCGACCCCGACTGTCCCCATGACGAGTTTCAGTTCTTTTTCAAGTAGCCTGCTCATGGTTATATAGTATGTTACAGTATAATTTTTGTTCTGTGTTACAGGTGTAGTTTTGAGATTATATGGTAGTATACTTGTAACTGTACCTCAGATCTTGTGATGACTCCTTTTGTGTATATATATCAAGTCATCTGCTAGCGTGTACTATACTGTATCTAATATAAGATAAATAAAAATGTGTTTTACTTCTCTGCATTTTTTTATACTCTGTCATTATACCGGTTTATGTATAATTGTCGATGATCATATACATGTCGCACTCTGATTTGTCAAGTAAAAAGGAGATAAATGAAAATTGCGACGGTAGCCTAGTAAGTGGGGCCGTTACAAGTGGGCTTGCTGTGCTTCTGAAAGAGAGGGAGTGTTGGAGAACCGTGGGGAATGGGAGGAGGACAATAAAAGTTAAGGAAGGCTTTTCCTAGTGGGGTGGGCTCAATTAGGATGCGGGGGAAGGTTGTGAGGGAGTGGAGATGGCATTGTCGAAGAATGGGGAATGAGTGGTGGGAGTAAATTTAGAAGTCGAAACTAAATTTTAGGAGGTAATTATGAGTGGGGAGGTGGGATAGTGGCAAGGTAGCTTGGGAGTTATAGAGTAATGGGGAGGAGGGGTGGCAGGCTAAGGGTGGTCGGTGGTGCCCATTGGGGTTGGTGGCGTGACAGCCGGAAAACCAAAATGGAGGGGATTGAGGTGGTGGTGGAATTTTTGAGAGGAGGTGGGCTTGTGGGTGGCCAACTAGTGGCATGGATGGGGAAAAGAGGTGGCAGACTAGATGGAAAGAAGAGGAGTAACTTCCAAACTCCGCACTTAGGTTCAGGCTTCGACACTGGGTGATCAAAAGGAGAACTTTTCACTCAATTTTCAATGTCATGATTCTCTGATAAAATAAAAATCAGAAAAATACAAAAATAACTAAAATCATGGATCGTCGATCCGTACAAAATGGACGTTTTTGACCGTCATGTAGGCATGAGTCCCATCACGTTCTTTGCAAACATGCAACATAACAAAGACAACAATTTGAAAGGTATGATGTCATTAAAGTTTTCATGCATTCTCATTGTAGTTGGTATTCAATTCACATAGTTTCTGATGAACAGCTACATGAATTAACTGGCCATGCTCCACCATATAATCAATTGTGTTTTCCGGCCTTAGTGTTTTTCGGCCTTAGTGTTTTTGTAATGTGCAGGGTCAAGGAGGTAACGAAAATGTTGTTGTGTCAAAGAACCATTCCACTGCTTTAGTGTCAAATCAATATTCCGCCATTTTAGCAAGTGTTAGTAACACTACACAGAATATTTCCAAGGGTACGATTCAAACCTCTGTTTCTCATCAATTTGGGGGTTGACTGTTACAACTAAAATTTAGTGTTATGCTAAAAATTCCAACAAGTCTCCGTCCAAAAGTTAGACAAACAAGGTGATTATTGCATCACCTCGCGAAAGAATGGATCAACCACATCAGTAGCATCATCCATTTTTCCATTTATGATAAAGTGAGCATTTGAGAGAATCTCTGACCACCACCATGATATCGGCATGACCTCATTAAGTGCGGAGGAGGCCAAATAAAAAAACCATCAATATAACTACCCATGATGTTGTTATGGTCCCTCGTCGGTTATTTAGTTAATTAATATTTTATGTAGTTTTCTTATTTGTTTAAGGGTTTAGGGTGTAGTCATTTTGTAGTCCTTTTTATATGTTTAATATTTCACGTATTTAGTTGTAGCGGGTTTTTACACCCATGCCCTTGGCACCTTATTTAAGGGGGGCTTGTCTTGTATTGGAATCAAGCAATGAAAATATGAAAATTTCTCTCTTTATAAAATCCTCTCTCTCTCTCTAACCCCTCTTCTCCCTCTAGGGTTTCCTCTTCCCCCTTCCCTCAACTCCTTCTCCTTTCACAAGTTTTAGGGTTTCAACGCCCTTGTATCTCCGCTGTCCATAACAACTTGGTATCAGAGGCATCCTTCCTCTACTCCACGCAACCGCTGTCCTCTTGGTTTCACCAAGCAGGGTCCTCCAGCACCGCTGCATGTCCACTCCCTCAGCAGCCGCAACTGATTCTGCTTCTCGGACACCAACACCGCTTCAAATCCGCAGCCGACAGCCCCATAGACACCAACATTGCTAGAGTCGGCGCTTCGCTTCCGCCGATTCATACCCAACGACTCTCCCGACGGAGACATCTCCTCCCGACATCTCCAGTTGAGGCCAGCAACCGCACACCGAAGCCAGCAACCTCAACCGCTCGCTGACCTCCATCCGACGACGTCAACAACGAATGCCCTACTTCATCTACGCACGCGCCCATCTTCTGCGGCTTTTTCTGTGAGCCGCTCCGCACGTAACATCAAGCCCCATCTCGTCCGCCGCAAATTTTCTCGGGCAACACACTTTCCGCCTGCGCCTTTTCATTACATGGATTAATTAATGGTTTCAGAAATTAATTGTTTAAGAAATTAATCCGCCCTGAATTAATTAAGTAATCAATTCATTTGTATGGAGATTAAACTTGGTGCCGCAGACGAAGCTGCCCTTTGTTCGATGCTGTGGAAAATGGCAGCGCCATTTCAGACTTCGATGTCTCGCCTCAACACCACACTCGATAAAGTAATGACTTCGGGACACTTTGGCAATCTACCTCTCCCGATGTCGGAGCCCTCCGAGCCCGTGCATGCTGCCATATCTTCCGCCCCAGCTCGCCTGCCGACAAGACGACCATTTATGTCTCTCCAGCAACGTCACCCTCCGCTCTGTCGGTCCCTTTGGCTGCAGTGTCGTTGTTGCCTTGCCCGACAACGCCTTCCCCGTCGGCACCAATCCTTTTGCCGACCATGGGTTCTCCGGCCGCCTTCCAGCTGTTGTTCGTCACCGCATCACCGGTCCTGTCGGACCCCTTCTTTCTGTCGGCCGTTGTACCCTCGTCCCTCCTGTCATTTTCGCCTCCAGCGGCCCCGCCGGCGCCGCCACTAAACCTCGCTGCCAACGCCAACACGACACGCTACAGGGCGCTATTTTGGCGCGAGATCAAAGAGCCTGAAGAGGCGAACATTCTACTAGAGTTTGAGTTTGAGGACAAGCTCAAATTGAAGGACGGGTGGAGTGTTATGGTCCCTCGTCGGTTATCTAGTTAATTAATATTGTATGTAATCTTTCTTATTTGTTTAAGGGTTTAGGGTGTAGTCATTTTGTAGTCCTTTTTATATGTTTAATATTTCACGTATTTAGTTGTAGCGGGTTTTTACACCCATGCCCTTGGCACCTTATTTAAGGGGGGCTTGTCTTGTATTGGAATCAAGCAATGAAAATATGAAAGTTTCTTTCTCTTTATAAAATCCTCTCTCTTTCTCTAACCCCTCTTCTCCCTCTAGGGTTTCCTCTTCCCTCTTCCCTCAACTTCTCCTTTCACAAGCTTTAGGGTTTCAACGCTCTTGTATCTCCGTTGTCCATAACAGATGCCTAAAGAATCAACAAGGTTTGATAACTGTTAATGTTTTTGTCGGAACATGATTCTTCGACACTCTTTGGTTGAAAAATAACTAACTATGCTATGTACTAATGACATAGGGTAATTTTCTTAGTGTGTGGGCTAATGAATGCAATCAAGTAGACAAAAGGAAAAAGCAGGCGAAATTTTTCAAGAGCTATCACCCAACAGTCGCTAATACCACCAGAAGGTAGTGTATAAATGAGCTACCGTCCAACGCTACTGCCAATGTCTCCATAATGACTAGAAGCTCAAGTTCAAGAATGAAAGATATCACCAACAGTACCTGTTATTACCTGACAATAACAACCAAAGTTGCTATTGAAAAATGATAGTAGCCACTACTATCAGTGGTAGTCCATTTCATGTTGACATACCCTATTCAGAAATGAACGATAGCGTTAGTGGCAGCCACTATCGTCCAACAGTTCGGAAGATAATAGCCTGACAGTAGTGGATCATGAAATGCTTTAGAATCTGATGCTCCAAAACGAATGTTACTGTCCCCGACGACGGTAGTTGCTAACGCCAAGAACAACAGTTATTATAGCTCGGGATGGTAGTAGCCTATTAGGTGCTCGGGTGCCTAAATAAAGATCCAAAAATTTGCAAGCAAACGCAAGTAGTAGTTGCTACCCACTGAGCGATGGTGAACAAAAAGTGGAAAAAAAAACCACCAGAATTCAAGTAGCCTCCTTAGATGAACTACAAGGAGGTCTCCTCGATTCAAGGAACATCTTTCCTCTAATCATTTTCCAATCATCCTAAATTATAAGAGGGGTACTAAAGATAATATTTTGGAGAGAAAGAGCGCCTTCGGAGATCGAACAAAGCATTCCACAAATCAAATTAATGACTGGGTGATTGCAAAACATAAACTTGAGACAAACGAAGAAGATGACTAGACAATGGCAATCACACGTCAAAGATGGAGTCTTTGATTCAGGGAAATCTCTTCTTCTCTTGTTGTGATCTGTAGAGAAAGCTCCAAACCTTGTATATACTTCTTCAATCAATAATTACAAGTATGAATACATTTATATAGAGGAAGAAGAAAGAGAGAAATCTCAATCTAAGATGTGGGACTAATACAAATAGGGAGAGAAATAGAGAGAGAGAAAAGGGAAGAATGGGCCCCTAGATGGGCCTTAAAGTAAGCTTTTCTAACACTCCCCCGCAAGCTGGAGCGTACAAGTCGTAGGCACCAAGCTTGGATAAAAACTGGTAGTATAAAGGCCGGGAGAGAGCTTTAGTCAGGATGTCAGCAACTTGCCTTGCAGCAGGAACATGCTCTAAATTTATCTTCTTTGCCTGAACCTTTTCTCGGATGAAGTGACAGTCAACTTCAATATGCTTTGTGCGTTCGTGAAATACAGGATTCTTGGCAATATGGATTGTCGCTTGACTGTCACAAAATAGGGTCGCTGGCGATGAGAGACGAACACCCAAGTCTCTCAGAAGGCTCTCAAGCCAAGTCAACTCGGAAACAACAGCAGCCATAGCGCGGTACTCAGCTTCAGCAGAAGAGCGAGCAACCACATTCTGTTTCTTGCTACGCCAGGTTATGAGATGTCCACCGAAGTAGGTACAGAATCCTGTTGTGGAACGTCTATCATCAATGGACCCGGCATAGTCAGCGTCAGAGTAAGCGACAAGGGATAAAGAAGTGCATGGCTTGTACACAAGCCCTTGTCCTGAAGCGTTCTTGAGATACCGAAGAATGCGCTCGACAGCTTGAAGATGAGATGTCCTCGGGGCATGCATAAATCTACTCACGACTCCAACGGCAAATGAGATGTCTGGTCGAGTAACTGTAAGGTAGATCAGTTTCCCAACCAGGCGTCTGTAGTATTCCGGATTCGTAAGCAGCTCGTCGGAGTCAGAGCTATGAGCCGATAGCCTGTGATTCGCGTCCATTGGAGTATCCGTAGGTTTGCATCCTGAATAGCCAGCATCATGAAGAAGATCCATACAATACTTCCTTTGGGATAATACAAGACCATCAGGCCGTCGTGCAACCTCAAGCCCGAGAAAATACCGTAGGTTACCAAGATCTTTGGTCTGAAAGGCGGAGTTCAACTGTTGCTTGGTATGTTGTATCCATGTAGTATCGTCGCCAGTAATGAGGATATCGTCAACATAGACAAGTAGAATCACTGTTCCGGTTGGCCGATGTCGAGTGAAGAGAGAGAAGTCAGCCGAGCTCCTATTGAAGCCAATATTGCGGACTACCGTGCTGAATTTGTCAAACCAAGCGTGCGGGGATTGTTTGAGACCATAAATGGATTTCCGAAGATGACAAACCCGAGACTCCCCCGTGGTCTCAAACCCGGGAGGTTGATGCACATAAACAGTCTCCTGAAGATCACCATTGAGGAGGCGTTCTTAACATCCAGCTGATAAAGAGGCCAATGACGGTGAACAACCAAGGATAGAAGAACTCGAACAGTGTTCATTTTGGCCACCGGGGAGAACGTTTCCTCATAATCAAGGCCATGTTGCTGAGTAAAACCCCGGGCCACAAGGCGGGCCTTGAGACGCTCAACGGTGCCATCTGCCGCATGTTTAATAACAAAGAGTCACTTGCAACTAACACAGGATTGACCTGCAGGAAGAGGAACTAGATCCCAAGTGTGGTTGGCCCAGAGAGCCTGCATTTCATCTTCCATGGCCGCCCGCCAGCCGGGGTGGTGAAGAGCCTCCTATACAGAAGTAGGAGTGGAGGTAGAGGATAAAGAGAGAGCACTCTGACGGAGTTCCGGAGAGAGGCGGTGAAGAGAGACAAAGTTGGCCATCGAGTGGGCAGTGGAAGCAGTTGTCGGATCCGCAGGTTGCAAAGCATCATTAGAGCGGGGCAGCTCTCGTATGGTAGTAGACGAGGGAGGACGTCGAGTGTACACACGAATAACTGGTGGTGTAGGTGGTTTAGGAGGGTTGGGTGGGGAAGGTAGAGGTGGGATGGTGGAAGGGACGGGGATAACAGGTCGCGGGAGAGGTGGCGGAAGAAGAGGGTCAGTAGATGGAGAGTAGTATGGCTGATGTTCGAGGAAGGTGACATCAGCAGAAGTGACCACCTTGCGGTCCGTGGGAGAAAAACAAAGGTAGCCCTTCTGAGTGCGAGAATAGCCCACAAACATATATTTAGTGGCACGGGGAGCAAGCTTGTCAGTGGACAGACCAAGATGATGAACAAAACACACAACCAAACACGCGTGGGGTGATGGAGAAGGTAAGGTGGGAGGGGAAAAGGAGATTGTAGGGAACCGTAAAATTGAGGATAGAGAAGGGTAGGCGGTTAATAAGAGTGCACGCGGTGGAAACCGCAAAATTCCAATATTGTTTTGGAACATTCATCTGAAGCATAAGGGAGCGGGTGACCTCGAGCAGGTGTCGATTCTTGCGTTCAGCAACGCCATTTTGTTGGGGGGTATAGACACAGGAGGTCTGATGGATGACCCCAAACTCCACACAGAGGTGAGAGAAGGTATGACTGGTGTATTCGCGGGCATTATCGGTGCGGAGGATTTTAATGGTTGTGGAGAACTGACTGCGAGTTTCAATAAAGAAGGTCCGGAATACACCGGGTAATTCAGAGCGGTCACGAAGGAGGTACAGCCAGGTCACCCGAGAGTAGTCATCGACAAATGTGACAAAGTAGCGGTATCCAAAGACACTGGTAATTTTGTAAGGGCCCCAAATATCGGAGTGAACAAGATCAAAGGGAGCAGGACGCCGAGAAGGATGTGGTGGGAACGCAGAGCGATGATGTTTCCCATAGATACAAGACTCACACGTGAACTCGTGGAAGGACATGTCGGGGAGAGATTTTTTGAGAATGTTGAGAGGAGCATGACCCAAACGACGGTGTCAGTCAACGGAGCTAAGAGACGACAACAGCGTTGGAGGATACGGGTTAAGGATATAGAGACCATTCGACAGATGTCCTTTTCCAATGATGGTTTGCGTCTTGCGAACCTACACAACACATGAGTTAGAAGAAAATATAACAGCACAATCGAGGTCAGCAGTGAGGCGGCCAATAGAGAGAAGGTTGAACGGAGAGCCCGGAACATGAAGGGCAGAGCGAAGAGTAATAGAGGGAGTGAGGTGGATATCTGTAGCACCAGAGACGGGAAGTGTGTCCCCACTAGCAACAGTAATGAACTGGGGATGCACAGAGGGCAAATATTTCGGTGATTTCCGTGATGTAATGTGGTAAGAGGCCCCGGAATCCAAAATCCATGATGAGCTGTGAGCAAGGCAGGAGGTACCACCATCGGAAACAGATACCACAGAACCCGGAGGACAGCCGATCATTTTGCAAGGAGACGACCGCAGCAGACAGGAAGACCGCAGCATGCAGCGGCAAGAAACGGTAGGCGGTGCGGTTAGGAGAAAACCGCAGCAGGAGCACACCTCTGGCGAATAAGGAATGAGACCGGTCGGATAGAAGCAGACCGTACCAAGGTCAAACACAGAAGGCCGCAGCGAGTGGGACAGACCGCGCAGTCACACCAGCGAGGAGGCAGATCGCGACCAAAATGCGGAAACAGAGAGTCCGCACGGTCTAGGTGGACAGCAGCGGTCACAGCACAGGAATCAGTCCGCAGCGGACAGGAGCAGACCGCACGAAGAGAAGGAGAGGCCGGCGGATAAGAGCAAAGACCGCGGGAGGAAGCCGAGCGGCTAGAGGAGAGAGACCGCGACCAAGATGCGGGTGAGACAGAGACAACCCGCACGGTCAGGCAGATCACAGCGGCGAACAGAGGCAAGTCGCGCGGACAGAGAGGAGAGGAGCAGGAAACCGCGACCAAGATGCGGGTGAGAAAGAGTCAACCCGCACGGTCAGGCAGATCCCAGTGGCGAACAGAAAAGAAATCCGCGAGTATAGAGAAGCGGATTAGGGAAAGCAGAAGCAGGCGAGCGGGAACAAGACCGCAGCGAACAGGAACAGTCCGCAAGCAAGGCAGTCCGCGAACAGACCGAAGCGGAGAGCAAAACGGCGGACTGACGACAGGCCGCTGGCGAGTCCGCAGCGGACAGACAAGAGGGTGGCCCCACGGATTAGGAAGGAGGAAAGGCTATAAAAGGCAGAGAGGGGAAGGTGGATCCACGGGAGAAGAGCAACACAAGGAAGCAGAAAAGAAGCGGACTGAGAGGGGGCAGGTCGCAGAGGCGAGCGGATAGAGAGGAAAGCCGACTAAGAGGGGGCAGGCCGCAGAGGCAAGCGGATAGAGAAGAGCCCGCAGCGGACAGAAGAGAAGAGGGCCCCACGAAGCAGAGAGAAGGTGGCTATAAGAATCCTGAAAAGGGTGGAACCACGGAGAGGGAGAGGAGAAGCGGAGGCAGAGTTGCAAACCGCAGAGCCCGCGCGGACAGGAGACCGGAGCGGATAGGTGTCCAGGCCGCAGGAGACAAGGCCGCGGATAGACGCGGGTAGGAGAAGGAGGCCGCAGAGAAAACTGCGGACCGGGAGGGGGGGGGGGCGGGCTGGGCGGTTAGAAAAGGGGAAACCGCAGGTGACAAACCTGGCTCTGATACCATGTAGAGAAAGCTCCAAACCTTGTATATACTTCTTCAATCAATAATTACAAGTATGAATACATTTATATAGAGGAAGAAGAAAGAGAGAAATCTCAATCTAAGATGTGGGACTAATACAAATAGGGAGAGAAAGAGAGAGAGAAAAGGGAAGAATGGGCCCCTAGATGGGCCTTAAAGTAGGCTTTTCTAACATGATCAAAAATACTAGATACCATATTTCTTTTTCTATTTTTTCTTTGATCTTTGATACACTGTGTTTTGAACATTTGCCTTTGGTGATTAAGGCGACTAGCCATGGGATTAGGTTAGGTACTTGCTCGGGTTTGGATATTCTCGCATGGTGTGTCGTAATTTACCATTGGTGATTAAGGCGGCTAACCTTGAGATTAGGTTACGGTTTTGTCCTATCTAGCGTTGGTTGACAAATTTGTGTGGTGAAGCATAGGTGCAACTCATCGGTGGATACATCTGTATCCATTGTAAAGTTTAGTGTAATCTCATCTCTATTGCATTTTAGCAGTTTATATATGTAGCTTACATTGATCTTCATTCATTTGTGCTTTGCAAACATCTTGTATTGTGGGCTGATTCGTCTATATTGTGATTTATTAATATCATGCGCCTCACAACCATATTCACCTCCATCTCTGGTTGTATTAAACCTAACAGTTTTGTATGTCCTTCAGTAACATAACGCACTTAACATATGTCGACAAAATTGAGGCCAATAGTAAACGCTTTTACAAAACTATTGTGCCTTGGATCATCCAAAATGTCCAAGCAAACTGCCCAGATGAAGCGCCTACATCGAGTGTAGGCAACATGATTTCTGCGGAAAGGTAAAGTGATAGCTGGGAAACACGAATTTCCCGAAATAATAGTAATTGTTTCTTGCCCCGTGGATGTAAACTTCTCGAATATTTTAACAAAGTCTTCGACTTTCGGATATGAACCGAGTGCTCCAAAGCATACCAACTCATTCTGCAACGTAGCAAATAAGGAAGCTCTTTTTAAGGCATCTACCACATTGTTCATCTTCCCATCTTGTAGTTGAGTTCAAACTTCAAAGGGAGCACGCATTTTGTTTATGGCCTTCAAGTCTTCAATGAATTTAAGTGCATGGTTGGCAGTGGTCAAGATAAAATTTATTTGGACAAATAATGATCACATTGCTTTATAGCTTGCATAATAGATTAAAATTCCGGATCACATGTGAACGAATTTTAGCCGCACCACTGAGATTCTCAGTTCAATAAGCAGTCTGTCCTTTGACTTGCATTGCTATTGCTTGTAAGCCAATATTGTTCAAATCATAATCAACTTCAAATAACTTTTAAAGTTTGATAGGGGATTAGAGTCTATGTGAGTTTTTCATTTGTTTTGCGTTGACTTGACGCCTCTTCCACAGGAACAAACATCATACCATGAAGGATGAGGAAGAGAGATGCATCGCAATTTCACGCCACGATGCGAGGTAAAAATCAGTGATGGGAAGAGCAATTATTACTGAATTGAGTGAGCGTTGTTAAAGTATCAATGTCGACCATGGACAACAGGATAAGGAACGTGTTACGAGCCCGGGATTGTGAGCGCGTGCACGGTGGAAGAGGTGGGAAGTCCCCAGCGGAGGAGGAGAAGGATATTTGGCGAGCTATGGCGGCCGCGGAGCTTGCGGCTTGCGACGGCGGAAGAGGCACTGGCGGAAATCGCGGGGGTATCGCGATACGGAGACGGGCGGCTTGCGGCTAGGGCATCCATGAGGTATCAGGAGAGTCAGAGAGAGAGAGGAATTAGAATTTAAAATAAACTTGCTTGCTTCTTGTCTACCATCCATGGTTCACCCCACCGGGTACTAATAGTCAAATGCCCCCGCCATGGGCTTAGACACGGAGGATCAAAATACGCATAATAATAATAAGGTAAAAGTACGACATGCGCGACGAAGGTGGGACCGTAACATCCCCACCCTACCCGACGACAAGTTTGCCCTCAAGCTTGGTCTGTAGTGGCGGTCGGCGTCGGGTCGCCTGTGTCAGTGTCAGCATCCCGTTCGGCAGCCGGGTCGTCGACCTCCAACCAGAAGAGGCGTTTGTAGCGATGTCCACAGAAGAATGTCTTGCCGCAGTTGTAACAGAGGCCCTTGACACGATGGTCACTCATCTCTTGTGGCGACAGCCGGCAAATGGCAGCAGGGCGTTCGGCGCCGCGTTTCGGGCCGTGGAGACTGACGGTGGACGATGACAGAGGGCGCGGAGTACAACTGGACCCATCGGTGTCCCGGTGATGTAGATGAGGGCGATCCAAGAGCAGACGCTTCTCGCAGACGCGAACCAAGCTCATTACATTGGTCAGATTTGCAGGTGCTTGAGATTCCACGCCCATGCGGAGGCGCTCATAAAGTCTCGTGGTGAAGGACACCTGCTGTGTCGGAAGAACGGAGGTCGTGCGGGCCAGGTGGACTTGAAACTGCTCGAGGTACTCGTCAATCGGACCGGTCTGTCGGAGGGAAATGAAATCCGCCAAGGGATTATTGTGGAGCGGTGGGCCGAAGCGGAGGGTGCAGTTTACCATGAAATCTTCCCAAGATAGGCGTGGTTTCTCTTGTTGCAGATGAGAAAACCAAAGTTTTGTCGGGCCCATCAGGTGGAAGGCGGCAAAATGGAGCCGTTCTTCCCACGAGGTGCGTTGGTGGGCGAAGAACTGCTCGCAACGAGAGAGCCAGGCTAAGGGGTCTTCGTGGCCGTCAAATATGGGAAAGTCCAGCCGCAAGTACCGTGACACCCCGTCGTTCTCGTGCCGCGGGGGAAAAAATTCTGGCAGGGTTGGCAGAATCGGCACCTCACTGGAGGAGCCCGTTGTCGATTGAGCTGGTCGGTCAGCCGCTAGTTGGGTGGTGACGGCGACAATGCGGGCGTTGTTGTTATCCGTGAGGAGCTTGGTGAGGGACTCAAAAAATTGCGAGAGAGAGGGCTATTCGGCCATTTCAAGCGGAGAAATTGGTGGGTGGTTGGCACCGGGAGGGCTGGAGGAAGGAAGGACCGGTGGTGGAAGCAGCCCGATAGAGGCCGCAAGGAGGGAACGCCCGTCGATGGAGGATACAAGGAGGATGGCCGCTGGAGAAGGATTTGCGGATAGCAGTCGAGGTGGGGACGGTCGGGCGGAACCACCTTAGGATCGGCGGATGTCGGGGACGGCTGGATCTGCTGGGACGGCAGCTGGCGGCTGCTGTACGGGGAAGATCGGCCCCTGCGGACGCGAATACTCGCAGTCGGAGCGGCGGAGGGTGCTGCGGCCAGCGGGGTTGTCGTGGTCGGCCACGGTAAGGGCCGAAATCGCTGGATCTGGAACATCAGCGGCGGGGAGGAAGGTTATCTCTGATACCAAGCTGTTACGAGCCCGGGATTGAGAGCGCGTGCACGGTGGAAGAGGTGGGGAGTCTCTGGCGGAGGAGGAGAAGGATATCTGGTGAGCTATGGCGGCGGCGGAGCTTGCGGCTTTCGACGGCGGAAAAGGCGCTGGCGGAAATCGCGGGGGTATCGCGATATGGAGACGGGCGGCTTGCGGCTAGGGCATCCATGAGGTATCAGGAGAGTTAGAGGAGAGAAGTAGAGAGAGGAATTAGAATTTAAAATAAACTTGCTTGCTTCTTGTCTACCATCCATGGTTCACCCCACTGAATAGTCAAATGCCTCCTCCTTGGGCTTAGACACGGAGGATCAAAATACGCATAATAATAATAAGGTAAAAGTATGACATGTGCGACGAAGGTGGGATCGTAACAGAACGAAGAAATATCTTTGGTGTTGTCGACTATGAATAAGAAGAAAAGAAGACTGCTTCTCGCTCATTGCCACAGTAGGGCGAAGAGATTTTTGCGGGAGGAAGATGAAGGTTGCTGCAATAGGAAAGAATGATTGATGCTTCGGAAGAATAAAAAATTCGGGTTTTTTTTGTAGTGGGAAGATGAATGAAAATGGATTGATAGTTGTCGTAGTAAGAAGATGATCTAAGGACAACCACCTCCTACTTGTGGCTATAAAATACGAGACAGTTGTTGAAGAAGCGGCTAACAGCGGTAGAAGATGTTGCAAAAGACGGTCTTCTTTCATCGAAAGAGGCGACAATGAAGCCAATGAAGCGGTTGAGAGCTGATAAAGAACAAAGTTGTTATCAAAGATGATGCCAAAGTCATAGACTCATTGTTAAGCTGCTACAAATGAACATGGGAGGATCGAGAAGCTATGATATGAGATACCCCTAGTGTAAGATTTTACAAAAATGAACAATAAGTTGTTGCTAGGAGGAACCGACAAACACTTGAGGAGTAACAAGTAAGGAGAAGATAAAACAATAAACAACAAACAACAGTCAAGCCTTTATCCCACTATAGTGGGGTCGGCTATATGGATCCTTTGTCGTCATTGTGCCCTATCTTTTGTCATAATCTCACTAATGCCTAAGTACATTATGTCTTTCCTTATAGTTCATTCCAAGTCTTTATTGGTCTACCCCTCCCTCATTTAACATGTCAAGTGACTAGACTCTCACAACGCCTAACAGGTGCCTCTAATGGTCTCCCTTGTACGTGTCCAAAACATCTTAGTCGAGCTTCTCGCATCTTCTCTGCAATTAGTGCTACTCCTGTCTTATCCCTGATACATTCATTCCTATTTTTTATCCAGTCTCGTGTGTCCACACATCCACCTAAGCATTCTCATCTCCGCAACTCTCATTTTTTGCTCATGTACACAATTCACTACCCAACACTCAGAACCATAGAGCATCGCGGGTCTAATTGCAGTACGGTAAAACTTGCCCTTAAGTTTTAGTGGTACTTTAAGATCACATAAGATCTCTGACGCGCCTCTCCACTTCAACCAACCCACTTGGATTCTATAGAAGATAGAAAAGATAAAATACAAATAAATCAAGTAATATTATTGTGTTCCCTAGAGATGGATCAAGTCACTGATCGAGAGAATGATGGATCGCAGTGAGGAGAAGCAAACTTCTTCCCATGGTTAATCCGATGTCCACCAATGTTGACTTCCAAGTGAGATTGCTAGAGGGAAGAGAAATAAGAAGCTCTTCCCAGTTGGGGGAGTCTCAACCCTAAGCTTAGAAAAGGAAGTGGAAACAAGAACAAGAGAATGAGTAGGGTAAACTAACTTTATCCTTATCCTTCTCATTCTCTCTATTAATAGTTTTACAAAACTCATTATCACTGAACATAGAAATTGCCAAAATAAAATTGCATGAATAAAATGATTGAAATAAACATTGATAATGAAGTTTCAAAAGTAAAGGTGCGCGCAAAATTTAAAAGTTTAAATATTTGTTGATGCGTAGTCATGCGGTTTTGACGTTGCGGTGGTTGTATGTGTGTCCACAACATATACCATGAGTTATGATTTATTCAAACATAAGTGATAGATAAATCATAATCACTTCACATGATGTTGGTGGCGCTCTGACAGATGTGCACATTAAGATGCCCTACATTAATAAATGGACAAGAAATTACAAGAATATTACATTAGCCGAATCAAAAATATGTGTAGAGAAAAGACCCCAAACCTTATGAACACTTTTTCAATATATTAAAAGCAAGTATGAGAACATATATATAGGAGAGGAGAGAGGAGAAGAGTCCTATACAAGAGATGTGGGACTAAAGCAAGAGAGAATACAAATGGGAAAAATTAATGGGCCTTTACAATATATCTTATTTCTCTAACACTCCCCCGCAAGCTGGAGCATACAAATCGTAGGCACCAAGCTTGGATAAGAACTGATGGTACAAATGCCGGGGCAATGCCTTGGTGAGGATGTTAGCTCTAATTTCTTTAACTGAATCTTTTCACGGATGAAGTGACAATCAACTTCAATGTGTTTGGTCCTTTCATGAAAAACTTGGTTCTTCGCAATATGGATTGCGGTCTGACTATCGCAAAGTAGAACTGGTGGCGAGGACAAGGTGACTCCTAGGATCAGAGTGGCGCAGCGGAAGCGTGGTGGACCCATAACCCACAGGTCCCAGGATCGTAACCTGGCTCTGATACCATGTAGAGAAAAGACCCCAAACCTTATGAACACATTTTCATATATTAAAAGCAAGTATGAGAACATATATATAGGAGAGGAGAGAGGAGAAGAGTCCTATACAAGAGATGTGGGACTAAAGCAAGAGAGAATACAAATGGGCCAAATTAATGGGCCTTTACAATATATCCTATTTCTCTAACAATATGCATTGCAAAATAAATGAAAATAATTCATCTAACTTACCGCATGTTATTTTGTTTTGATTGTTGGCAAAAAGACTAACCAGTTCACCCTGAAAATATTATAAAAACTGACTTAGAACAAACACAAATACCATACATGTAACTATGGAGTAAGATTTACACAAACTACCGGACTATTTGTAACTAAATCACAAAATACATGGAAGATGTTAAGCTAGAACCTGCTCATGGACAGAAATAACCCAATAAACTGGGAATCTCTAATTAGAAAGACTGTCAGAACACAACAGCGGATTAGCTCATAGAAAATGACATGTTGATCTTTTTTATTCAATTATTGGAATTTAACAATCTCAGTGACAAAGGAATTCAAATCTAGAACTTTCAAACAGATTAAAATTCAACCTAAAAAAATTAGTTTTATATTTTAGGTTAATAAATACAAAAAATAACAAGAATGGTAATTTATGTAGAGTCGGTGTTATGGGTAGTGAGTAGTGATTGGGTAGTGGTGTAGTTATAGAGTACTTGTAACATCCGAAGTTTACGAGTCATCATTCTTTATTTTAGGATCCATTCGCGAGCATTTTTTATTTGCGCCAGTGATGTGTTAAGGTATTTTCTATTGGGTATAATCCCACAAATAGTCGGAAAATTAATTAAGATCCGATAATAGAGAAATTTATGAATTTTAGTTCAGCATGTTTTTGATTCGCGAGTACGTAGCACATTTATTTATAAGTAATTAAGAGTTGGCGTAATTGTAATTAAAAGGGAGAATTCAATTTCAAGGCAAAATTGGCGTTATAGCTGTTGGCAGTGCCCAAAGCTTGTATGTATTATTCCAATATCTAAATACAAGGAGAGAATACAAATATATAGGAGAGAAGAGAGAAGAATAAATCATATACATGATGTGGGACTAAAGAAGGAGGAAAATGGGTCATCAAATGGGCCTTTTACATGGGCTTTTCTAATACTCCCCCGCAAGCTGGAGCGTACAAGTCGTATGCGCCAAGCTTGGATAGGCACTGATAGAAGAGGGTACTAGGTAGAGCTTTGGTGAGGATGTCAGCAACCTGTTCAGTACCCGGAACATGCTTGAGCTCGATCTTCTTCATGTGGACTTTCTCTCGGATAAAATGACAATCTACCTCAATATGCTTCGTTCTTTCATGGAAGACCGGGTTTTTAGCAATATGTATGGCAGCTTGACTGTCACATAGGAGGAGAGCTGGTGAAGGTAGTTTAACTCCAAGGTCGGTAAGGAGACTCTCAATCCATGTGAGTTCAGAGACCACAGCAGCCATTGCCCGATATTCTGCTTCTGCTGAGGATCGAGCAACCACTGCTTGTTTCTTGCTTCGCCAAGTAATCAGATGTCCTCCAAAATAGGTGCAAAACCCGCTAGTAGATCGTCGATCGTCGAGGGAGCCAGCATAGTCGGCATCAGAGTATGCCACTAGTGTAGGAATGGAAGATGAGGTTTTGTATACAAGTCCTTGGCCACGAGCTGTCTTAAGATATCTGAGAATGCGTTCCACAGCCTGGAGATGAGAGCTTCGAGGAGAGTGCATATAGCGACTCACAAGTCCCACAGCGAAAGATATATCAGGTATTGTAACTGTTAGGTAGATAAGCTTCCCAACAAGACGACGGTAATATTCTAGATTTGATAGAAGCGAATCAGAATCTGAGCTCTGAGCACATATTTTGTGATTTGCATCCATGGGAGTGTTAATAGGTTTGCAACCAGAGTAGTCTGCATCATGAAGAAGATCCAGGCAATATTTGCGCTGAGAGAGAACCAACCCATCTGACCGTCTGGCCACTTCCAGACCGAGGAAGTACCGAAGAGGACCCAGATCTTTAGTTTGAAAGACGGAGCTCAGATGTAGCTTAACGGCCTGTATGTCGTCCAAGTCACTGCCAGTAATAATGATGTCGTCGACATATACCAATAGGAGAACCGTACCAGTGGCCTGGTGGCGAGTAACAATGAGAAGTCAGCCGAGCTGCGAGTGAAGCCAATGTCCCGGAGAGCTTTGCTGAACTTGTCGAACCATGCCCGAGGGGATTGTTTGAGACCATATAGAGATTTGAGAAGATGACAAACCCGTGACTCCCCCGTGGTCTCAAACCCGGGAGGTTGTTGCATGTAAACCGTTTCCTGAAGGTCGCCATTCAGGAAAGCGTTCTTGACGTCGAGTTGAAATAAGGGCCACTGGCGATGGACAGCCACAGAGATGAGAATGCGGACCGTGTTGAGCTTAGCGACCGGAGAGAAAGTCTCGTCATAGTCCAGCCCCGGTTGCTGGGTGAAGCCACGAGCAACCAAGCGAGCTTTGAGACGATCAATGGTCCCATCAGGAGCATGTTTAATGACGAAAACCCATTTGCACCCAACGGGTTTCTGGCCGGGAGGAAGGGGCACCAAGGTCCAAGTCTGGTTGGCCCAAAGAGCAGCCATCTCGTCTTCCATGGCCGCACGCCACCCAGGATGTTGAAGAGCGTCCTGGACAGAAGTAGGAATAGAGACCGAGGAGAGCGAAGTAGCCAAGGTCTGAAGAGGTGGAGAGAGGCGATGGAGAGAAACATAGTCCGCCATTGGATGAGCGGTAGAGGCCGACACCGGAGCAGCAGAACACGGAGAAGCCGAGGTCGAAGCCGTCTGCAGAGGAGCAACGGGAGGAAGAGGGCGACGAGCATAGACCCGAATAACGGGGGGTCGAGGAGGGTCAATGGTGGGAGGAGGCGGAGGGATGGTGGGAGGTGAGTGGACGTGGATCACCGGCCGTGGGAGGGAGGGTGGTGTAGGAGGTGGTGGTAGAAGTGGTGGCAAAGGAGGAGGGAAGAAGGGTTGATCCTCCCGGAAAGTAACATCAGCCGAAACAGAGACCTTCCGGGTGATCGGAGAGTAGCAAACATAGCCCTTTTGGGTGCGGGAGTAGCCGACAAAAATGTGTTTGGCCGCACGGGGATCCAGTTTGTCAAGAGTGGGGCCCAGGTTATGGACAAAGCAGGTACATCCAAAAACCCGGGGGGTGAGGGGGAAGGCGGGTGTGGAGGGAAAAAGAAGGCTGAAGGGGGTAGCGTTCTGGAGAACGGGAGAGGGGAGACGGTTGATAAGAAAACATGCAGTGGACACCGCAAAGTTCCAGAAGACTTTGGGAACATGCATCTGAAGCATGAGAGAGCGAGCAACATCGAGCAAGTGACGGTTCTTGCGTTCAGCGACCCCGTTTTGTTGAGGGGTGTAGGGACAAGAGGTCTGGTGAACAATACCGAAGTTTGCGCAGAGAGTGGCAAACTCGTGGCTAGTATATTCCCGGGCATTATCAGAGCGGAAAGTTTTAATGGTGGTAGAGAATTGCGTACAAGTCTCTAACACAAACGCCTGAAAGACACGAGGAAGCTCAGAGCGATCATGCAGGAGGTACAACCAAGTAGTACGAGAGTAATCATCAATAAATGTTAGAAAATAACGATAACCAGAAATGCTAGAAACTTTATAGGGTCCCCAAATATCAGAATGTATTAAATCAAACGGAGCAGAGCTCCTAGTACAATGAGCGGGATAAGAAGAGCGAGGCTGTTTTCCAATAATACAAGAATCGCATTTAAAAGCAGGAAGAGAAAGGTCGGGAAGCGCCTTCTGCAGGATAGGTAGAGGGGCATGCCCAAGCCGACAATGCCAATCAGACGAGGAAACAGAGGAAAGGGAGGTGGGAGAGACATCGAGGAGGTAGAGCCCGTTCTGCAGCCGACCCCTACCAATGGTAATCCGCGTCTGCCGATCTTGTATCAAAAAACCAGAAGAGGTGAAGGTGATAAAGCAATTCATATCAGTAGTAAGACGACCAACAGAGAGTAAATTAAAAGGCGAGGCTGGCACAAAGAACGGAGCGAAGAGAGAGAGGGAGGAAGGAGGAGATCCGCGCAGCCGGAGACCGGGACAAGCGCACCATTGGCCACAGTAATAGACGGGGGGTGATCAACAGCAGAGAACTGGGGCGGCCGCATGGAAGTGATGTGGTGGGTGGCTCCCGAGTCCAGGATCCAGCGAGAGCTGGAAGAGAGACAGGCAGTACCTGCAGTGGAGGTGGAGACAATACCTGCATGGGAGGTGGAGGCAATGGAAGCAGAAGGGGGGTTGAGGAGCCCCTGGAGTTGTTGCAGCTGAAGGCGAAGAGCCTCAAGATCCGTACCAGTTGGAGGAGAGCTATCGGTAACAGCAGCAGTAGGCGGGCGAGGAGGGTAGCCATGTTTCTTGTGACAGACGGCTTCAGTATGGCCATCCCGGCCGCAGTAGGTGCACTTGGGCCGTCCGCGGCCACCACGGCCCCGCCCACGGGAGCCCGTACGGCCACCCCGAGTAAAAGAGGGTTGTGGAAGTAAAGGAGGAAGGGCTTGCTGAAGAAGGGCCGGCGAGGGTGGTGCAGGAGCCTCCGGTGGAGGTGGTACGCGAAGTAACATTGAGCAGACATCAGAGAAGGAAGGGGTAGTGGGTGAAGCCAGAACCTGGGCCCGAATACTGTGCAGGTGTGGCGGAACGCGATCCATAATCATAGCAATACAAACAGCCTCCTTCTGGGCGCGTTGGGCAGCGAGATCAGTAGTCGCGGGCTGGTGCTGAATCCAGGCTTCCGTGAGAGTTTTAGCACGGGCCACGAAGGAGGTCATGTCCAGAGCTTTGCCAACATCCAAGGCTTGAAGATCAGTGAGGATGTCAAAAAGGTGCTGAAGGCTGTCCTTCCCGGAGTACAATGAATGAAGTTCATCCCACATGGCTTTGGCGGTCTCATGATACATGATCATCTGGTACGGCTCACCCTCCACCGAGTTCAGGATCCAGGTCTGGACGCGACCATCATTGCGGAGCCAATCATCAGTAGGAGGAGTTGGTGAGCCCTGGGTAAGGTGACGAGCAAGACCCTTGGCCTGTAAGACCCGGCGGACAGAGTGGACCCAGGGAATGAAGTTGGACTTGCCAGAGAGAGAAATAGTAGTAATCCGAAGCTCATCGCGGAGTTCGAGAGGAGCCACGTGGTCGGCAGGGGGTTGAGCGGTAGTGGAGTCGCTGGAGGACATGGCGACTGAGTGGCAGCAGACAGCAGGGCTCGGAGAGAACAAACCGCGCGGCCAGCAGTGGGAGAAAGGAGAGCCCGCAGCGGTCTGGAGGTCGCGGCGGTCTGGAGGTCGCGGCGGTCTGGAGGTCGCGGCGGTCTGGAGGTCGCAGCGAACTAAGTGAGGCCGCGGCGAACAGGAGCAGTCCGCGAGAGGAGGTCGCGGCGAGTTGGAAGAGGTCGCAGATCAGTGGAGCAGATCGCAGCTGTTGAGAGCAGAGCTGGAGCAGTCCGCGACAGAGGTCGCAGCGAACTGGGGCAGGTCGCGGCAGAGGTCGCAGCAAGAGGAGCACACAGTGGACACAAGGAGAGCCCGCAGCGGACAGGAGCAGTCCGCAAGAGACTGCGGAGAGAGAGAGTCCGCGAGCACAGAGGCTCGAGCGGACAGAAATAGAGCGAGCTAGAGGGAGCAGTCCGCGAGCAAAGAGGCTCGAGCGGACACAAACAGAGTGCAGCGGACAGGAAGGATCGTCCGGAGCGGATAGAGAGAGGTGGGCCCCACGAGTCAGAGCAGAAGAGGGCTATAAGAAGCCTGAGGAGGGTGGAACCACGGAGGGAGAGAAGAGGAGCGGAAACAGAAGGGCAGTCCGCACGAGACCAGAGCGGACAGGAAGGCAGTCCGCAGGGTAGCCGAGCGGTCAGGTACAGAGGGGCAGTCCGCAGAGGCGGATGCAGAAGGACAGTCCGCAGATGCAGGAAGGCAGTCCGCAGGAGACCGGGCGGACAGAAAAAGGGCAGGTCGCAGTTAGACGTAACCTGGCTCTGATACCATGTTGGCAGTGTCCAAAGCTTGTATGTATTATTCCAATATCTAAATACAAGGAGAGAATACAAATATATAGGAGAGAAGAGAGAAGAATAAATCATATACATGATGTGGGACTAAAGAAGGAGGAGGAAAAATGGGCCATCAAATGGGCCTTTTACATGGGCTTTTCTAATAATAGCCAAACCCGCGTCACGGGGTTATTCCTTCCGCAGCCCACGACCCCGAATATTTAAGAATAGGGCATCATGTAACCAGTTACGCACCCCCTACTATTTTTCCAACCGAGCACTTGAAATTGAAACAGTCGCAAGACCCTCCTCTCATCGACGCTCCCAACGAGCCTCCCGCGCGGCTTTAGGGCTCTCGATTCCTTCTGTTGAGGTCGATGACACTCCTATTCATCTATTCAAGCGCAGCAGGCATCCTCCCTGTTGAAGATAGCTTCAGCAGACCGCAGAGGAACTTTCCCCCATGCCCCAGTCATACGATTGAGCCCAGTTTCTGTTTCAATCGACTCCTATAGGCTTTCTCTTGTAAGTCACTGATCCAATCCTTCTTCCCAACCGCAATTTGGCTCGACTTACTGATGTTGTAGATTCCCCTCCCGCAAATCGCAGTCGGACAGTGATTTGGAGTCGTCCCTTCCAAATCGAAGGCAACCCGCTATTCTTGCAAGATCTTCCCTCTTGCATTAAGTTATATTTCAGTTATTAATTATTCCTTTATTTTCAGTAGTAGCCATGGGTTTTTCAGTAGTAGACATGGGTTATTCCTTTATTTTCAATAGTAGCCAAGGGTTTGGTCTCCACCAATTTCTATTTGTGGGAAAAAGTGGCAAAAGCCCTTAGCATTTCTTTTCTTTGTATCATTCTTTTCCACTCTTAATTCCTGGTGAAATGATGTAGTTTTGTCATCTAAGCTCTAAAGGATTGATAGTTAATTAATTAGGGTTTATGTTTAAATTCAGATTTAGGGTTCGAGTTGACGTAGATCGGAGAAGAATTATTGGTGCTTTCAATGTGACATGGAAGAGTCATGTTGTCCCGTCGTATGTACGAGTGTCGCAATACCGAGGTAAGAAATTTGTTTCCTTTTGGCTAGACATATCACGTAGATCAATGTATATATTTTTCCTTAGGCATTGTACAACTTTATATATATGAATATGATACGAACATGAAATTTTGTATGACACGCTTATGTATAGATGAGAATATTAGATCAAAATTCAATCGTCTTGTCATAATATGTTACCATGTATACTAAAATGAAATAAATGTTATTTCTCATAGTTAGCCATATCTTGTAAATTTATGAAGGTTTCCCCCAAATGTAGTTTTAACATATCATGAAGATAAGAATAATAAACATATTTAAGAAAAGTGCAGCTTATGAATAGAGGAAAATAGTGATTTATACTTTCACGATTGTGTGAAATTAATATGCATAATGAGATTTAAGATGTAAAATATCTCCTATGAAAATTTCATAGCCTCACAAGTGAACCTCTGAATTACGTGGGTGCGAGAGATTACGTCTTTCATACATAGAAATCATGAAAGTGAAAATCATAATATAACTAATTCATCGTGTCGATTTCATTAACATAAAAATAGTACATAAGACAAACACGATGAGATTCATATTTTAAGAATGAAATCTTATGTGAACGTTCCCCCAAGATAAATCGTACAAATCAGTAATAATGAGTTTAAAGGATTAATGAAATAAAAAAAATAGATTAGAGATTTTAATCGGGTGTTCGTTTTTGTGTTCATGCTGGCTACTAATAAGAAGATAATTAGGAGGCAAGCTCGAGACGTTTCTTTCATGATAAATAGACTGATAGAGGCACACTATCTTACTCATTGGGGATAGCAGACCTTGTGAGCCTCAAGTTTGGGAGTCAACATCTCATTCAAGATTAGTAGATTCGAGTTTGTGTATGTGACAGAGACATATGTTCGTTAGTAGGGACTCAAATCGTTAGAATGTGCATAAGAATCTACTAAACTAAAATGAGAAGAATAGAAAATATGAGACATCTCAATTCCAAATGCAAGTCAAAATCTAGAAATCTCTCTAGGTTAATGGTTTTGAATTTCAAAAGAAAATTCAGTTTAAGATCACGTGATAGATCAGGCATTTAATGGTTCAAGTACTTTATAGAAAAACATGTATAGAACATAGTTTACATTTATTAGTATAAAATGTTATTTTAAAGCATGCTCCTATAAATTGATTAAAAAATATTTTTAGTGTCACTGGGGGAAAAGTCTTTCTTGCTCGCCAGTGGGATAATCCGTTTTCGGATTTTTTTATTACAGGAATTACGGGTCAAGTTGTTCTCTCTTAATTCCTAGTTGACTGTGTTTCAATTGTAAGGTATTTCACTAAATTTTTTTCCAGTCATTTACTTCGGCCATAAATTTTAGTTAATCTTGTTATGATACTAATTTTATATTATTACTCAGTTTGCTTCACATCATAAGTTTCGGTCAGACCTATGAATTGATGTCAAACTAGGTGATGATGTTACAGTGTTGTTATGGTAGTTTATGTAGAGTAGTGGGGAGTGGGGAGGAGGGGAGGGTTAGCTGTCCAAAATGGTGGTCGGTGGTGGCCGAAACGAGGGAGTGGCCAAGAGAGTGGGGGCGAGCGAGGTTGCAAGGCTTCGCACCTAGGCTCTAGATTCGGCACAGGGTGACCAAAAGGAGAATTGATGGGGATCCATCAGATCATGCACCTGGAGGAGTTCGCCGCAAGGCGGGATCCACGTTCATTTATTCACGCAGGAGGACTTGATCGGATCGCCGATCGGACTCCGCGGTTGCGTCCAGGACGTCGCCGTGAGTCAAAACACTATATTAGTTTATATTTTCAGTTTATTATTGATATATTTCAAGAGCCGAACCCACCGGCCAATCAAAGCCGTTGATGGGGGATGCCCTAGCTTTTCTTTTCTTATAAATAGGAGTCTTGAGGGCTGAATTCAGTCATTGCAAAATTTGGAGAACTCTAATCCCGGATTCCAGCGATCCCTCCCCGGTGCCGATGTCGTGGAACCTTAGGTGACGACTCCTAGGCCTCCAAACTCCTCCCCAAGGTACTACCTATCCATAGCCTCCTTTTCCCCACCTCAAATCCTCCGTCCACCACCTGGAACCCTATAGCCCGCTGAACCCCACCGGCAATTTCCTGCAAACAGTTCAGTTACTGTTCAATAATAATTATCACTATTCATTTCCAAAGTCTATTTTGATTTTGCTGTAGCCGGTTCGCCAAACCCAATATCGTTAACTTACCACCCTCATACGTCACCACCGTCTGATGGCCACCCCAGTCCACCCACCATTGGCATCCACCCACCTGGGAACTCATCTTCTCTGGCTTCACCGCAGGCACCACCGATCGCCCCGGGATCCACCTTTCGAGAGATGAGAGATGAGTGCATCAGAGAGATCAGATCCCATCAGTTTGTTCCCACCACGGACGGACCGCGATGTCGCTATTTGGTACACTGGCAGTGCCGCCCCGAAGCGGACGACACTTGGATACTACCAGCAGAGCTTGATCAACTCGCCCTGGACTTCGACCTTAGTACGATCATCTTCATTCATCGCAGATGAAGGCTTTTCAGTCGGGGGAGTTGATGAGGATCCATCAGATCATGCACCTGGAGGGGTTTGTCGCAAAGCGGGACCCACGTTCATTTATTCGCGCAGGAGGACTTGATCGGATCGCTGATCGGACTCCGCGGTTGCGTCCGGGACGTCGCCACGAGTCAAAACACTATATTAGTTTATATTTTTCAGTTTATTATTGATGTATTTCAAGGGCCGAACCCACCGGCCAATCATAGTCGTTGATGGGTGATGCCCTAGCTTTTCTTTTCTTATAAATAGGAGTCTTGAGGGCTGAATTCAGTCATTGCAGAATTTGGAGAACTCTAATCCCGGATTCCAGCGATCCCTCCCCAGTGCCGACGTCGTGGAACCCTAGGTGACGACTCCTAGGCCTCCAAACTCCTCCCCAAGGTACTACCTATCCATAGCCTCCTTTTCCCCACCTTGAATCCTCCATCGACCACCCGGAATCACCCCTACAGCCTGTTGAACCCCACCGGCAATTTCCCGCAAACAGTTCAGTTACTATTCAATAATAATTATCATTATTCATTTCCAAAGTCTATTTTGATTTTCCTGTAGCCGGTTCCTCACCTCCACCGCCAGCTTGTGCCTTCTGCCTCCCCTCCTTGCTACAGGTCAGTCGCCCACTCCCCATCAACCTCCCATCCAGCTAACCACCCTCCTCCCCTACACACCACCCGGAAACCTCCTCAAGCCCTAGACGGCCACTCCGTAAATCTCCCCTCCGTGGATCCACTACCAAATATTCTCTATTCTCTAGATCACGCTAGATCTGAGAATTTCATCCCTCGTTCCGACGTTTTCCTCCACCCTTATTACGATTTTTGTCCGGATCCGCTCCTACACATAGGATCTACCCTCCCCCGGTCCGGATCTACTCATATGTGACGGGATCCACCGTTTTATTGTCCGTTTTCACCGTTTTTCCGCCGAGGACAGCCGCCGCCACCGTTGCCTCGCCACCGGTTTCATCTCCGATCGCCGATCTACACATCCGGAGCTCAAATTCTTCAGTGTCTCGGTTCAGCCCTATACTTTGTGAGCTTTTGTAGTATTGTATTATTTGATTCGACATTTTCATTTAGTGGTTTGTTATATTTTGTTGCGACTCTTGCTTGTGGAACTTTGTTTTGGTACACTAATAAATTGAAGGAGCCATTCACCGCGTGATTCGCTTTTATAATTTGCTAAAATTAAATATTTGTTTTCTATTTAAATATCTGTGTGGTGCTGAAAATTTACATTGCTTTAATTTATTTGTCAAAATATCGATCATTACATTGCATGTAAGTTTGGATTAGCGTGTCACCCTTTGCACTACTACCTAGAGTCGTAGGTTTTGTGCACCAGTAGCCAACCCCTACATCAAGAATTCTCACTATAACTTTTGATCCCTTTGGATAAAATCTTCTAGTCCTATTTATAAAGTTCAAACACATGAATGATCATGCTCTTACGACAATGAAGGCTTTACAAATAAGATTAAAAAATCATTAAAAATGACAAATTCTTAGATCGTCAATCCACAAAAATGAATAGCTCTGACCGTCTTATGTGGCGTGATTCCCATCACTATCCTTTTTGTTGCCATGAATTGTAAGCAGAAAGCCCAATTAAAAACTTTTCAAGGACCATATGTATCTCATAGATATGGAGCGCTTCAACTTCGGTAATTAAAAAGATAGTTGAGCAATTATTTGGTTCTCAAGCAACCCAATCATGAGGTTTATCTATAATAACATGCGAGACAAGTTCACGATTAAACCATTATGGTGCAGATATCTAATAATTGATTAGAACTAGCCAAAACAGGTTATGCAGTGTTGAAGCAGATTAAACAAAATTACATATAGAGGACAGAGTGAAGAAAGAATACCAACTAGCATCCTTAAGGCAAAAAACTTCTAAAATAAAAATGGAAGGATCCTTTGAGGAAAAAAGTACGTCAAGATATATTATCATCTACTTTGATTGATAAATCCAAAAGAAATGGAATATCTATTCCAAAAAGAAATTGTTTCAAAGGGACTAATTTAATAAAACGAATTGGGCATTCGAGCCCAAACATTTGGGAAGTATAGGAATATTTAACGAAAGAGCGGGAGATTGCTTAAGAAATAAAATTTTCTTTCAGAATGAATCTCTACAAGTGCATGAGTCTATATAATGTGTAAATGATAATGAGATGGTCTATGGAGTAGATTGTAACAGCCCAAACCTCACAATAACAGAAATGTTGTCCGCTTTGGTTCATCCCAACCCATACTAAGTTAAACCTCAAGGTTTTCCCTTTTCCACGGGAGGCATACGAGCACTTCAGGACTACTGGCGGAGCAGTTTTTGGAGCGGCACATCGCTGTTTATTTGATCGCAGCGCCAAAGAGGTGTTTTACCCTAGCAGTGCCAAAATCCACTGCCCAAATCGGCAAAATAATAGTGATTTGGAGTCTTGAAATTTTTCCACAGCTCCAAAATTGTGAACAGCGCGTCTTGTCTCGCCCTAGCAAAATTTTTGCGCGAGTCTGGTGTTTCGTTCTCCGCCAACGAACGGAATTGCCTTTCTTCTAGATCTTCCGAAGCCGTCAACCTGCGTTCTCCGCCAACCCACGCAACCTGCCAGTGAGCCCTTCGCCTACCTGTACATCTCCAGATCGTCATCGACTGCAGAGATTTTCTTTGATATTGCCATTTCTCCTTGTTTCCTCGAAAAATTTCTGCTCACTTGCATTACTTGTTGTTTAGGGTTCAATATAGAGATTTTGTTCTCTTCCAGTACCGACGTTAAAAGAATTTTGTTTCTCTCAAATCTGCATCCTTGCTCACTTCCATCGCTATTTTTTTATACAAATTATTTTTAAGTTAGCTCAGTTTCAATAAAGAACGTGATATGAACAAAATGCATGATGCCGAAAAAATGATTTTTCAAACCGGAGATCATTTGTTGTTTCCCAAATTTTTGTTGTATCATGATATCATTTCTAATTTAATCTTTGTTAAATGAACAAAATCTGAACATGAGATCATTTCCATAGCATCATTTTTTGAGATTTTGTAGATAGGCAAATCGAGTGATGGTGGAATATCAACGAATTGGGAGACAACCCATGGTATGTTACTTTGTGCTCTACGTAAATGAGAGAATGACTTAGGGAATAGACCAACAACTCATTTTCAATAAAGATGGTAGGTCCAATTTGCTGAAAAACTTCAAAGAGCGAGTAAGTTTGGACTACAATTGTGCACAAATGAAAAACAAGTAGAATCAACTGAAACGGGATTTGAAATTATGGCATAAACTTAAAAGAGGTGAGGTCGGGCTTGGTTGGAACCCCACAAAATGGACAATAGATGTTTCTGATGATTGGTGAGCAGGATGAGCAAAACTGGCAGAAGGTGGGGGGGAGGCAACCAGAGGTCGTTGAAGAAGAGTCGTAAAAGTCGAGATGCGAGCAATATTGGCATCGAGGGTCGGAGAGTCAGTTTCACCGAGAATTTGCTAACGTATCATGTCATAGGAGTCTGGCAGGCGAAGAAGATAACACACTACCTGGAGTTCCTATAAATATTTGTGTTGTTCGGCAATATTAGCAGAGAAAGGTCGATGCAATAGTAGCTCTACACCAAGAACCTGGAATTCCTAGTAAGCTGTTGTGGTGGGGGGGCATGGTGGGGTAGGCAAAGAGATCTTCATATAATGTGTAAAGGAGAGATGTCTTTGCTTCCTTTGAGTATAGAGCATCAAGATGGTCCCAAGCGGCTTTGACTGTTTCATCATGGAGAATGATGATTAAGCACTCGCCAGAGAGACTGTTGGCGAGCCATGTTCGAACTAGGGCATCGCTAGCATCCCAATCATCATAAATGTCAAATCCTTTAGCTGAGGATCAACAGAGAGATGATGATGTCTACATAGAGACCTCAACAGAAAGGTAAATGAGACACTCCAATATGGATTGTTCGGTTCGGTCAACTTGGATGTAGTGAGAAGATTGTCGGGGGGACTTAAAGCTGAAGAAGTGACACCCGAAGTCGCCATAGAGAAGAGAAGAAGACGGTGTGATCAGAGAACCTTAACTGCACAACCGAAACAGAGACCGCACAAGTCGCAACGAGCGAGAAAACGGCCGATCAGGAAAAACGAAGATCGCACAAACCGTGAAGGGGAAGGTGCAGAGCAGAGAGCAGAGGAGGCGTGCGGTTAAATAACCGAAGTCCGCACAAGGAGCAAAAGAGGGCGAGCAGTTAGAAAACTAAAGTCTGCACAATAAGCGAAAAGCAGAGTTCACAATCAAAGAAATGATGTTACCTCTGATACCATGTAAGAAAATGAAATATAACTCGAGAGACTTTAAAAATAACATAATTTTATTTCCAAAAAATCTGAATATTACATGGGCATGACCTCCTTAATATAGAGCTGAGGAGGTGAGAGAATTTACAATTGACAATACGGGACTAAATACAGGAATCTACACAGGTGCGGCTAGAGCGGTTATACAAGAGTTGACCGCCCGGGAAGATGCAGTTATACAAGGGTAATCGCCCATACATACAATCAGCGGGGAGTGTGCACCAAGGATGTATCCGCCAATCTTTATCAGCATATCTTGCGGTTAACCAAATCCTAACAACGATCACTACAAGGTGCGGTTACATAAGGGTAACCACACAATCATGTGTTCCAATAATCAACATCCCTTGCGGTTAGCAAATCCTAACCGTGGTAACCACAAGGTGTGGTTACACAAGGTTAACCACACATACACCTATTCTAACAATATTCTAAAATTTTAGCGACCAAGCACAAAGCCAAACATGAGTAAGAAACTATTTGATGAGAAAAAGAAGAAAAGAGAGAATCGGTACCAGTTGTGGGCAAAGAGATTGTAGGAATAGCAGAAGTGTTGACGAGCACGGGAAGTGGTGTTGGAAGTCGTAGTGTCTCGCGTGTCAAAGCACGAATTAGAAAAAATTAGGTAGTAGTAGCTGACAATTTATTTAAAAGTAGAATTATATATACATTTGTACTCATGTGTATTGGTACTCTTATGTAGATGTATGTGGATTTGGGAACATGGCAATGCATCACAATGCTTATAATGCAATGAAGAGTTTTTATTTTGCGCATTTTAGTACTCAATTTGATCATGTATTACTATGTAGCACTCAAAACTCTGCTTTATGATGAATACTGTATATTGTGGTGGTCTGTGGGTCGTGACAGACTGCCTGCAAGTTCTTTTTGGCATTGGAAGCTGAACAAACCTAGCAACTCCATATCTAACTATTAGCATCCTAATTTTTACTCCACTGTTAATAACTATATATATAAACGGACTTCAGTTGAGCTAAATCAGATAGATTTAAGTATTAATGCTACCTAACCATGTCATAGATACTAAAATGACCAAGTCACCTTCATTTTTTAAATTAACTATTAATTACTGGAACCTCCTCTAGGAGTTTGCAAAATTACAGGTTGCATCCGTCTATCCTTTAAAATTACAAAAAACTTTTGTATAAGTTTACATTTCATACAATGCATGCACAAAAATATCCTCTAGAAGAGAGGTCCCGGTAAACGATCTTTTAAACTAATACCACATGTCTATTAATCACAGCACTGTTTTCCAAACTACTGATTTTTTATGATAACATGAAAAAATTTAAATGGTTGTGAAGCAGCAATGTTGAAAATTTTAGATACGGTGACAATCACTTGAAAATGTTCTAGATATATAGAAATTGATCCAATCAAAAAAAAAAGAAGGGGAAAAGGAATTACAGAAATTTATTTGTGAATTTGTATGCATTAGAAACAGCATGACAGTCACGAAGCATATTGACAATAGGAGAGTAGGTAGTTAGTAGGAAACCTGCCGACCACTATCATCCATTGGAATGCAATCAACAGCAAGAAAAGTGTCAACATCATCAGCAGTTACAATATAATCAGGAACAGTTGCTCCTATATTAATAAAAAAAATATTGCTAAATATGATTTTACAAAAAGCAAGTCATTGACAGGTTATTGGTAGTAGATATGACCAAATTGTTGAATATTATAAATAGGACAGAAGTTCACCTTCAATTGATTGTCTGGTGCCATTCTCAAGATGCCGAACCCACTAGAAATCAAAAACAGCATCAATCATATAATTGATAAAATATTCCAGAAGTACCATAACAATGACCAACTTGACAAAATGAGTTTAAACGTCCAAAGAAAATGAGTAAACGGGGAATTTTGCAGGTAACAACCTGAAAGATGCAGAGAGAAGTTCCATTAGTGGGATAGCCACATGCCCTTAGAGTGCATCCTGGTTTAGCCTCACCAATAATTTGAAAACCTTCTATACTAGGAAAAGAGGCCTCTGCCGCTGAAAAGTTTTAGTATAGTCATCAAAATACAAAATTTATCTTTTCATTTTTCTATTAAGCTACTTGATTACCTTCTGAGAAAAGAGAAGCTTGTGTCTCATGTGGGGTGGGTACATAGAAATGAGCACCAACTGTATCTCTTCTATGTGCTATCTCGACTGCATTGCTTTCGACAACATTGGGTGCAGAAACGTCGCCAGTTTCCCTGGTTGATAGAGATCAGAAGTAAATCTCGAAGTAATACAAAGAGGAGTACAGAGAAGTAGAGAAAACGATCACAAAATTATATTAACTGAGAATAAGCATACAAAATATAATCCATAGACAAGCTCCGGCCAACTTTCGGAGGTTGGGTTCTCCAAATAGCCTTCTCTCAAACGAGAGCGCAAAAGAACTAATGATCCAAGATCCCCCAAACACTCTTACCCCTCCCCCTTATATAGACGAGGGAGGGCACACTTAATAAGACAACACATTTAATACAATTAACAATTAATGAATTAATTAATAGTAATTAATTAAAATTAACCAATAATCATGGTGGTCTCCATATGTGATCTCCGTGGCCCCAACAAGGAGTAGTCGATTCGGCGAATGCGTGAGGGTAACATAATCTCAGGTGGTCCCGACGAGAAGTAGCCACTCCGGCGAATGCGTGAGAGTAGCATAGCCTGGAGCTCGATACGAATGTTATGGAGGAGGTCGAGGTCAAGAACGGTGCTGGTTTCCGACGACTGCAAGGGCAGCGGGTCGAGACAGGGACATCGAACCATTGTTGCAAAGCTGAAAGTAGTGCAATCACACAAAATTGCATTAACTGAGAATAAGCATACAAAATATGATCCCGACCAGCCAGCGGAGTGCCAAAGCAGTTTCCTCCTTTATGCCTTTGACTTTGGCGAGGTGCTTGGCAATGAAGGTACTCATAGCTCGGAGCTCGGTGCGGATGTCATGGGGGAGGTCGAGGTAGAGCACGGAGCTAGTTCCTGGCGGCTGCAAGGTCAGCGGACGTAGACCGGCAGGTCGGACCATTGTTGCTAAGCTGAAAGTAGTGCGATCGATAGGTAGAGAGAATGAACACAAAATTGCATTAACTGAGAATAAACATACAAAATATAATCTGAAAACAAGCTCCAGCCAACTCTCAGAGGTTGGGTCCTCTTAAGAGCCTTCCCTCAAATGAGATCCCAAAAGAACTAATGATTCAACATTCCTCAAACACTCTTACCCCTCCCCCTTCTATAGACGAGCGAGGGCACACTTAATAAGACAACACATTTAACTAATAGTAATTAATAAACATAATACAATTAATAGTAATTAATTAGTATTAACCAATTAATACTAATTAATTACCAAATCATGACGGACTCTATATGCAATCTCTGGTGGTCCCGACGAGTAGTAGTCGCTCCGGCAAATGAGTGAGGGTAACATAATCTTTGGTGGTCCCGACGAGGAGTGACCAGCCCGGCAAATGCGCGAGGGTAACACCATATACACAAATTTAAACAACACATGCTAATAACCTTTCTCGAGTGAAATACCATATTGCATTCTATTTTATGGTTAATTTGGAAGAAACACGTACAAACAATATTAAGAAATTTTCATGCAATTCACTATAATTTTGTTTATTTCTGATAAACTTACAACGGGTGTAGGGTTTCTGTACACATATATGAATGTGTGAATCGACATAAATACAAGCACAAAGACACGGGATAAACTGCATGAGGTGGTTGTGTTGTGCTAATGAGAGTCTATGTGAGTGATACAAGCCGGACTCAACGACCTCAATCTAAATGATGTGTGAGTAATTTTAATTTTTAAATCCGGAAATAATACTCTAGAAATTATATTTATATACTGTTTGGCAAATCATTCATTATGTGAATCTTTGATTTCAAGTGTGCAAGCAATGTCGCGCTCGCCTTCGCATGAAGTGATTTCAATTACAAGCTTTCACAAATAAATTTAATAGGATAATATGAAAATGAAAGCATTTACACAAATAAGTCAAATACCCAAACAAATATGTGATGTTTTCCAATATTCAAAAAGGGAAAAAAATACAACGCAATACAATAATACTCACAATCATGGAGATCTGGCGGAGGTTGTGGTAGGAGATTCATGAATTGTGGTTGCGAGTCGAAAGTGGGTCAGGGATGTAGGAAACCAGGGTGGAGATAGGTTGTTATTTTGACTGCAAGAATTGGGGTTTGTCGTGGTGAAAGGAGACTGAAAGACTTACATCAGGAGGGAGGTGATGCACGGGGAGATAAAACGACAGGCTGATGCAGCTGACTGGAAAGGGAGGGGAAGTGCAAGAGTGAGGAAAGAGGGCAACTGGAAAGGAGGAGGTGTTCCCTGGATGGGACAAGGCTTCTCCTTACTGGGACGGGATCGGAAACGGGCTTACCTGACTGGGGCAGGACAGGACGAGGATTCCCCTGACTAGGACGAGAGAGGGACAGGGTTTCCATGACGGGAACGAGACTGGACTAGGCTTCCCTGGTTGGGACGGGATCGGAAGAGGGTGTTCGGCTGAAGGGGGTGATCAGCAAGGCCTGTAACAGGATGAGGAGGATTCGATCGACTAGAGAAGGAAGATGACAGTGGAAATCTCGGGCGGTTTAGTGGTAGTTTTGAACAATTGTGGTGGTTTCATGACAAATGGTTAGGCAGGGAGTAGTAATGAAGGAATAACCGAGTGGGAGAGGAAAGTGGGATGCTGGAAACGGGAAAATAACTGAAATTAACTGGGATGTCGCACCCCAGAGTTTTGCGGTGTCGCACCACGAATGATTGTCGATTATGGATTCGCTCACAAAATAAACAATGACTGGAACTAAAAGCCTTTGCCTTTATTTGTAATGAGAGGGGTGGTTGGGCACCCGACGTGAACGGCTATAATTGACCGTTACGACCGGTGTCCTAAAACACTAAATACAAGTCCAAAATAAAAAAATAAAAAACAAGATGCATACAAATAGTAAAACGGTGCTCCGAAAGCGGTCGTGATCTCGGATCGTCAATCCGATCAACACCTCCTGCGTGAGTACATAAATGCAGGCTCTGTTGAGTAGTGGCCCATAGTCCAACATTGATCCCCATCACACAAGACCATATTAAAGATCCAAAGATTAGCACAATAGGAAAATAGTAACATTACATTAATGCAAAAGCCCGTGTACGCACATCACAACTTGCATAAAAGAACAAAACTAAACAAACATAAAATTATGTTGTTAAAAATTAGTTGAAGAAAGGCCCACTTATAAATTGCAGATTGCAACTGTTTTGGCTGATTGTAACCAAAGACAGGATTTGCAGCACCATTTTGAGCTTTTGTATTCACCATGTCCATAGGTGGGATATTCTTTAACTTGCTGTGTGTCGTCTCCATGTGGAAATCATACGGATAATTAGTAAATCCTTTAAACTCACTCGTGTTAGGGTCCTGTGGATATGATATCACCAGTTTATTAACCCATAGTATAGCAATAATTGGTGTTATAAAGAAGACAGTAAATATACCAAACCAGGTTGAAAATGTGATTGGTTGGTGAAAGTGACAAGCTTTCCATTATTGGAGATTTCAGTACCATGTTGATTTCCTATAAGCAAGTTCGTTTCATCAATACCAGCCTGCAGTTGTTAGTAATAATAAAGTTCAAAGCCCCCTTGGCAGAATTCAGATGCACATAAATCTAAGTAGTTAATGTCAGGTTACATAGATGCTAAACATTGAAACAAAGATACACACTTGCACTATATTGAATATATAGATTGTTAATTCTAGATGAAAGAGATCATCTCACACCAATACTTTCCTACTTAAAATTCACAATTCATGTTCACGTGATGGACTGGAACTAATACAATGAACTAATATATATTTGTACATGCAAATGATATATAAACAACAGTACAAAACTTAAGTATCAACAATAATATAGAATTTATTAAGAGTAACAGTTTCAAGTAGAAGAATACCCTCATCATCTTAAGAATGTGACTTAGATATTAGAGAGGAATTAAAGTGCATTTTTATGTCCAAGAACAGTATCACTAGTGGGGAACAAAACTGATCTCTGGTAGAGATCAAGTTATAGGAATATTCTTAACACAGCAGATCAAAGAACAAGAGACTTGGAATAAGGAAAAACAACAGAATCTTGTCTCCCGTTGCAAACTTCTAAACACTTTTATATTCAAACCACTGAAAAATTCAAGGAATAATCTATGCCAAGTGCCAAGCCAACTGTCCAAATGGCCTTTGTTGCAGAAAGCCATTATATCTAATCCTTTGTTAGTATGCACAAGGACTCCATCGGATTATGCAATTGTGAAAAAGATGGAAGATAGCTATCTCAATTTCAAGAGTACTCCATAACTAAAGAAGTCAGCTGAATTCATACTTGTGTGCATCATCCTGACATTCTATTCTTGAGAGATATGAGCCTTACATCTGACATGAGAAAAATTAATTTTGTTATAAGAAAGTATTTATGACCCTGAAAGCGAGACTTTCTTTTCTTCACCATCTTTAAAGATAAAAAGCATAAAACAAAATTCAAACTAAATGTAAATCCATGTTTCTGGTTCTGAATTTTTCCTTTAACCTCATTTTCATTCATAAATTTACTTAACACATTGTTACATGTACTAATTCATCTATATACATTTCAGAATTGAAGAGTAGACAAGTTGACGCCGGACGAATCTATAGGCGGCGGGAAATGCGGTGACCTAACCCTACATGTTATTCAAAAGTCCGACGGTGAGATCACAATTTGATAATAAACAAGATCATCTCACGCAGTTAATTCACAGCAAGACAAAAATAATTTATTTAGGGAGAAACAAGCTTAGACTTTCCTCCACGTGGAAGGCCAAAGCAAGAGCGTGCGGTGAATATACCCTGCAAATCACAATAATGATCTAGGGAAAATTTCTACGATAATGTTTCTCCAATCAAATATAAAATGTACAACTCAAATATATAAATGCTGAAAATGAAAAACCAATACAACGAAATCTTACCAAATAGTGGGTTGACCGAGGCACTGAAGATTCCGGAGTCGGATGCGTAGATCGGCGATCGAAAGTAGAACCGGCGGCATGGAAATTATGGTGGTGGTTGTCCTCGGCGGCGGATGATAAAAACGGACCGGAAATGGATAAATCCGGCCACGTAGGTAGAGATCCGGGCGGGGGTGGGTAGATCCGATGATGTAGTAATGGATCGGGGCTAGGGAGTGTTGGACGGGTGGTGGAAATAGCGGATCGGGGGCTGAAATTTCCAAATCTGGACTGATTTGAAAATTATGGCTGTTTGGAGGTGGATCCACGAAGAGGGAAGAAGTGGAGGGTGGCTGGTGGCTGTAGGTTCAAGAGGGGTGGCGGTGGAGGGCTCCGGAAGGCCCAGAAAGGAAAGGGGCGGTCGGCAATTGGGTGGGTAGGAGATAGACTTGTGGCTGCTGTAAAAGGAAACCGGAAGGCCTGCGGTGGTTTCCTGGAGACTCAGGCAGATAGTTCACCGGAAAATAAAACTATAGGCCATGAACAGTGATTTTCATTTTTAAACAGTGATTTTCATTTTTAAATAGTGATTTTCGTTTTTTTAGCAGTGATTTATGAAAGAACACGGGGAAATTGCGGCTGATTGCGGGGTTGTGGGGCTTGCGGAAAGGGATTTGGGAGGAGGAAGAAAGGGGCTATGGGTGGGTAGTACCACGGGGAGGAGTTTGGGAGCCTAGGAGTCGTCACCTAGGGTTCCACGGCGTCGGCATTGTGGGGTGATCGCGGAGTTCCGGGATTTTCTTTCTCCAAAACCTGCAATGCCTTCAACCAGCCCACAAACCATCTATTTATAATAAAAGGAGGATTAGGGCATCCCACCATCGATGGCTATGATTGGCCGAAGGTGGGGCCACCTAAATACATCAAAATAAAATGCAAAATAGTGAAATAATATATCAAATCGATTCGCAACGCGAATCCGAACACATCTGCGGAGTCTGATCGTCGATCCGGGCACGCCATATATGAAAAGTCGTCAAATCAGCCCGGAATGGGCCCAAAACTCATCCTACACTGCGAGTGCTCGTCTATGCTCCGCATCAATCTCCCCGGCTTGAAAGAATTCATCTCCCGATGAATAGGATCAGAATTCTCTCGTTGCATGTCAGGTAAAACTCGAAAAAGTCCACCAGAGGTCGCCCAAGTGTCGTCGCTGGAAAAGTGTCATCGCCAATCAACTCCCCCTGACTGAAAAGCTGTCATCTGCGGCGAATGGAGACGGACGTGCTGAAGTCGAAGTCCAAGGGCGAATCAATCAAGCTATGCGGCAAGTATCCAAGAGTCACCAACGTCTGTAGTGGTAATGCACTGGTGGAGTATGGTCTCCATGATGCTCTCATCGCTCAACTCACGAGTGGTGGATCCCGGTGCGATCGGCGGCGTCATCGGTAGAACCAAAGAAGACGAGTCCCCAGGTGGGTGGGTGTCAGAAGTAGGTGAGTAGTGGTGGCCATCAGACATAGGTGGGCTATAGGGGTGGCAAGGCAACGGGAGTGGAGGTGTGGGCGGCTGGAAATCCCATAGCTTGGGTCCACAAATTCGCGAGGCTCGTAGTACGGCGTCATATCTTCAACACTAAACATCGGATGGATGTCTATACTTGAAGGGATATCAAAATCGCAGGTGTTTGCTTTGATCCGTCTCATGATTATATAGGGATCCATTCGCCTAGCGCTCAAGCTTTTAGCAAGCCTCGCACGGAGCCTCACAATGCAGATTCTCACCATCACCTGCTCGCTTTCATGAAGTACCTGCTCTTGTCAGTGAACATCCGCATGTGATTTATAAAATTTATCATTATTATGGATTCCTCGTCGGACCGACTCATGACATACATGGAAACGATGAACAAACAACACAACAGATGAATGCAAATGACAACGAAATGACTCAACAAACTCATGCAAATGATGTCAATGGCACATGACCGACACAACATGTTAGATATGAGAAAATCTACTAATGACCTGAAAATCTATCAAGGGAGGTGGCCTATCAGGAGGCTCTCTCGGTGGGGTGTAGAAAAACTCATCATGTGTGAGACGAGTGCTCAGATGACGGTGAGAGACATATATACTCAAATGTGAGCTCTTAAAGACCAAATGCCTCTCGGGGAACGTAGCACATCAGGGGGCTCACCAGGAGGTGTGTAAGAAAAAAGTCATCGCGGACGAGACGACCACCTAGATGAAAATCGTGTACACAAACTAGAAGTTGTGACTCTATAGTGTGGTGATCATCCCTAAAAATAAAGAACTCGTCTGGTGGGTCTGCAGGTCGTGCATCCCAAAACTCAACGAGAGTTAACAACCCCCACAACAACCATCCTCTGGGGCGTGGTCAGGGACGATAATGAAAGGGGCTTCCATAAATCGATACTCATACATGCGGGGCTCACCTGAATCTCATCATCATCAGGATGTGGTGGCTCGTCAGGAGGTTCAACAGGGGGGTCGTCATAGAACTCGTCACTAGGGCCAAGGTCCTCCAAATGAGTACAATCGCAAGGGGTAGTGTTCCCTTGAATGGGCGGCATAGCCACTACGAGATCAACATCAGGCTCTGGGCTCTCGGTCGTGATGTGACTAAGGGTAATGACAATGGGAGAGCAACACAAACTTGCACTCAAGAATGGATTCGTGGGTGCGGTGTCAGGAAATGGGTTTGTGGTTGGGGTGCTAACTAACCCGGTGTATGGGAGAGAAGGAGGTGTGGGTGAGGGACACAACACTACAAACTCAGTAGGTCGTTCATGCTCGCTCTCAGTCGGGGTCACAAGAAACGGGTCAGAAATAGGAGATGGGTCACTCACTGGGCTAAGCACCTCACTGGGGTGAGAGCAATCCGCATCAAGTATCACTTCTGTCGTGACTGACAGGACAGTGGTAGACGTCGCGGTGACCTCAGTAGGGGAGGGACTCTTACTGCAGAGGTCAAGGTGAGAACCCCATCGACCAGCTCTCGCGGATCTCAATGACTGTTCATAACGAAGGGCGAGCTGATATGTCTGCTCGAGGGACTTCGAGCTATGATAAGCTACCTCAGTACGTATGTCAAACCGTAGTCCAGACCGAAATCGGGAAAGGGTCATGGCTGGGTCCTCTCGGATATCGCTCCTTACCACTAACTCGTCAAAACGATCCATGTACTTAACGACAAACATGGATCCTTGATGAAGGGAAAATAATTGGTCGAGCAAGTGACTCTGATACGACGAAGGCAGATACCTCTGACACAATGTACACTTCAAGTCCACCCAACTAAAGATGCGACGAACACGGTCTCGATCACAGGTCCTCTCTACGCTTGCCCAATATGTCATCGTCTGATCTAAAAGTCTAAGTTTCACAAACTTGACGCGACTCTCACCGAATACCTCAAAATGATCAAAGATAATACTCCATATCAACGAGCCAATAACTGAAAGACTCGGGACTCGATGAGCAGACAAAGGAAGGGGCAACAGTAAGAAACTGACTCTCAAGATCTCTCTCAAAGCGATGATCCTCGTAATGGTCATCCCTAAGGTAATCGGGTCGTGTCGAAGGATCAACATGATCCGCTCGCATGCAAGGATATGAACGATGACAATCATCTCATATTGATCGTCACTAGTGTAGTGGGGTCGTGTCAGTGGGTCAACACAATCTCTAAAATTGGTGTGCTGCGATCGAGAATAATCGTCGTAATAACGTAAGGGTCTCTCTAAAGAGGCTCGATAGGAGCGTGTGTAAGTGGACTCGAAATAACGGTGATACATAGACATGAAAAAAACCTATACACTCTACGACTGCGTATCAAAAAGTGCACGTAACCTAGCTACGTGCAACCTGTCTCTGATACCAATTGACGCAGGACTAATCTATAGGCGCCGGGAAATACGGTGACCTAATCCTACATGTTATGCAAAAGTCCGACGGTGAGATCACAATTTGATAATAAACAAGATCATCTCACACAGTTAATTCACAGTAAGACAAAGATAATTTATTTAGGGCGAAACAAACTTAGGTTTTCCTCCACGTGAAGGGCCAAATCAAAAGCGTGCGGCGAATATACCCTGCAAATCACAATAATGATCTAGGACAAATTTCTACGATAATGTTTCTCTAAGCAAATATAAAATGTCCAACTCAGTATATAAATGCTGAAAATGAAAAACCAATACAACGAAATCTTACCAAATAGTGGGTTGACCGAGGCACTGAAGATTCCGGAGTCAGATGCGTAGATCGGCGATCGAAAGTAGAACCGGCGGCGTGGAAATAATGGCGGTGGATGTCCTCGGCGGCTGATGATAAAAACGGACCAGAAATGGATAAATCCGGTCATGTAAGTAGAGATCCAGGCGGGGGTAGGTAGATCTGATGATGTAGTAACGGACCGGGGCTAGGGAGTGTTGGACGGGTGGTGGAAATAGCAGATCGGGGGCTGAAATTTCCACATCTAGACTGATTTGGAAATTATGGCTGTTTGGAGGTGGATCCACGAAGAGGGAAGAAGTGGAGGGTGGCTGGTGGTTGTAGGTTCAAGAGGGGTGGCGGTGGAGGGCTCCTGAAGGCCCAGAAAGGAAAGGGGCGATCGGCAATTGGGTGGGTAGGAGATAGACTAGCGGCTGCTGTAAAAGGAAACCGGAAGGCCTGCGGTGGTTTCCTGGAGACTCGGGCAGATAGTTCACCGGAAAATAAAACTATAGTTCATGAACAGTGATTTTCATTTTAAAATAGTGATTTTCATTTTTTTCAACAGTGCTCTATGAAAGAACACGGGGAAATTGTGGTTGATTGCGGGGCTGTGGGGCTTGTGGAAAGGGATTTGTGAGGAGGAAGAAAGGGGCTTATTTGTAACGACCTAAAATAAAACTCCGTATAAATATTTTGAGTATATCTCCAATGATGAAAAGGCACATATTTTATGATATTTTTGATTATATTTGTTTTCTTTTGGTTTGGATTTTCTTTACGAGTGTCAATAGCCGTTTTGGTTGGGTTGCCCTTTAATGTATTTGGGCTTGCTGCCTGGATAAGTGCTGATTAAAGTATATGTGGGCTATGTGCTTATGGGCTGAACTATTACATTACATGGGCTGACTTTCATTTCTGCGATCCACTATTGAAAATCAATGCCGATTGTTTTGGGAAGCCCGGAAAAAGGGTTTTCACACTATGGGTGGGTAGTACCTTGGGGAGGAATTTGGCCGCCTAGGAGTCGTCACCTAGGGTTCCACGGCGTCGGCACCGTGGGGTGATCGCGGAGTTCCGGGATTTTCTTTCTCCAAAACATGCAATGCCTTCAACCAGCCCACAAACCATTTATTTATAATACAAGGAGGATTAGGGCATCCCACCATCGATGACTATGATTGGTCCGAAGGTGCGACCACCTTAATACATCAGAATAAAATGCAAAATAGTGAAATAATATATCAAATCGATTCGCAACGCGAATCCGAACACATCTGCGGAGTCCGATCGTCGATACGGGCATTTCATATATGAAAAGTCACCAAATCAGCCCTGAATGGGCCCAAAACACGTCTTCCACTGCGAGTGCTCGTCTATGCTCCGCATCACAGGTGATTGGTAGTTGACATGGAGTGTATCCAAAGAGGTCTATCATCTTGTAAAAAAATGGTACCTCCTTTATTTCATCTTAGGAGTTTGGAATAAGAGTCTTGCCAACTAGATAGATCCATTATGTCTCACCTCCATAAGTCTCAATAAACGTGCATTTGCACAATTTTTAGTTCATTCAGATGTATGGGGTCCTAGTTTAATTGTTTTAAAGTTCGGTTTCTGCTATTTTGTTAACTTTACAAATAATTATTCTGACAATGACACTGGTTTCTTCTAAATTATTTAATGTTTTAAAACTTTTTTGATGAAATAAAATCTTAATATGACACTGGTTTCTGCTATTTTGCCGGCGTCCCACCAATGGTCACGGGTGGTGGGACGCCAGCCCTTCTTCTCCTCCCCTTCTGGTGCGACGCCGGCAACGCTTCCTCCGCCATCCTAAGTCTCTCCTCCTTCTTCCTTGTCTAACCTGCAACCTTTACTCCTACCCCCTCCCAGCGGCTACCTTCTTAATCACCGCCGGCCGTCAGGGCAGCCACCTCCTCCATCGTCGGACCACCCACTCCCATCTCCGCCGCTCCTCCTTTCCCCATCCCGAGCCCATGCCTGAAGCCAGCCGTCTTCCCGCCCAATTCTTGGTGTGCCTCCGCCTTTCCTCCTTTTCCCACCCCACTGTCGGACACAGTAAACATCCCTCTTCCCCTCATATCTTCCCCGTCGGGAGCACTCCCCGCCTGCGCCTACTCCACCCAAGCCCCTCCCATACAGAAATAATTACTCGACCATCCTCCTCCAGATCTGTGGCCCCCACTTCCATCCAACTTAAACATCCAACATAATCACCATCACCTAAGCCCAATACCACAGTCCGGTCAACCCCTCCTATCGTGAACCCACTTCAGATCAGCCACCCCGAAATCGTCGTGACCTTGGGTGCTCGCCAACAACCGCCTCCGCCGCCTCCTACGTATGCAAATTGTGGTATAAAGTTCTTGTCCTGTTATTATTGTTTATTTTGGTAAAACTTGTACTGTGTGGTTTGTTTTCTTATTGTGCTAGTAGTTCGCTTCGCCGTTAAATTTGCAGGGCGACTTCTGTGATCGCTTAAAATTATTAGCGTCCTCTATCGTTTGTAAAAATTGATAAATGTTCTCCTATAATTAAATTAATTGTTGTTGTCAGTGTCTCTATTGTTCTATTATAATAATTATTTTATATGTTGCAATCTTAAGCGGACCACTCTTGCATCTCATGACACGGCATTTGCATTTAAAATTGTATTTAATAAATCATCTCTTCGTGTCTGTGCTACCACTGCATCAAATTGGTATCAGAGGGATAGGTTAGGGTCATCGTATGTTAGATAGTGGTATGGATTATCATCAGTCCATGTCGAGTCACAATCACCCCGACCATAGGATCGCTAGCTCTCAAACGGACATGATGCCAGCAGAATTTCAAAGGCTTGTCCTCGATCGATTTGATCGAATGGGAACCCAATTTGAAACTCTCAGAGGTGATATTACGAGGGTTAACACGACAGTAGACCAGTTAGAGACACCTAGAGATCGAACAAACCCTCCACCTCATGAGGAGCCTCTCGAGGACCTTTGAGATGCCACACCACCTCCCAGGAGACGTGGTAGAGACGACCCTCGCCGAGATCTCCCACCCCAACCTAGAGCGAATTATCGTCGTAGATATGAGTATCGGCGAGACCCAGGGAGGAATCACCATCCACCTAATGAACCTCGTCCTCCCCCACCTCGTCGTAGAGAGCGAGCACGATATGATTATGATGACGAGGAGTACGGTGACCACCGTGAGCCACGTCGTGGGATGACTCCAGAGGAGGATGATATCACCCGACGAATCCGTATTTTCAAATTTCGACAAGACTAGCTCAGAGAAATTAATCACCTCCTTGTGAACTTAACCCCATTTTCTTTTCTTTTTTGCTAAAAAATTAAGTCGACAAATGCCCCATTCTCTTTTGGATGCAACACTAATAAACTTACCAAAGTTCTTAACAAAAAAATAACAATTCATTAAAGTAGTCCCTAAATGACTAACTTGCATTGAAGACTATAAGCTTTGAACTCCCAGTACTGTGTGCGTTAAACAAGAGCCATTAGAAGATCCGGTGCCAACAACATGGAGATTGGAACAAATGTGAAGAGAACACGAGCCATAGGAGAGGTGAAAGCTCTACCCCTACCTCGGAAGTCATTCAAGGCGTGTTTGAAGAGAAGGATTGACAACCCGATCTCTTCCCACTTCGAGGAATAGTGACGCTGGAGGAATCTATAGGCGGCAGGAAATCTGCGACCGAACCCTACATGCTTTGCAAAAATCCGACGGTTAGATCACAAATTAGATAATAAATACTAACATCCCACGCAAATAATTCAAAAGCAAGACAAATAATTTATTTGGGCAAAAGCAAGCTTAGGTTTTCCTCCGCGTGGAAGGCCAAAGCAAGAGCGTGTGGCGAATAAACCTTTCCTGCAGTTAGAGATTTTAAAGGAACAAATAGCATAATAAACATTAATCTCAAGCAAACATCAAATAATCATACCATAACAATGTTTTACAACTGAATACCAACACAAAAACACCACAAAAATATTAGGGCTGCTATCAATGAAATAGATCTGAACGTTGGAGGGCTCAAAGAGGGATTCCGGTGCTTGGTGGGCCGGACCAGGTAATGGAAGGGTTGGTTGGGGATTAGGAGGGTTGGATCGGGGCGGGGGGTGGCTGGAACCGGGCTAAAATACCCAAAACTGGACAGATTTGGCGATGATTGGGTGTTGGGAAGTGGATCCACGGGTTGGAGAATAGGTGGCAGCAAATAGAGGGTAGGGAGGAGTAGATCTGGGCTGAAATGTCCCAAATCTGGGTGGTGGAGGGGCGGTGGCAGCAAGGGTGGAGGGTGGTGGCAGCTAAGGAGGGTGGTGGTAATCGGATCTGGGGGGAAACCGGAAAATAAGCCTGTTTTGGAGGTGGCCGGTTGGCTGTGCCTGGGAAAACGGCAAGGCCAGCGGCCTGTTGGAGGAGTCGAGGAGAAAGGGCGGTCGATGGCTCTGGGAGGAGTAGGAGGTAGCGGTTGTGTTGGGCTGAGGTTGAGGCGGCTGGATGGGGTACAGATGGCGGTCGGCAGCTTGTAGGAGGCTGGATAATAGGTTGAAGGGGTGGTTTTCAGGGAGGTGGCTGGCTGGATGTTTGGGAAAAACAGGGGCGGAGGCTGTTTGGAGCGGCTGGGCAGCAAAAAAAGGAAAGGAGGAGGGTGGGGGAGGAGGAAAAATACCAAGATACAAAACCTTACTCAAGGAGTCGTCACCAAGGGGTTCCGCGGAGTCGGCACCGCGGATAGATCACCGGAAATGAGGAAGAGAAGTCTTCAAATTTCAGCAATTAGCATGACGGCAGCCCTAAACCTCCTATTTATAAGAAATAAAAATTAGGGCACTCGAAATCAACGATTATGATTGACCGTTGGTCTCGGAGCCAAAACTACATGAAATAAAATCCGAAAAATACAAAGATATATATGAAATTGATTCGCAACGCGAATCCGGACGCATCCACGGAGTTGGATCGTCGATCCGGGCACATCATATATGGTAAGTCTCCAAATCAGCCCCGAATGGGCCCAAAGCTCGTCCTCGTCTCTGCTCCGCATCAAATAGCCTCTTCGTTCTCTTCGTATTCGCGGTGCTATCTTTGCCCTCATCTTCTTCAATCTTAGTTTTCTTCATTCTTAATGGTTGTTTGCTAAGACTTAATTGTTTAATAGGATATAATCATGTATGACATTGAATGGTTTCATTTTAATATTATTATGATTTTGCCCTAATTTGTCAATGTGGTGAAAGTGATTCTATATGGGTTCTTGGTGATTCATGATAGGATTCTTGGATAATTTAGGTGTTGTGAATAGGATTTAGTTAAAAGCCCTCATAATTAATAGCTTAAATAGCTCAAGGTTTAGGACGTCCTAATATTTTCACCCACGCTCCACATGATTTGATACTCGGTAAGAATCCACTGTTTTATATTACTTCGACCGGTACATTGCCGACGTTATTCCGTCATTATGCAAAAAAAGTGTAATAAAATAATTAATTAACATGTGCATCTAAAGCAAAAAATCATATGACCTAAAAAAACAAGTGTATGAAGTAACGTACATGCTCTAATATCAGCCCCAGATACTGAGACGTATATCTTATTTTCAACCATATCTAGACTAGTTTAGGCTGAACACACCGAAATTCATATATTAAAGACCAAATAGAGATGTTTATCACTATACAGAATAAACCATCCTTTTAAGCCAACATCAGAAAAAGTACCACTTAACAGAGTTGTATGGAGAACAAGGGTTCATACAAATAGTCAGGATAAAACTGACCCCAAATAGTTGGGATAAAAGAAACCGCCAATTAAAGCCACAATGGTCTACAATTGGTTTCTAATTGAACTAAATATTGCATCATAATTGCAAAGCTACACAATCTTCACTTTAATCGGAAGAGATAAAGCCTACACAAAATTGTAAATAACATGAAACGCATGTTCTGCCATATAAATTCACTTTCAAAGCATCATCAGACAGAGAGAAACTAAGATGAAAGCAAAAGATACTTTACTTACATTAGAACCTATCTTCCATTTCATATGTTGATAAAGACGCTGAAAAAAAAATGAAGCCTTAGATATTAAGAGGCAAGATCAGCTTTAAGATTACTGAAGCCTATCTACATAAACCATAATAAACAAATAAAAAACTATCGGGTAAGGAACTTGCAAAAGCTCATCATAACTATGAAAGTAGCATAACAAGTACACCATTGAAGAATATAAGCAATCAATAAACCAAAAAATAACTACACGTTCATATTAATTAGTCACGCACTTACTTTGGATCACCAAACAAAAGTGCATGGGACATAACTTGAGACGCTAAGAAAAATAACTAAGACATGACATGAGGATGAAAGATAGAGGAGCCAAAAAAAACACCGCAGATTTATAAAAGATGTTAATTAAAAATGGTATCATAGAACAATGTGATAAAAAAATAGAGGGGAAGAAAGAAATGAAGATTGTACTTGGAGAAGAAAAAAAGAAAGGGAATTTGAAGAAATAAGAAAATGCAAAATTAAATATTATAAAAAGGAGTTCTTGCAAAAAAAAGGTTAGCATTTAACTTAGCTACGTTGAAAGAAAAATCTTCCCACATAATACCAACAGGATCAAGACTTAAAGCAAGCATCAACAAATTTTAAAAATGTGTACTTTTGCTTCGATGGAGAATTAGCAATTGTCATTGAGGTGGCACCATCTAGGCGAACAACCTTTTGAAAGAAAAAAAAACAATTGTCTGGAGGGAAAAAAGTATTGGACTGGCAACCGAGTTTAACTAAAGATCGAGCTTTGTAGTATTGTTAAGACTGACAAGCCTTAAGGGGCAACAAAAAAGTCCAAAAAGAATAGGAAGTCAAGAAAATAAAAATAAAAACATTTATCAATATAATTGCAGCAGCAGATTAGGTCAAAGATTTTACTAATTAAGATGATATCAATCAAAAACATTCTAGAAGACAATGGAAGATTGCAAGAAATTATATATATGTGAATAAAAATCCTATAATGTTCATACATGTTGATTTGAAGTGGATCTGCATGGCCTTCTAGTGTAGCTAATATGCAGTGTAAAGTGATGATCAACAAAAGAGAATTGAGTAAACCAAGCAGTGTGCAGGCGTACCATCACCATTCCAGTTGTCTTAAAGTCACTTTAATAAAATAAATATGCTCTTTGTTCACCCCTATAATTAATTATATGTTCATGGTTAACTCCTCGGACTCGAGCGTTTATTTTCCTTCCTCAATTATCCCTCTTTCGGGAAGTAATTTCACACTGTCTCATGGCTCCTCCGGTTCCTTCCGGATTACAATTGTTCCTTTGGATAGAACAATTTATCTCGAGTGGTCTCGCGCGGCACAGCATGCTATCTGCAACCATCAGCTCAATGGGTATATCAACGAGATAATTGTTCAACCTCCCAGTACTGATCCGGGTTGGAGAAAGTGGGAAGCCGACAATTCCCTTGTTGTCCCATGGTTTCTTCACTCAATGTCCCCCTTGTTCTATCGTAGCTACAAGCTGATGGACTCGACATTTGACATCCGAACTCGGGCTCATGAGATTTATTCACAGCTTGGTAGTTCTACCCAGGTATACAAGCTCGCGCAGTATCTTCTTGAACTCAAACAAGGCCCTTCTTACGTCGTTGTTTACATCTGAGTTCGAACGATTCTACCAAGAGTTGGACTACTTTGAGGACTTCACTCCCGCTTGCATTGTTGATTCCCGGGCTTTAAAAACCAAGGAAGACATTATCGGCTCCATGTCTTTCCCATTGGCCTTAATATGGAGTTCGACACGGTGTACACTCATGTTTTGAATTGGTAACCTTTTTCCTCTCTTCGGGAAGCCTTCAGTATGGTTTTAGGGGATGAGATCGTCACCGTTCTCTCAACTCTGATCGTGGTTCTGATCGATTTGCCCTTGTTGGCATTCTTTGTGCTCCTTCTTCTCTTTGTCTCTCAAGTTGTGTGATTACTATGGCAAACAGGTCCATGCCCGGGACTCCAGCTTCCATATCCATCCTCATCTTTCTCACTTGCATAAAGGCTCTCATAGTCTTGATTATGGATGTGGTCCCTCTCGCCAACTCAATCTTTATTCTGCTGCTCACACTACTGAAGTTGTTCTTAATCGGCTTCCCTCTGACAGTCTTTCCTCAGAGGAACTGGATGTTTTGCGCCGTCTCATGTGCACTCAGGTTTCTTCCCCAACTGTCGCATTCGCCACTGTTGGTCCGCCTAGAGCCCATTTTGCCTCTGCAAATTCCACTAAGTCAATTATTGACTCTGGGGCGACATATCACATGAAAGGAACATCGTCGGGTCCTCATACACCCCCTCCCCCTCAAGCATGATAAGGTTGTCATCGTCAATGGCTAACTCTCACCAACTGTTGGCAAGGGGGTCATCATTTGTTCCTCTGCCATGCTCCTCACCTCGGTGTTGCATGTTCTTGTTTTTCCTCACAATCAGTTATCTATTAGTTGTTTCACTAAATTCTTAAATTGTTCTGTCACTCTTTGCTGATGGTTGTGTTTTTCTGGCAACGAAGTAATGAATTGACAGTGGTAGAAACTGCGAGGGATTGAACAGCTTGGACCATCCACCAGCTCAAGTTCTCTTCAATACCACTTCATCTCTCTCCAGTCCTCCTCGTCCCTCTCTTGCGGATGTGCGTCGACGGCATCAATGTCTTGTACATCACTCCGCTAGCTATCTTCTCAAGTTATTTTCTATATTTTCAAGCTCTCTGAGCCACTTTGTGTATAAAAAATGTGAACTTTCTAAACGTGTGGGTCATAGTCTGAAACAATTTTCTTCTCATTAGTATGGTTCCTTTTGATGTTATTCATATTGATGTTTGGGGACCATTCCATGTTGTTTCTCTCTCTGGTTATCGATGCTTTGTAACTTGTGTTGATTGCTTCTCTCGCTCTACTTGGGTGTACTTACTAAAATGAAAAATTCAAGTCTTATTGCTTTCGTATTTTTCACAAAATGGTGGTCATATTGTGGTAGCACTATTTGTCTACTCCGTGGTGGCAATGGGGGTGAGTACAACGATTGTGGTGTTTTCGGCATTTATCTTAAAGATCATAGGATCCTTCATCAAAAAACATGTGTCAACACCTCCACTCAGAATGGTGTGACTGAACGTAAGAATAAGTATCTCTTTTATGTTACCTGATGTCTTCTTCTCACCATGAATCTTCCCAAGTCTAATTGGGGTGACGCGGTTCTCACCGTTGCTTACCTCATCAATCGTCTTCCCTCCAGCTCCTTACAGTATGCCTCTCCCTCATCTCGTTTGACTACTAAATTCATTGTACACACCTCTCATCTACCTTTGTGTGTGTTTGGGTGTCTGTTTCGTTCGTGTTTATCGGCAACATCATGATAAATTGGATGCATGTTCCCTCAAATGCGTCTTTGTTAGCTACTCTGCAACTATGAAAGGGTACCGTTGTTACCATCTTCTCACTCGTCGATTCGACTGCACCATAGACGTGATGTTTCGTGAGGACGATCGGTATTTTGGTTCTCAACGGGGGGAGGGGCACTGTTGTCGACGCTCCCAATCTTTTTCATCTTCTAATTGTGGTCACACAACCACCTCCCATGGATACCTATGACATACCTCCTCTCGTGAATCCACCTCCCGTATTTGTTCCTTTCTCTCTCTCTCCTACTCTCGGGAGCCTTATTCCTCACCTTCCTCTAGTCTATCACAAACGTAACTCTGATGCTACCGTGTTGCACCTCCAAATCATCCCACCACTGCAGATATGCTCTTCTGACACAAATTCTGATGACGAGCTTCATCGCCCCTTATACATCAAAAGTGAAAGTCGGACTCTGCTAAATACCCACTTGCCAATCATATCACTTATTAAATCTGACAGACATATAAGGCCTTCATCTCCTCCTTGAATTTTGCTCGCATTATTAATACTTGGCAGGAAGCAATAGAGATACATGTGTGGTGCAAGGCAATGGAATAAAAGATGTTGGTATTGGAGAAGAACCAGACCTGGACACTCACCCATCTTCCCGCCGGGAAGAATTAGATCGGTGTTCTCTGTTAAACAGAATCAAGAATTGGTTGTATAGAGCTATAGAGTGGGGCTAGTTGCCAAAGAATACATTCAAACTCCGGGTGTGGACTACTAGGAAGCATCAGTACGGGTACAGGGTACGATATGTACCCAATATGACAGTACGTCAAAATTAAAAAACAAAAAAATATGGGTACAGCATGATACGTTATAACAAATATTATATATATATATCACAAATGCAATAAATAGTTCTCAAAACATCAAAAAATCAAACATAAATCATAACTTGAAGTACAGGTCCACAAATCAATGCAACATAACATAAAATTTTCAAACATTAAGCATTCGTAAATATTACAAAATTTAACATCTTATATAATTAACCAAAAGAAATAAAATTAAACTAAAGTCTACTCATCAGTCGTTTTTTCTTCTTCTTATTTGTTGGAGATCAACTTCATTATTGGAGATCAACATTTTCAATCTTCGGTTAGTCTAGAGACAAGTTAGTTGTTTTGTTAATAACTTGCATCGTATCAACACGTTCAATACATGTACTTGTAACCGAAACATACCAGTACTGAAACATACTCGGTACAGATACACAACTTAATTGGACGTATCAACGCTTCCTAGCATAGAGTCAGCTTTTGTTTACTCTAGAAAAACTGACTTCTATCACAATATGAAGAATGATGTGCTAAGTCCAAGTGTGTCCACATAGGTGTATCCGACGAGTATCGGGTGCGTATCGGTACCAGATACGTATCCGGTACGGGTACGCTGCCTTCGGGGAAGTATTTGTGCTTCATAGGTGGACTATCATGAAACGTTTGCAACGGTTGCCAAGATGGAATGATGTGTCATTTTATCATGTGTTGCATGTTTGAGATGGGAGTTGTAACAACTTGATGTCGAAAACATATTTTTATATGGTGATCTTGAAGAAGAAATTTATATGAAGGTTCCACCTGGTTTCGTAAATACATGATTTGAAGGAAAGGTGTGTCAACTTCAAAAATTTACCTATGGCCGCAAGCAATCCTCCAAGGCATGGTTTAGAAAGTTTCAGAATTTCATGACCTTATTGGGATACAAACATAGTCATTCGGATCATACCTTTGTTAAAAGGTAAGGAAAGAAAGTGAATATTCTTATTGTCTATGTCGACGACATAATCATCACAGGAAATGATGTAACAGAAATCACGTGGCTTAAGGCACGACTGTGTAAAGAGTTTAAAGTTAAAGATCTAGAAAAGTTGAATATTTCCTGTGAATAGAAGTTGCACTCTGAACGCGTAATCTTTATTTCTCAGAGGAGATATGTCTTATATCTTCTAAAAGAAACGGGGATGCTTGGTTGAGCTCTAGCAAAATCTCCCATGGAAATAAACTGTAAGATTGATGAAGATAAGTACGGTGAGAAGTTCAACTCCTCTAGCTACCAAAGACTGGTGAGAAGGTTGATCTATCTCTCACATACTCGCCAGAATATCACACGTGATGTTGGGATCCTTAGCAGATACATGCATTCTCCCAGATTGCGACATCATGAAGTTGTCATGCATGTGCTACAGTATTTGAAGAACTCTCCTGAACGTGGAATTTTATTCTACCAGAGCAAACAGTTTGATGTTGAAGTTTATACAGATACTGATTATACTCGAAGTCAAGATCATAGAAAGTCCACCACCAGATATTACTCCTTTGTTTGAGGGAATCTAGTGACCTGGCAAAGTAAAAAACAAAATGGCATAACAAGATCCTGTGCAGAAGCGGAGTATAAGGCAGTTTCACAAGATATTTATGAGGGGTTTTGGCTTAACTCAATAATGCGGAATTTGAGACTATAGACTGGAAAACCAATCAGATTATACTGTGGAAACAAAGTTGATATCAATAATGCACATTATCTTGTTCAATATGATCAAACAAAATATGTCGAAATTGATAGCACTTTATCAAAGGATCACCATGAAAAGGTAATGTTTGCACTTTATTTGTTCAATCTCAAGACCATCTGGTAGACAACTTTACCAAGTGACTGAGATGTGATATTTTCAAGGACAATATTATCAAGTTGGGAATGTTTGACATATACTCCCCATCTTGAGGGGGAGTTGAATTAAATATCATTTGTAATACATTGTAAAATGGCCCACTATACAAGGCCTATTTATTTCTTGTCTTGCTTGGGTCCATTCCTTGTGTATATATTAGGGGAGGAAGCTCCTTGAAATAATAAGATTGCTATTATTTCCGTCTGACTGTTTTTCTTCATCACTTTCTCTATAAAAAGCATGATAATGAAACATGTTAGGGTAAAAAAATCTATTTGTATTTTTTCTTACAAGCTGGTTGTTATGCCCCCACACCCGCTTGGGTTCTCGGGACATAAATACTCGCGGCGGACCAAGGAGCGCGCGCAAGACAACGGGGTTGAACCATCCGGTTCAGCCCCCACTCATTAAATTAGCCAGAAGGGGGGGCTGAACCACTCCGGTTCAGCCCCACTTGGGGGGGCCGGCCGGCCCCCTCCTTTCCCCGGGTATTTATAGCTCGGGGCTGCTTTGGGGAGGATTATTGAAGACATATCAGGTTTCTTTCCTCTCTTTCCCTCTACCCTAACCCTAGTCTCCCCTTCCTCTCTAGTCTCTCTATTATCTCTCTTCTTCTTGCACGTTCATATCATTTGGTATCAGAGCATCCTTCCTGCGACCATGGTGACACGCTCGGAGGCGGAGACCGCACGATTGGCTACCCTAGAGAAGAACTACGTAGGGTTGGCGGATTCGGTGGCGGCCATGGAAGGCCGCTTGAACACGTCCACAAAAAACATGGAGGAACGCATGGATGGACGTATGGAGGAGATCAATGCGCTGTTGATGCAATCGTTGAAGGGCAAGGCGGTTCAAGGTAGCGATTCTGAAACCGAGGCGCCACAAAATGTTCCACCGACTGTCAACGGAGAATCGGCGGGGTCGGGATATTTAGGTCCCGGCGGAATCGGGACCGATCTGGGCCGCACGGAGCCAGTGGGCGCCGGATCGGCCCCCGCTTGGATCGGGGCGCCGCACAGCCACCCTGGCTGGTCGACAGCGACCGAAGGGGCCGGTGGTGGCCGCCCAGGGGGCGCCTACCCCTTCCGCCAACTTGCGGCCTGGGCCGGCCAGCAAACGCCGCATCCGTACGTGCAGGCCGGGAGCGGGGCAGGCGGACCTTCCGCCGCCCAGGAAGGGACCGCGGCTGACCTATGGAGGACCCGGGAGGCCCCAGCAGCTCCCTTGAGACCACCGGGGGCTGTTGACGCCAATTTCGGAGGGAGAACGGGCCTTCTACCGACGCCGCAGCACGTGGGGGGGCCGATGAGGTTTGGGAACGGCGAGACATGGCCCGAGCAGCTACGCCGACAGGGATTTCAAGGCGGGGGACAGCAATGGGGCAGCGGCCAAGGGGGAGCGAATTTCGATGACCCTTTCGGCCGACCACAACACGGACCGGAGTTCAACGGGAGACATGGGGATATGCAACAACGGCCCTACATGCCCCCGAAGAGAACTCGCATGAATTTCCCTAAGTTCCGCGGCGGGGATGCCTTGGAATGGGTGCAAAAGGCGGAGTTATTTTTCACTTATCAAGAGATACCGAATGATCAGTGGGTGCAGCTGGCTTCTTTCCATCTGGAAGAGGACGCATATCAGTGGGCTCAGTGGTTCATACGGGCCTACGGATACGCAACATGAGCGAATTTTGTGGAAGGGTGCGTGGCACGTTTTGGGCCGTTGGAGTACGAGGATGTGGAGGCCACGCTACAGAAACTCCGTCAGAAGGGCACAGTGATGGAATATCGAGCGGACTTCGAGAAGCTAGCAAATCGGGTTAATTGGGAGGAGAAGACGCTCCTCAGTTGTTTCATATCCGGGCCGCGGGACCATTTGAGGGATGAGGTCCATGCGTATATGCCGCGCAGTCTAAGCCATGTCATCAGTCTGGCCCGCATACGGGAGGAGCGCTTCAGCCGTCAGAGAAATCGGGCCCCACCAAGGGTTCCGCCCGCCCCAGCAACAGGCAGAAGGGAGCAGGCACCGGCAGCCCGGCCAACAATGACGCGGCTTACTTGGCCTGAACTGCAGGCCAGGAAGGAGAAAGAATTGTGTTTTAACTGCGACGAGAAATACGCACCGGGGCATCGATGCCAAAAGGTGCAGGTCTTCATGCTGCGTGAGGAGGAAGAGGAGGAGTTGGATCTGGCTGAGTTTGGCGTTTCGATTCAGGCCATGGAGGGATGTGTGGCACCCACCACTATGCGGATCAAGGGAAGGATTGGCAAGGAAAGGGTCACCATTCTCATTGATAGTGGGAGCACCCACAATTTCATCAACCCTGAGCTAGCGCTGAAGACAGGACACCCCGTTGACAGGAACGCGGCGTTCCAAGTGATGGTCGCGGATGGAAGCAAACTGCGGTGCGAAGGGGCACTGAAGGGCGTGGAGATACATCTTACAGGATATGTGTGCCGCACCGACATCTACCTCCTTCCGATTAAAGGGTCTGATATGGTACTTGGGGTACAGTGGATCCGCCAACTGAGGCGGGTGACCACGGACTGGGACCGCATGACACTGGAGTTCACGCAGCAGGGGACGGATTACTGTTTGCACGGTATCTGATCCGCCCCTCTCAAGGAGATCTCCCTACGGAGCCTACAGAGACTGGAGGAGCAGAGTAGTATGATGGCCATGATACTCGAGGTGGCGGCAGAGGGGGCCGACACGCAGGTGGCGTCGGACCCGATACAGCTTCTTTTAGCTCTGTTCGAGGACGTCTTTCAGGAGCCGCACACTCTGCCTCCATCGTGTTTCCGGGATCACCGGATACAGCTGAAGACAGAGACGGACCCTACCAATATCCGTCCCTACCGCGACCCGTATGTTCAGAAGGCAGAGATCGAGCGCAGCGTACGGGAGATGCTAGCGACAGGCATTATTCGGCCCAGCACCAGCGCGTTCTCTTCTGCGATCATCTTGGTCAAGAAAAAGGACCTCCTGGCGATTCTGCGTCGATTACCGGGGGCTGAATAGCTCCACCATCAAGGACAAGTTTCTCATTCCTATGATTGAGGAGTTGCTGGATGAGCTGCATGGAGCGAGTCTGTTCACCAAACTGGACCTCCGGTCCGGTTATCATCAAATTCGGATGAAGGAAGAGGATGTCCACAAAACGGCGTTCCGCACCCACGACGGTCACTACGAGTTCTTGGTGATGTCGTTCGGGTTGGCCAACGCTCCCTCCACCTTCCAGGCTGTGATGAACGAGATCTTTCGACCACTTCTTCGCCGGTATGTCCAGGTATTTTTTGATGATATACTAATCTATAGCAGGGCTTGGGACGACCATTTGGAGCACGTGCGACATGTCCTCACCATACTGCGGGAGCACCAGCTATTCGCCAAAAAGTCCAAGTGTTCTTTCGGACAGAGTCAGGTCGAGTATCTGGGGCACCTTGTGTCCGCCCGGGGGGGTCCAGGCAGACCCCCAGAAGATTGCGAGTATGGTGTCATGGCCCCAGCCCACGACGGTGCGAGCCTTGCGTGGCTTCCTCGGGCTGACGGGGTACTACCGCCGTTTTGTAAAGGACTACGGCAAGATTGCTCGACCTCTGACACAGCTGTTGCAGAAGGATGCGTTCCAGTGGAGCATCGAGGCGGATGAGGCCTTCCGGGCTTTAAAGCAGGCCATGACCACTACACCGGTGTTGGCGCTGCCGGATTTTACCAAGGAATTTGTGGTGGAGACTGATGCTTCGGGCGTCGGCCTCGGGGCAGTCTTGATGCAGGAGGGCCGCCCGCTCGCTTACTTCAGCAAGGCCTTGGCCCCACGGACGTTGGGGCTTTCAACGTACGAGAAGGAGATGTTGGCAATTATACATGCGGTCGAGATGTGGCGACCCTATCTTCTGGGACAGCACTTCCAGGTCCGTACGGATCACCAAAGCTTGAAGCACTTCCTGGAGCAGCGCTTGGCGTCTCCACTGCAGCAGAAGTGGTTGACCAAGTTGATGGGGTATGATTACGAGATTGTGTACAAGCAGGGCAGAGAGAATGTGGTCGCCGACGCACTCTCCCGCCTACCTGAGAGCTCTCTCTCTCATGTGTCGGGGCCGGTGATCACCACCTTGGACGAGATACAGGCAGCGGTACTCCAGGACCCCGAGCTACGCACCATTGTAGAGGCACTACAGCAGGGTCAAGCTACGGAGCCGGGCTACCATCTTCAGGGCCAGCGGCTGTACTTCCAGGGCAGAGTAGTCATTCCCTCCGCGTCGCCATGGCGGACGGCGATGATGCAGGAGTTTCACGCTTCACCCACAGGCGGCCACGCAGGGATTCTACGGACACTTCAGCGGCTCCGAGCAAATGTCTTCTGGAAGGGGATGCGTCGCGATGTCCAGCAATTTGTACGGGAGTGTGAGATTTGCCAGCGACAGAAGTACGAGACCACATCACCGGCTGGGCTTCTTACACCGCTCGAGTTATCCCGCACCAGGTGTGGGACACCATTTCCATGGATTTCATTGACGGGTTGCCCAAGTCCCAAGGCAAGTCCGTCATCCTGGTGGTGGTAGACAAGCTTTCCAAGTATGGTCATTTCCTACCATTGAGCCATCCATACACGGGGAGACAGTTGCAGAGTTATTTGCGCGGGAGATTGTGCGCCTCCATGGCCTTCCACGTTCCATCATTTCCGACAGGGATCCGGTCTTTATCAGCAGTTTTTGGAGGGAGCTCTTTCGGCTCCAGGGCACTACGCTACGTATGAGCACAGCCCACCATCCCCAGACGGACGGACAGACAGAGGTCCTCAACAGGGGGGTGGAGACCTACTTACGGTGTTTTGTGATGGACGAGCCGCGCACGTGGACCCGTTGGTTGCATTGGGCGGAGTACTGTTACAACACGTCCTTCCACACAGCCAGCAAGATCACCCCCTTCGAGGTGGTATACGGCCGCCCTCCCCCTACTTTGAGTTCTTATGAGCCCTCCAGCACCGCTCTCCCAGCCGTGGAGCGGACACTTCAGGACCGGGATCGCACTTTAGCCTTACTTCGGGACAATCTGCGGGTCGCTCAGGACCGCATGAAGGCACAGGCAGACAAGCACCGTACAGAGCGGGAGTTCGCAGTGGGCGATGAGGTTTTCCTCAAGCTCCAACCTTACCGCCAGCTGTCAGTTTCTCGGAGGATGAATCAGAAACTCGCCCCACGTTACTACGGTCCATTCCGCATTCTGCGTCGTGTGGGCCCAGTGGCCTACACCTTGGATCTTCCAGCGGGGTCCCGCATCCACCCGACATTCCATGTCTCTGTTTTGAAGAAAAAGCTCGGGGCTTCCGTTCGGGCCAGCCCTTTCCTTCCCGAGGCGGCCAGCACGGGTGAGTTACGGCCGTCACCAGAGGCCAATTTTGCTTACCAAATGGAAGAAGTCGGGCACGGAATATCGACCAGCGGTACTCGTCAAATGGCAGCAGCTGGACGCAGGGCACAACTCATGAGTTGACTTGTTGGAGTTCCGCGAGCGGTTTCCGGACTTCCACCTTGAGGACAAGCTGGTGCTTGATGGGGAGGGGAATGTTATGCCCCCACACCCGCTTGGGTTCTCGGGGCATAAATACTCGCGGCGGACCAAGGAGCGCGCGCAAGACAACGGGGCTGAACCATCCGGTTCAGCCCCCACTCATTAAATCAGCCAGAAGGGGGGGCTGAACCACTCCGGTTCAGCCCCACTTGGGGGGGCCGGTCGGCCCGCTCCTTTCCCCGGGTATTTATAGCTCGGGGCTGCTTTGGGGAGGATTCTTGAAGACATATCAGGTTTTTTTCCTCTTTTTCCCTCTACCCTAACCCTAGTCTTCTCTTCCTCTCTAGTCTCTCTATTATCTCTCTTCTTCTTGCACGTTCATATCACTGGTCTAGTCTCACATTGTATGTAAGTCATTATTTAGTACCTCATTTATTTATACAAAGAGGGGAATCAAATCAATAAGAATAAGGACAAACATTCCACTTTGACATGGTATCTGAGAGGGGGACTTACTCATGCCCTAACTGAATAGCATCGACTCGGCCTTTTTGCAATTCAGTTGTCACTCACCAACTGATCGTTGGGAATTCCACAAGACATCTGCTCGCTCCTCGACCTCCCGCAAGACCATGTCCACTCCTTTCACTTGACAGCACTCCTATTTTGCTTCAGCATTCTAGTCCGATCACTCACTTGTTGATCGACGAGCAATTGATCAGTCGCACATTGATCATTGAGCTCCCGACGCTCAATCTGTGAAAACGGTTATTTTGCTATGCTCCATGCCCTGGAAGGTTCTCTTCCGCTTCTACCTCTCTTTTTAAATTCTCCATACATTAACTAAATCATCCAAATTTATGTACAGATTACCGAAGCATTCTTCATGGCGATCATCGTGGAATCACCAGTGATGTGTCTTGTGTTTTGTGTGGATTGTTCTTGTTGAGCTATATGGTAATACCTGACCTCATATCTACCGTCATTGTGTCATCATCCAGTCATGTTTCATGCTTCAAGAAATTTCAGGACCGTGTCCAAGTTAACTGGTTCCAACTATGCATTTTGCAGTGTTTCTTTCTCATTCATTGTTCGATCATAGCAAAAGAGGCGTCATTTCATGAAAACTTCTCTTGGTTATGCAGATTGGGATGCTAGTGATATATTAGTTCACATTTGATTAGCAAATAGTCTGTCAAATTGTTGTCTTCCTAGTATTCATTATGATGAGACCACAAAAGCTGCTTTGGATCATCTTATTGCACTTACTCAAAAGGTGCTAAGACTTATCAAATCTACACTCTTGCTCGGATCGTTTTGGCTCAACTTACTCTCACTCCATAAGCAATTTATCAGGAAGTATAACCACATACAACAAAAATCCATCAGTATCATCCCTTCTCTACTGAATACAACCTATTAGAAACACTTCGAAGAGTTAGTTGTGATTTGCCATCGTCAGTGTTTATCGTTTTCATATGAGATGATCCGCCTATAGATTTTAAGGGAACCCACCATCTGACAATGAACGATATTGCTACTCATGTCTCCACTATAACTCATCTTCTGAGTCAGACTACATATGTCACTCTTAAGAAATTTGCTTATGTTTCAGCCTTGCGGTACGAGTGAGTTGTGGTCGTAAGGGAAGTGTTAGGGCATGTAGAGTCGACCACTAGTCATATGGCTGGTAACATCAAAGTTGATGTTACCAATAATTTTGATAGACACAATTGAATACCATCGGTGGTTGTTGCTGACAAGTTTCTTGGTCCAATTTATAGACCAGTGGTTGTTACCACACCCTTTCACCTCAAACTAGATAATGTTTTTTATGTCCCTAATTGCTCTTTTAATCTTCATTAAATTAGTATATAAAAAAACTTAAACTAATGTGGCTCATTTTTGTCTCTTTCTCATCATAATTTTCAAGACCTTCTGATGTAGGGGTAGGCTAGTGATGCTCGGAAACTATGACTCTAGGTGCGGGTGCAGGGGTGACACACTATTACAACATTAAATGCAATGCAACCGTTGGTGACGGCGATGATTAAATTAAGCAATGAAATTAATAGCACCACGCAAATAATTGAATTAGAAAACAAACAATTAATTTCAGCAATTTTTATAATGGCTTCCTCCGCTCGGAAGGCCAAAGCAAAGCGTGCGGCGAATAATTCCTCCTGCAATTATTAGTATACTAGAGTCAATTTCCACACAAGCAATAGTCGCGGCACAATACAGTAAATCACCAAATGAAAATGTCAAATCAAAAATTACAATACCATAAACGCTCACAAAATAGAGGGCTGAACCGAGACACTGAAGATTTGGAGGGCCGGATGTGTAGATCGGCGATCGGGGGTGGAACCGGTGGCGAGACGACGGTGATGGTGGCTGCCCTCGGCGGAAAATTGTGATAACGGATGGTAAAACGGCGGATCCGGCCACGAATGAGTAGATCCGGGCCAGGGATGGGTAGATCCGCTATTTAGGAGCGGATCCGGGCAAAAATGGAAGGTTTGTGCGGTGGAAATAACGGATCGGATGGCTAGAATCCTAGATCTGGACCATGCTTGTCATGGCGTCGCCTAGGCGTCCAGGCGCTCGAATGTGTATAAGGCGTTGGACGCCTTATAATAAATATTTTTTAAAAAAAAATTTGAATAGACTGCGGTTTTTATAAAAACCGCAGTCTAAAGTCATTAAAAAATAAAAAATAAAAAAATAATTTTTTAAAAAAAAATATTTTTTTATATTTTTTAAATGACACCGCAGTCTAAAGTCATTAAAAATTTAAAAAAATATATTTTTTTTATTTTTTAAATGACTTTAGACTGCGGTTTTTATAAAAACCGCAGTCTAAAGTCATTAAAAAAATTATTTTTTTAAAAAAAATTATTTTTTTATTTTTAAAATTACTTTAGACTGCGATTTTTATAAAAACCGCAGTCTAAAGTCATTAAAAAAAAATTTTTCAAAAAAAATTTAAAAACTTTTGACAGCGATTTTTATAAAAAACCGCTGTCTAAAGTCATTAAAAAAAAAAATTAAAGCCACATTGTCGCTTCGGGTTGCTCGCGTTATTGTCGCTTAGGCGTCCGCCTTATCGCCTAAGCGTCCAGACGCCCGACGCTCGCCTTGGTTCGCCTTGACGCCGTGACAAGAATGATCTGGACGGATCTAGAATTTTAGGATTGTTCGGATGGTGGATCCACGGAGGGGAGTTGGCGGATTAGGGAGGAGGGGAAGGTGGAGGCCGGCGTGAACAGTGTTTCGGGTGAACAGTGCCCGGGTGAACAGTAATCGTGAACATTGATCCTGAACTGTGTTCGGTGGTAGGGGGTTGGGATTTTGGGTTGTATGGGTTGCGGATGAGGGTTTCGGAGGGGGAAGAAGAAGGCTATGGATGGGTATTACCTTGGGGAGGAGTTTGGGCGCCTAGGAGTCGTCACCTAGGGTTCCACGGCGTCGGCACCGTGAGGTGATCGCGGAGTTTCGGGATTTTCTGTCTCCAAAACCTGCAACGAATCATTTCAGCCCTCATAACTCCTATTTATTAGAAAAGAAATGCTATGGCATCCCATTCGACGGCTATGATTGGCCGGCGGGAGATGCCTCAAAATACATGAAATAAAAGTCCAAAAAACATAAAGTAATATAAGATTTTGACTCGCGGCGACGCTCCAGACGCAATCGCGGAGTCCGATCGTCGATCCGGGCACGCCATATATGGAAAGTTGTCAAATCAGCCCCGAACGGGCCCAAAGCGTGTCCTCGTCTCTGCTCCGCATCAATCTCCCCCGCTTGAAAGAATTCATCTCCCGATGAATTGGGATCAGAATTCTTTCGTTGATCGCCAGGTACAACTCGAAGAGGTCCACCGGAAGTAGTCCAAGTGTCGTCGGCGGAAGGGTGTCCTTGCCAATCAATTCCCCCTGACTGAAAAGTTGTCATCTCCGGTGAATGGAGAAGGTTGTGCGGATGTCGAAGTACGGGGGTGAATCGATCAAGCTCTGTTGTAAGTATCCAAGCGTCAACTGCGTCGGGGCGGCCCTGCCAATGTACCAAGTAGCGACAGCGCGACCCATCTGAAGTAGGAACAAGCTGGTGGAATCTGAACTCTGTGATGCTCTCATCTCTCATCTCTCGAAAGGTGGGTCCCGGTGCGATCGGTGGTGCCTGCGGTGGAACCAAAGTGGACGAATTCTCGGGTGGGTGGGTGGCAACAGTGGATGAACTAGGATGGCCATCAGATGGTGGTAATGTGTGAGAGTGGTATGGTAGCGACAATGGAGGTGGGGGTGGCTGGGCATCTCCACTGCTCGGGTCCACATACTCATGAGGTTCATAGTATGGAGTCGGATCTTCAACATTAAACACAGGGTGAATTCCCATACTGGTCGGGATGTCAAGTCGGTAGGCGTTGGTCCCAATACGACTAATAATGAAGTACGGACCCATTCGCTTCGCGCTTAACTTCTTGTCAGGCCCCGAAGGGAGCCTCTCAGGGCGGACTCGCATCATTACCTTCTCACCTACATTAAACATTTGTTCTCGCCTTCGCTTATCTGCATGGGCTTTGTAATTTTCATTGCTTGTTATTATTCGTCAGCGAACCGACTCATGTAATGCATGCAAATGATGAACAAGTGACCCAACTGACTCATGCAAATGAAGTGAATGATACACATAGAGCATAACATACTCGACACACTTCCTAGGGGAAGGCTTGACAATGACTTGGATGCTACTAACATGGGGTGACCTATCAGGAGGCTTATCGGGTGATCGATAGAAAAATCTGGGGTGACCGACGTCATCATCTGTGGGGACGACGTATATGGTGACAAAATAGTGTGGAGCCCTAGTGTGATGGGTACATCTCAAATGATATAGCCCATCAGGCGGCTCACCAGGGGGTGTATACCAAAAGTCATCATGTGTGAGATGATCACTAGTGCAGATACACGATCCATCACTAAAGTGTAGGAGGGAAGGCTTGTCAAGTGTGCCTCTCGGGGACTTGATCCCGAAGAGATCGATAATGATAGGATAGTCCACCACGAGGAGGGCACCAATAACAGTAGTATCAGTGGGAGCAAGTAGGACACCCACAACAAAGTCAACACTATCTTCATGAACCCCCCAAGGGAGTAGTGGCTTATCAGGAGGCTTATTTGGAGGTTCAACAATGAGGTCATTAATAATGGGAAGATCCCTTAGATGAGTATCGCCGATAGAGGTAGTGTCCTCGTAACTGGGTGAGGTAGCTACTATGAAGTCAACACCATACTCTTGACTCTCAGTAGTGAGGTGACTCGAGATAGTCCTAAGGGAAGAGCGAGGGATGACCAGACTCAAGTGTGGATCAATCGATATAGCATTGAGAACTGTGTCTCTGTTCAAAGGGGGCACTAGGTCTAGATGTAGGTCTAGGTGAGGTGAAAAGGATGGGTATACCAACACAGCATCACTAGGTCGCTCGTCCTCACCCACGTGACCATGTTCACTAGTCAAGCAAGTATCACTATCCACCTCTATCATAGGGTCATGATCAGATTCAACCTCAAGATCACATGAGCACTGAGTCTCATCAAACTGAGAAGGATCAAAACCAAGCGTCGGGTCTCTTGGTTCGGTGGGAGCACTACTCGCTGCATCGGTGGCTTGACCCAAATCCCTAGGCTTTCTTTGTAATGTAGATCTTAGGTGATCAAACTGAGTTTCTAAGAGATCAAAACGGTCAAGTATTAATCGCATAAATTCAGCCTCAGGTAACTCTATTGGTGGAACACTAGGAGGGTCTTGACATGTACTGTGATCCTGCTGATGGTGACCTCTATAGGGTTCCTGAGGGTCGTTTAGACGGTAGTTCCTAACATAATTAGATTGTGTTCATGGGTGCGTATGAGCCCTGTGAACCTGCAGTGGAGGTCGCTCATATCCAAACTCAGGTTCCTCTCCTAGAGGAGATGTGTAGTGGCGATGACCTGAACGATATTCAATTCTATCATCGTGAAATCGCGGAGAGGTGTAATGATGAAGACGTGAGGACCTCTCGTCGTGGTGATCACCTCTAGCATGATGGAATAGTGTCGAGGGGTTGACACGATCTCTAGGAGTGGTGTGCGGGAAACAATGATAATCATAATGATAACAGGATCTCTCTTGAGGGGCTCTATGAGGTCGGGTATAGGTAGACTCAGGATTCTCAGATGGAGGAGACGAACGACGGCGATAACTAGACATAAATGAACCCAATGATTATTTAAAACCTACCACTATGAAGCATGCAAATGGCCTAACATTAACCTCTGATACCAAAATGATGTAGGGGTAGGCTAGTGGTGCTCAGAAACTATGACTCTAGGTGCGGGTGCAGGGGTGACACACTATTACAACATTAAATGCAATGCAACCGTTGGTGACGGCGACAATTAAATTAAGCAATGAAATTAATAGCACCACCCAAATAATTGAATTAGAAACAAACAATTAATTTCAGCAATTTTTATAATGGCTTCCTCCGCTCGGAGGGCCAAAGCAAAGCGTGCGGCGAATAATTCCTCCTGCAATTATTAGTATACTAGAGCCAATTTCCACACAAACAATAGTCGCAGCACAATACAGTAAATCACCAAATAAAAATGTCAAATCAAATATTACAATACCATAAACGCTCACAAAATAGAGGGTTGAACCGAGACACTGAAGATTTGGAGGGCCGGATGTGTAGATCGGCGATCGGTGGTGGAACCGGTGGCGAGACGACGGTGACGGTGGCTGGCCTCGGCGGAAAATTGTGATAACGGATGGTAAAACGGCGGATCCGGCCACGAATGAGTAGATCCGGGCCGGGGATGGGTAGATCCGCTATTTAGGAGCGAATCCGGGCAAAAATGGAAGGTTTGTGCGGTGGAAATAACGGATCGGGTGTCTAGAATCCTAGATCTGGACGGATCTAGAATTTTAGGATTGTTCGGATGGTGGATCCACGGAGGGGAGTTGGCGGATTAGGGAGGTGGGGAAGGTGGAGGACGGCATGAACAGTGTTTCGGGTGAACAATGGTTCGGATGAACAGTGTTCGTGAACAGTATTCGTGGTGGTAGGAATTTTGGGTTGTATGGGTTGTGGATGAGGGTTGCGGAGGGGGATGAAGAAGGCTATGGATGGGTATTACCTTGGGGAGGAGTTTGGGCGCATAGGAGTCGTCACCTAGGGTTCCACGGCGTCGGCACCGTGAGGTGATCGCGGAGTTCCGGGATTTTCTGTCTCCAAAACCTGCAATGAATCATTTCAGCCCTCATAACTCCTATTTATAAGAAAAGAAATGCTAGGGCATCCCATTCGACGGCTATGATTGGCCGGCGGGAGATGTCTCAAAATACATGAAATAAAAGTCCAAAAAACATAAAGTAATATAAGATTTTGACTCGCGGCGACGCTCTGGACGCAATCGCGGAGTCCGATCGTCGATCTGGGCACACCATATATGGAAAGTTGTCAAATCAGCCCCGAACGGGCCCAAAGCGCGTCCTCGTCTCTGCTCCGCATCACCTTCACAAGAGGAAGATGATTGTTATTGGGACTAAAAGGACTCTAATATCTAGATAACATCCGTTCTCCATCTGATGCTAAAGTGTTTCTACCTGAATTGCATCAATGTCTCGATCATCCATCTGTTCACTTTCTTCATCAACTACCTTCATTTTCAGTTGAGATAATATTAAAGTGTGAGGTTTGCTAATATGCAAGCATCATCGTACACCTTTCATCAAAACTATTAACAGTCATCAAAACTATTAAAATTTACCACTCCTTTTGATTTAATTCATTTTAAAATATAGTATCCTAGTCTTATAACATTTATAGGAGAGGGTAACTTGTATTTTTCTCACTTTTATTGATGATTTCTTCAGATGTGCTTGGGTTTACCTCTTAAAAGAGATAGATCGGAACTATTCAATATTTTTAAAGATTTTTTGCAATGATATAGAAACTTAGTTTGGCATCTCTTTGAAAATTCTTAGCACAAATAATGTCAAAGAGTATACGAGACACTGATTGTCTTCTACATCTATCACGAGTCACGACATTATTTATTAAACAGTTGTGTTCATAACACAACAAAAAATGGCGCAACTAACGAAAAATAATCGTCTTTTGTATGTTGTCAATACTCTGTTATGTAAGATGAATATTGTTGGATAGTACTGGGGTTATGTCAAGCTTATCTCATGTTATTTGCTCGACAATATTTCATCATCTGTCCTCTAGGAAAAATCACATTTCTTCATCATTTATCTGGATGCCCTCTATTTCCTTTTAACTCAAAGTGTGTCCAGGTGTACAGCTTTTGACAACTTTCCTTCTCAAGGTCGTGACAAATTGTATGTCCGGTCCATCAATCGTTCCTTCTTAGCTACCACAGACATAGAAGATTATCGTTATATTTACCCTCTCTAGACGTCAGTATGTGTCTGTTGATGTCACCTTCATCAAGTCCACTACATATTTCTCTGAGAAGGGCAATTCTCTTATCTTGGAGCATGTTCATATACCTTTTTCTAAGTACCCTCCCTTTGAGTTGGTGACCTCCATGCTCACAATTCACTCCATGCCTACAGATTCTACTTTCCATCATCTGACTCCAACAATTCCACATCCGCCTTCTTATCCCATCCTTCATGTTTTTCAGAGACACTCTTATCTATGTACTCTTCTACCTCACATTCTTGTAGTTCCTCCATCAGTTCTCAAGCCATCATCCCCTTCCTTTGAAATTTCAGCACCACTAGTAACTTCAGATTGTGACATCTATATTGCTCTATGGAAGGATAGCGGGGGTCTTTCACTCAACAGTGAATTTCTAGAGTGGTTTCTTATGAGCATCTGAGTCCTTATAGCAAGTTTGCACTAGCCTTGACAGCTAATATTATTCCTTCCTTGTACAGGGAAGCTATGTCCATCCCACATTGGAAGGCAGCTACGGATGAGGCAATGCCTGCTCTCCCTCGTGCACTTGGACTTTTGTTCTTACACTTGCCGAGAGAAATATTGTTCGTTGTAGATGAGTATTTGTCATCAAATTCTTTCCAAATGAATAGATCAACAGACACGACTAGGCTTATTGCTAACGACTTTACCCAGGTATGGGGTGAATTTCTTTGACACTTTTTTGCTAGTTTCTTACATCAACTCAATCCACAATCTATTCTCAATAGCAGTCAACGGAGATTATCCTATGCTCCAACTTGATGTCAATAATATCCTCCAATATGGTGATCTAAACGAGGCAGTGTTCATGAAGCAACCTCCATTGTAGGTTGCTCAAGAGAAGTCTCAAATTTGCAAATTAAAGAAATCAATTTATCAAATCAAGCAAAGTCCAGAAGCATGGTTTATATATTAAATCAGGTTATTCACGCTCTTGGCTTCCGTCAGAGCAGTGTAAATCATTCGACGTTTGCAAGAAAGAAAATGGATCTTATAGTTCTTGCAGTCTATCTAGACAACATTATTCTCACTAATAGTGACATCTATGGCATGGAAGAAACAAAAATATTTCTGCACAAATGTTTTGTGATGAAGGACATGGGAGTTTCTCAGTACTTTCTGGGCCTTGAGATTTGAGATTGCTAGATGCAACAATTGTTTTGTCTCAAAGAAAATATGTTAGATGTTCAGGTTTTGAAGATATGGCTTTACTTGGGGTCACCGCCAGCGGCCAAATAACCATGGCGCACATGGAGTTGCGGCGGATGATGATGATGTTGGCATAAAGACTGCGGCGTCAAGTCCATAAAACATATCCGGTTTTTGAGGATATTATTCGTTACTTTGGCAAGCATATTTATCTCACCATAACTAAAATAAGCATTGCTTTCGCACACGTTGGCAAGGAGACGATAGCGGATAATATCTCGTTACTATTTTGCACTTCTACAAAGAGTTCCTCCTTTCCTAGAGAATGACAACGATGTTGCCATGAAAATATTGGAATATACAAATGGATCAAGTGGCAAGGGACTTCGATACAGAAAGTCATATATGCATTGAAATATATTCAGATGGTTTTGAGGATATTATTCCTTTGGCAACAATGCATTGCTTTCGAGTTGGCAAGGCAGTAGCACGACAAGATGTTGCCAAAAATACAAATGGATCAGGTTCGATACAGAAAGTATATATGCCAGATGCCAACAATCGTAGGTTATGGTACCTTCGTAGAACGTAACTTGGTACAATTAGTTATTTTTAGATCCAGTGTTGAAATTGAATATTGCAGTATAGCACAAGCAGATACTGAATTAAAATGGTTGAGGACACACTTAAAAGACATTGATGAAATATATAACATATGTGTTGTGACAACAAGGCATACATTGCTAAGAATCTAATATTTCATGAGAGAACAAAGCACACAAAAATCCAATGTCGTTTCATCTGAGAAGAGCTTATCAGTGGGTATGTGTGCACTCCATTTGTTACTTATAACAAGGAGCTTAAATACCTTCCTACCTTGTTCACTGATACATGTATCAAGTTGCACAAAATCACTTCCTGCCTTTATATCTTTATTATATAAATCGATATATCATTCTTCAAGCACACCGCACTTTCAATATTAGCCGCACGATTGTCTATTAATCAAAGGTCACGGATTAGCCACCTCAGCAAATGCCCACGGATTGCAGTCACGGATCGCCAGTTAAGGCACGGGTACATGAGTGCACTTTCAAATCGCACTTCCTTCGGCTTCATTTTGAATCCCGCTATTCGAGATTTTCGCTCGGTCATTAGGGTAAAGGCGGCTCAGCAGGAAGACAAAGCAGAAGAGGCGGCTCAACAGGCGGCTCCTCCACAAAATTGAAGTTCCCGTCCTCCGACAGTGCCTCCATCCCGATCGCGCCAAAGGACCATTCCTCTCGCCATTTCTAAAGATTTCAAAAACATTTTCCGCACTTTAGCCCCGCAGGCCGTAACCCCTCACTTATCTGGTTGCTCCCCCTCGTAGAACTAGGGCTCCGGGTCACCTCCACTCCGCTTTGCAGCCTTCCGCGATGACTTCTCAAGCCTCGCAAATTCTCTACCTCCGGTAAATTTCTCTATTCATTTCTCTTCCTCAGGCTGCTACTTCTCCATGTCTCAACAAAATCACTCAACGCGCCGTCAATTTCAGGATCAATGTAATAGGTAATAATCCATAAGAAATCAGACGAGAGCAAGGTCACAGACAAGAATTTCAGGATCAGTGTCTCAACGGTAAATTTTTACTCTTAATTTTAGTTCTCTTTCCCCTTCCTCAATGAGAAATCAGACGAGAGCAAGGTCACGGACAAGGAGCTCCGACCGATTGTTTCTATCAGGATCAGTGTAATAGGTAATAATCCATAATCTTCTATGATCCTCTGCATACGCTAGGTCATCCTTAATATGCTTGATTGACACCTCATGGACTCCAACCAGGTATGCAACATCTTTCCCTTTTCTTCTCACTTTGCTTCTGTCGACCTTCCCTTGATTGAGTACGTATGCAGCTAGAACCTGTTTATTGCAAGAGAAAGGGGCCATCAGTGGACTACCTACCCCTCCATGCACCATTGTAAGTAATTTTGCATTCATCACTCACGGTTTCGTTCAAATCATTGTTTCCATTTAAAAGGCTTAAAGTGGGTTTCCATACAAAATGTTTTAACTCAGTTTTTTGGAAACTTCCTAAGATTAATTATTGATGTGGTGAATTGTTATGATTTATGAAGATGATGCCCAAAACATATCATTTGATTATTATTCAGAAAGTACACCATGGTATTGTACAACCCCGTATTCGCAGAGTGGGGTCCCCTCGGCAGGCGCAAGACCAGTTTTGTATTTTTTAAGCTTTTGGAGTGGTGTGCACTCTTGGAGGCCAATTTTGGCCTACCCCTTGGAATATACTAGTAGGGGGAGGAAAAATCTGCCTCCCCCCAGTGGCCCTTTTTTGGGGGGCGGGTGCGACAAGTTGGCAGGCACCCGCCCCGACCTGGTAGGTGCGAGATGGCGGGGCGAGACCGGCCGAGGCTGGGGTCTCGCCCCAGGCCAGCGGCCTGGCGGGACGAGACCGGCCGAGGCTAGGGTCTCGCCCCAGGCCTGCGGCATGGCGGGGCGAGACCGGCCGAGGCTGGGGTCTCGCCCCAGGCCTGCGGACTGGCGGGGCGAGACCGGCCGAGGCTGGGGTCTCGCCCCAGGCCTGCGGCCTGGCGGGGCGAGACCGGCCGAGGTTGGGGTCTCGCCCCAGGCCTGCGGCCTGGCGGGTCGAGACCGGCCGAGGCTGGGGTCTCGCCCCAGGCCGGCGGCCTGGCGGGGAGAGACCGGCCGGAGGCCGAGGTCTTGCCCCTGCCCCCTGCTCCCCAGTTCTTCGGGGGTCACCTGCTCGTCTCGGGTGCCCAGGGAGGAGGGGGGCATGGCTCCTCCCGCTCGTGGACCTCTTTTGACCGTGTTGTTACCGTTTTACCCTCGGGGTGGAATTACCTCTTTGCCCCCCGGTGTGGGTGTTTTCTATTGCTCCGAGTCCTATTTAGCGTAAGGGTATTTCGGGCATTTTGGTCCATGGGATTGAGAAAACTATAAATAGACCCTTAGGGGTGCCTTGGAGAGCATTGCATTGAGAGCCACAAAAATCTCTTTGCTTTCTTCCTCCAAGGCACCTAGCTCAAGCATTGGCTAGGGAGGGAGAGACTTCAGAGGTCTTCCGGGTGTGAGATGGGACCTCCGCGCTAGAGCCGAGGGTCTGTTTCTAGCTTCTTGATCTTTGGTCTGTGACGTTCCTCCGGGCGTAGTAGGTGTGAGGTCACCCCTTTCTAGGGACCCCGAACTCCACAGAGGCCATTTTTGGCTTCAACACTTTTGGTGCGGTGAGCGTGGAGAGTGACCAGCACAGAAGATCTCGGGAGAGTGTCATGACTGGAGGTCAGGGAGGTAGTGATGATCTCGGCGAGCTCCCCAGCCCAGGACCCTTTGTGGGGAGGCAAGAGTTCATGGCCTCCATCCAGGGCATCATGGAGATGCTGCGAAGCATTGCTCCTCAGGGTGGCAGCTCCACCCCGACCCCCCAGGAGCTAGCTCCCCCCCCCCCTCTCGACGAGTCGACTCCCAGGGGTCTAGGCGAGATGACCCCAGCAGGGGGAGAAGGAAGCGCACCAGGAAGAAGGCCCGGGAAGGAGAGGATGGGAGATGGGGTCGAGCGAGACCTCACCGGCCGAGAGTTGTTCTCCAGCCCGGCGAGTGCCAGCCTCGCAGGTGAGCAGGCCGCGCGAGTAGAGGTGGCGAGAGCACCTCTCAGGGGGTCACCCTTCAGCGAGCTGATCATCTCAGCTCCCGTTCCCGAGGGGTTTCGAGAGCCAGACATGGCTTACTATACCGGGAAGGATGACCCCGTCCAGCATCTGCAGTGGTTCGAGGATGTCGTCTCCATCAGGCCGATGACGGATGCCTTCAAGTGTCGCCTCTTTGCGATCACGTTGAAGGAGAAGGCAAGGGACTGGTTTCATCAACTCCCTTCGAGATCGATCTATGGGTTCGAGGACTTGAGCCGGAGCTTTCAGCTTCGCTTCTCCACCTCCAAGAAGAGGAAGAGGAGTCCTGAGTCTATCTTCCTGATAAGGCAGGGGGCCGAGGAGTCGCTGGCCCGTTACGTAGACAGGTTCCAAGAGGAGATCCTGGAGGTCCAAGAGATGCCAGGGTATGCCCTCCAGATGGCGTTCACGGTGGGGTTGCGCGAGGGGTTCTTCAAGATGAGCCTGACTCGAAAGGCCCCCCTTTCCTTTGAAGAGCTGATGGAAAAGGCGGCTGAGGAGATAGCCATGGAGGCGGCCAACCCGGCATTTGTCAAAAAGTTGGCAGAGCTAACAGAGACGGAGTCAAAGGAGCAAGGTGGCTCAAGACATCAGGAAGGAAGAAGGAGAGAGGAGCGGAGAGCTCAGGAGGGTCCAGAGCCAGGTTGGAGACAGCAGAGAGGACCCGTTCAGGGTCCGGGAAGAGGTTACGTCCAAGATGGGGGGAACTTCCATGGGGGTCAAGGGAGGTTCAACTTCCAGAGGCAAGCCCCTAGGCAGCTCCTACCCCCACCACAGCAAGCGATGGAGATTGGTCGAAGGGAGAGGAGGAACCGTCAGGGGAGGAGAAGAGTCTGGGTAGAGTTACCGTACTGTGACTTCCACCAGGTGGAGGGGCACGTCACGGCTACCTGCCCCGAGTTCCTGGAGGTGAGGGGGGCGAGAGGCCCGGCCCAGCCTCAGCCGCCGGTGCGGGTAGAGGAGGTTCTACCCAGAGAAGGGGGGATGAATGTGTGTGAGGACTGGGTCGATGTCGGACCCCGAGGTGGTATAGCTGTGATCCATGGTGGAGTAGGGATCGAAGCCACTCGGAAGGCAAGTCTCCATGTGATGTACCGACGGAGCGTCGCCTCGACGTCCCAGACCCCGCCCCAGGAGGAGAAGATCACCTTCTCGGTGAAGGACATGCCTGATCATGAGGATCCGTTTTGCGATGCGCTGGTCATCCAGACGGCCATCGAGGGCTACACCGTCTCCCGGATCTTGGTTGACAACGGGAGCTCCGTCAACGTCGTTTTCAAGAAGGCGTTTGACGAGATGAAGGTGGAGCAAAGGAGGGTGTTGGCCTCAGACGGACCCCTGTTCGGGTTTTCAGGAGAGAGGAAGGAGGTCGAAGGTGGAGTAGGACTCCAAGTAAAATTGGGAGGGACTTCAAGGAACTGTCGGTTCGTCATTGTTGACGCTCCGAGCAGCTACAACGCCATCTTCGGAAGGCCCCTCATCAGCGCCTTCCGTTGTGTGCCGTCTTCTTTCCACCAGTGTCTCAAGTTTAGCTCAGGAGGGATCCAGGTCAGAATCAAGGGAGACCCCAGGATGGCAAGACAGTGCTACGTCACGGCCGTCAACACCATCTCTTGGTTGGCCAAGGCAGAGGAGATGGAGAAGGTCATGGAGAGCTTGAGCAAGATGGAAGTGTCCGAGGAGAAGGAAGCGGAAGACGGCCATCATGCCCAGGCCCCCTGAGGATGCCTCGCCTTGAGGGAGTTTTTTTTCCTTTTTCTTGTCTTGTAACAAGCGCTACCCCTGACCAACTGAGTCAGGAGACCATGTAACTCATATTTTCCCTGTTTGAGGATGTAGGATTTGGTAAGTTTTGATTGAGATGCCTAGTCCTTTTGCTCCGAGACGGTCCCGCTGCCCAGGCTCTCACTAGCTGGGCAGGGCCGGTGGTACCTCTCGTAGATGCCTAGTTGTCTCACCTCGAGATGGATTCCGCTGTCAGGCTCTCACTAGCTGGCAGGGCAGGTTGATCTCTCGGAGGGTGGGTAGGTCTCACCTCGAGATGGATTCCGTTGTCAGGCTCTCACTAGCTGGCAGGGCAGGTTGATCTCTCGGAGGGTGGGTAGGTCTCACCTCGAGATGGATTCCGCTGTCAGGCTCTCACTAGCTGGCAGGGCAGGTTGACCTCTCGGAGGGTGGGGTAGGTCTCACCTCGAGATGGATTCCGCTGCCAGACTTTCACTAGCTGGCAGGGCAGGTTGATCTCTCGGAGGGTGGGTAGGTCTCACCTCGAGATGGATTCCGCTGTCAGGCTCTCACTAGCTGGCAGGGCAGGTTGATCTCTCGGAGGGTGGGTAGGTCTCACCTCGAGATGGATTCCGCTGCCAGGCTCTCACTAGCTGGCAGGGCAGGTTGATCTCTCGGAGGGTGGGGAAGGTCTCACCTCGAGATGGATTCCGCTGTCACGCTCTTACTAGCTGGCAGGGCAGGTTGACCTCTCAGAGGGTGGGGTAGGTCTCACCTCGAGATGGATTCCGTTGTCAGGCTCTCACTAGCTGGCAGGGCAGGTTGATCTTTCGGAGGATGGGGAAGGTCTCACCTCGAGATGGATTCCACTGTCAGGCTCTCACTAGCTGGCAGGGCAGGTTGACCTCTCGGAGGGTGGGGTAGGTATCACCTCGAGATGGATTCCGTTGTCAGCCTCTCACCAGCTGGCAGGGCAGGTTGATCTCTCGGAGGGTGGGGTAGGTCTCACCTCGAGATGGATTCCGCTGTCAGGCTCTCACTAGCTGGCAGGGCAGGTTGATCTCTCGGAGGGTGGGAAATGTCTCATCTCGAGATGGATTCCGCTGCCAGGCTCTCACTAGCTGGCAGGGCAGGTTGATCTCTCGGGTGGGTAGGTCTCACCTCGAGATGGATTCCGCTGTCAGGCTCTCACTAGCTGGCAGGGCAGGTTGATCTCTCGGAGGGTGGGGTAGGTCTCACCTCGAGATGGATTCCGCTGTCAGGCTCTCACTAGCTGGCAGGGCAGGTTGATCTCTCGGAGGGTGGGTAGGTCTCACCTTGAGATGGATTCCGCTGCCAGGCTCTCACTAGCTGGCAGGGCAGGTTGATCTCTCGGTGGGTGGGGAAGGTCTCACCTCGAGATGGATTCCGCTGTCAGGCTCTCACTAGCTGGCAGGGCAGGTTGATCTCTCGGAGGGTGGGGAAGGTCTCACCTCGAGATGGATTCCGCTGTCAGGCTCTCACTAGCTGGCACGGCAGGTTGATCTCTCGGAGGGTGGGTAGGTCTCACCACGAGATGGATTCCGCTGTCAGGCTCTCACTAGCTGGCAGGGCAGGTTGATCTCTCGGAGGGTGGGTAGGTCTCACCTCGAGATGGATTCCGCTGTCAGGCTCTCACTAGCTGGCAGGGCAGGTTGATCTCTCGGAGGGTGGGTAGGTCTCACCTCGAGATGGATTCCGCTGCCAGGCTCTCACTAGCTGGCAGGGCAGGTTGATCTCTCGGAGGGTGGGGTAGGTCTCACCTCGAGATGGATTCCGCTGTCAGGCTCTCACTAGCTGGCAGGGCAGGTTGATCTCTCGGAGGGTGGGGTAGGTCTCACCTTGAGACGGTCCCGCTGCCAGGCTCTCACTAGCTGGCAGGACCGGTGGTACCTCTCGTGGATGCCCCAGTTCTCTTTGCTCTGAGACGGTCCCCGCTGTCAGGCTCTCACTAGCTGGCAGGGCCGGTGGTACCTCTCGAGGACCCTAAGTCTTTTTTACCCCGAGGCCGTCTCGTCACCCAGGCTCCCGCTAGCTGGCATGAACAGGTTGACCCCTCGGGGAGGCCGAATATTTCTGACTCTAAGAAGGTCACTCAGCGAATACGTTGGGTTGGACGTTTCTTTCCGAGCTTGTGCCAACTTCGAAAAGAGCGGGGATCATGTACAACCCCGTATTCGCAGAGTGGGGTCCCCTCGGCAGGCGCAAGACCAGCTTTGTATTTTTTAAGCTTTTGGAGTGGTGTGCACTCTTGGAGGCCAATTTTGGCCTAGCCCTTGGAATATACTAGTAGGGGGAGGAAAAATCTGCCTCCCCCTAGTGGCCCTTTTTTGGGGGGCGGGTGCGACAAGTTGGCTGGCACCCGCCCCGACCTGGTAGGTGCGAGATGGCGGGGCGAGACCGGCCGAGGCTGGGGTCTCGCCCCAGGCCAGCGGCCTGGCGGGACGAGACCGGCCGAGGCTGGGGTTTCGCCCCAGGCCTGCGGCCTGGCGGGGCGAGACCGGCCGAGGCTGGGGTCTCTCCCCAGGCCTGCGGCCTGGCGGGGCGAGACCGACCGAGGCTGGGGTCGCGCCCCAGGCCGGCGGCCTGGCGGGGCGAGACCGGCCGGAGGCCGAGGTCTTGCCCCTGCCCCCTGCTCCCCAGTTCTTCGGGGGTCACCTGCTCGTCTCGGGTGCCCAGGGAGGAGGGGGGCACGGCTCCTCCCGCTCGTGGACCTCTTTTGACCGTGTTGTTACCGTTTTACCCTCGGGGTGGAATTACCTCTTTGCCCCCTTGTGTGGGTGTTTTCTATTGGTCCGAGGCCTATTTAGCGTAAGGGTATTTCGGGCATTTTGGTCCATGGGATTGAGAAAACTATAAATAGACCCTTAGGGGTGTCTTGGAGAGCATTGCATTGAGAGCCACAAAAATCTCTTTGCTCTCTTCCTCCAAGGCACCTAGCTCAAGCATTGGCTAGGGAGGGGGAGACTTCAGAGGTCTTCCGGGTGTGAGGTGGGACCTCCGCGCTAGAGCCGAGGGTCTGTTTCTAGCTTCTTGATCTTTGGTCTGTGACGTTCCTCCGGGCGTAGTAGGTGTGAGGTCACCCCTTTCTAGGGACCCCGAACTCCACAAAGGCCATTTTTGGCTTCAACAGGTATCCTGTCATTTGCTACATTCATTAATCATTTACTCTTTGCGAATGTGGTTATGATCTCCCCAAGGAAACCTGTTTTTATTACATTTATGTTTAAACTTTTAATTACTAACATATAGCTTATGTGACTAAATGCCTACAAATAAAATATTACGATTGTGAAAATGAGGAGCTAATACTCATTATTTGTATTATTCAGTTGATGAACCTATCGGTTTTGACAAGTACTCTTCCGGTGAAGCATCTAATTTGACCATGAAGTCAAAAAGGCAATCAGATAGATCTTGACAATCCTAAACCAAGCAAGTTGTGCAAGCCTGTTGAAGACAACTCAGATAGATCTTGCAAGTCCTGCAACATCAAAGACAGCTCAGAAAGATCTTGCAAGCCCATTGATGGCTTCTATGATTCATGGTGTCATCGACCTTTCAAGTCATTGCAAGATTATGAACATAGTGTTTGCATTGATTCACGTGAGATTATTCTTCTTGACAGATTTGTTTGTTCATGCTTCTCATTATATATACTTTGTTTAGATCGAATACCAACCAATTAGCAACTATTTAACTTTATTATCTTGGCATGAACATGACCAATTTCAGACTTTCTTTTACATCAGAAAGAAGGATGAAGAGTTGGATGCCATTGTTTTGCCTGTGCGTTTACTTTTGTCCAACTTTCCAAGCAATTTAGTTTCAGGAAGAGGGAATTTCTGTTGACTTGCCTAGAGTATCAGTACTTGCTCAGACATAAATATGTAATCAGTTATTTGACGTGGCCTTTTTAAAAAGATTTTGGGATTGAGGTGGTTTTTGTTGCCATATTTTGCTGCACCAAATAACTTATTCCCCTTCAAAAGCTCACTAATTTTGATGCCCTTATCAGGTTCATGAAAATATGGATTAGTATTATTTCCTCAACGTCAAGATCCTATGGTCTAAAGTCAATGGTAGTTCATACTTTCGCCAATATGCAATGCTTATTTGCTATTAGGAGCAATGCACATATTCTTGGTGTTTTATATTTATGGTATAACAAATTTAATTATGTCATTTAAAAAATTCCGTCAAGCATTACTTTAGTGTATACTGAGAATTCCTTCAGAGTTTTTGAATGATTTTGCATAAGTGAAATGACAATGGACGGTAGAATATTTAGCGCACCAAAAAATATCAGTACAATAGCATGTACCTCTCCGTATTCTTTTTAAAACTTTTTAGTAGACACTTGGATAGTTATAATTAACATGCAATCCTGTGATTGTGACAAACTCAACATTAAAATAAGCCACTCTTGAATTCATTTTAGAATCCTAACATATTCAAAGCTTCTTTAACTCATCTGATTTATTGCATATCTTTGACAATTTCAACATTACTTAGGAAGTGATTCTCTTCGTTCTAAATACAAGGAACCAATCACAAGCTTTTCTGGTTATCAGGAATATACTGCCTCAAATCAGGTATGTCTTCTCGCTTTCTTCGTTTCTCTTTATATTTTATTTTTTATCCATTAATCTTTAACAAGTCACTTAAGTTATGTTAGACACCGTCTCACTGCCGTTGTTTGTTGATTTACTGCATGAATGGAGAAATCAAATAGAACTTTAAGTTTAGCGAGGGAAATATGTTTTAGGTTACAACTTTATCAATTTTTTTAACATGATGTTCCATTATGCACATGAAATATATTTCATTTAATTAATGTTAGACACCATGTAGGTTAGTTTGTGTCAATATAGTTTATGATTTAGTAAAATGTATCTTATTCGTTATGCATATGAAACTTATACCTGATTTAGTTTGTCAATTCGTTTATGATTTTTTACATGATTTAGTAAAATGTAGTTTTCTTCGTTTAAATTGGTTTAGTATATCTGATTTGGCTTTATACCTGCTTGGTTGCGGGTGAAGCCCGCTTGGTTGCACCCCCCGCTCCCTCCGATTGTTGCCGCCCACGAACAATATCGCCGCCCACGATTTGCGTCGCCGCCCATGATTTGCATCGCCGCCCACAACCAATGTCGCCGTCCACAAACAATGTCGTCTGTCCACGACCAATGTCGCCGTCACGACCAATAACGCCGCCCACGACAAATGTTGCCTTCCAAGACCAATGTCTTTGGTTTGCGGGTGAAACCCGCTTGGATGAGGGGGCAACCCGCAACGCCACATCGAAAACGGGCAGTCCTGAACAATGTCGCCGCCCCCGAACAATGTCGCCTCCCCTTAACAATGTCCATGCCCCCGAACAATGTCGCTGCCAACGAACAATATCGACGCCGACGAACAATGGCGCCGCCCACGAACAATATCACCGCTTACGACCATTGTCGCCGCTCACGACCAATGTCGCCCCCACGACCATTATCGCCCCCACGACCAATATCACCGCCCACGACACATGTTGCCGCCCACGACCAATGTCATTGCCAAGCGGGCGAAGCCCGCTTGGTTACGGGCGAAGCCCGTAGCGACGCATCGAGAACGGGCGAAGCCCGTTTGAAGATGCTAGTATATATATATACAAACTATATTAAAAGAAGTTCCTCAAAAGAGTTCATGGTCCTCAAATAAGAATATCAAAAGTATCAAAGACGTTTGTTCTTTACATGAGAAAAGAGAAGGGAGAGAAGATAGGTGAGAAAAAAAAATTTCTACTCTTCTTAAACCTACTCAAATAGCTAGGACTTAAGGGAGAGGGGGGATTGGGTTATAGAGTGTTATTTTTAATATTATTTTCAAGGATATTTATTCTTTATTTTATATCTTTAAAATAATTTTGGAACATGTTTTTTTCTTTTTTTCCAAGTTAGCCGTATGGAAGGAGCTAAGTAGCGTGCGCGGGTAAGCCCGTGAGCCGCTACTTTGAGTGTACATGCGGAGCCCGTGCCCATCCAAAAATTCCACAGACAGGGTGCAAACTAGTCTTATATATAGAGAGAGAGGGAGAGAGAGAGACTCGAGCTCGACTCATTGCTCACGAGCTCAAGTTGCTATGTTAAAAAAATAACTTTTACAAAAAGCTCGGTAGCTGGCTCTCATAAACAAGGAAATATGAGTTCAAGGTCAGTTTCCAATTGAGTCTCGATGGACTCGAGCTCGAGTAAAGTTTTTTTTGAGCTGCTCATTGAGCTCACAAGTCAGCTCAACTTGCACCCCTACACAATACCAAATAATTTGTAGCAGTAAATAAGAGCACTTATGTTGAAAGATGAACACAAATTGTAGAGAAGAACAAACATAGAACTGGACTACAGTTTTTCATGTACAAGTTACAATATCAATTACTAATAATTAGGAAAAATGACTCCTTTATAAGGCAAAATTACATCAAACCATCATTTCAACTTTCTTGAATGGTATTGTAGCATTGAAGGGCAGGGGCAGGGCAGCCCGGTGCACAAAGGCATCCCCGCGCAGCGAGATCCGGGGAAGGGTCCCACCGCAAGGGTGAAATGTAGGCAAACTTTACCGTGCATTTTGGCAAGAGACTGCTTCCAAGACTTGAACCGGTGACCTAATGGTCACACGGCAAAATCTCTACCGGTGCGCCAAGCCTCCCCTTCAATGGTATTGTTGCATATTGAACATAAAATATGTTTGCCAGTTAAAATGTCTGTTCAGAAAAAAAACTGTTTATAAATTTGCAAACAAGATTGCACCCAACAGGCAGCAGACGACTTTGTCAGCGTAACTGGTGTGCTTTACTCATCAAAGGATGAAGAACACATGGAATCATGTATCATAATGGCCATGAAAATAATTCACCTAGAGCTAAAACCTAAAAATGATAAGAATAGTAACTTCTCAAACAGCACTTACCTTTGTACTATTGGTAATTGTTGAAGCATTTATTATGGGGAGTCGAATGTCATACTCAGCCAATAAACCTAGCATTGATGACGTAAATAAATACACCTCTTCCTCTGCAACCTAAGCAGGATGATTAAGCATAGAATTGCATTCATAATGATCACCAAATAAATTACATGTGAAAACAAAGATCTCTATGCTTTGAAACACTAAGCCTGATCAGCAAGAAGAAAGTTGTGGAAAATAACACAATAAACTATAGAAAGCAACAAAAAAAAGACCAATAAAGGTTTCTATAACAGAAGTAATGAAATTGCAATGCTAAATCTTAACAGAAAAACTAAATAGCTATAGAAAAATGAAGCTATATTCTAGCCTGCTATGCTTCATCAAAGCCATCTTCATTATCATTAAATTTCTGCCAAACCGCATCAAATCTTCAAGGGAAGTCCACAATGGGTATATTTTTAAAACCTTAGAAATGGTTCCCTAGATTAACGTTGTGCTTCATTTAGGTTCTGGAGTTAATTTCCACATTTCCGATTTGGCATCTGCTGTCAAACTTCCGTTAAAAATAGTTCATAATTGTGGTCATGTGATAAGACATGATCTTTATTTAAACTTTGGCTTTTGTTCTTCTGAAAATCACTTTTAGTTTACATAAAAATAGATTTCCCTGGTTTACATTCATTCCAAGTCAATGAAGTTCATGTCTTTGATATAGGTCCTCCTTGATTTCGTGAAAATATGTCATATCACATAGACAACCAAAGTATTAACTTCACTCCTTCAACTTTGAAATGTATGAAACATAATCATTGGCATGATCACTGCCCAGCATGAACCCATTACAGACCTATTAGCGTGCATTTTAAAATTTATTTAAAAAAGTACCTCAAAAAAATATTTAAAAAAAAAATCACAGGCAAATATCTTGGAAAACCAAGAACTAACGTAAAAAGAAATAGATCAATGAAGTAGAAGATTATTCTACAAAACCATAAAATGGTTTATACTAAAAAAATATTGAAGAAAAAATATGCATTGTGCAAAAAATGGGCATACAATCAACACTACAAGAGAACAAGCCGATCAATAAAACTTAGACCAAGACATGCTCAAGATTATAGAAACAAGACAAAAAACCTGCCTACGGAAGATCATGGTCAGTTAATTTTGGAGTGCGGGCGAGCATAATAACAATTACCTGAGATAGTGAAGCCCAGCAGATGCCTTCAATGCTCTTCAAGATAGATCATGCATATAGCACGATGAAATTGTGCTAGCAGCATCATTGGAACATCATTGTTACTTAATGGACAAGAACCATACATATATAGGCTTTATTCAGACAGATTCTCAAAGGTGGACACTCTTCGAATTCCAGTGATGTGGTTCTGGTCCGATGACGTCGGCTCCCTTGTGATGGTGGTGGTGGTGGAGGGTGGTGATTGTAGGCAGAGATGGCCAGCGACTAAAGTAAAGAGGGTTAGCAGCTATTACAGGGAACTTTGATGGTCGGAGAATGGTTTGATGGGGCAAGTGGTTAAGACGGGAAAGAGGGACAGAAATAGGGCTAAACTTATCTTGTTGGAGAGAAATGAATGAATTCTGACTAAATCTTATGCCCTTTGAAAGTTAAAAGTGCTGCCCAAATACAAGCTAACAAACCCTTCAAATTGGGGTAACTATAATAAAAAGTTACTAAGTCAAATTGTTAAATATAAGGAATATGAAAAACCCTCGCAATATAATATAAACTCTTCTACAATTCCATATACCCCGTTTTTGTCCAGCTCAACCTAAAATCTTTCTTTTCTAAAGTGTCTCGCAAGGATTCAAGTTTCGCGTTTACACGCTCGCGCTTCTCATCAACCAAAATAATGTCATCTGCAAACAATAAACATCCAGGTATTACTTGTTGGATAAGTTGGATGAGCTAATCTAAGACAAGGGTAAAGAGATAAGGGCTTAAAGCTGACCCTTGATGTAAGCCAACAATGATAGAGAATTATTATGTTGATCCTCTAGATGTTCTCACCCTCGTCACTGAATTTGTATACATATCTTTAATTATGTCAATGTATGATACATTTGCACCTTTTTTTTTCTAAGACTCTCCATAAGACTTCTCTTGGAACCTTATAATAAGTATTCTCAAGATCGATAAACAGTATATGCAAATCTTATTTTTCCCTGATTGTTGTCAATGAGTCTCCTCAAGAAGTGTATAGCTTCCATGGTCGACTGCTCTAGCATAAATCCAAATTTATTCTCCGAGATGCTAGTCTCTCGTCTTACTCTTCTCCCTATTACTTGTTTTCATAGTTTCATAATATGACTCATTAATTTATTCATTTGTAATTGACACAAATTGTATATCTCATTTGTTCTTATACAAATATACCAAGATATTTTCCCTCCATTGGTCTGGCATCCTCTTTATCTTCAATATCCTATTAAAGAAACATGTAAATCACAAAATTCTTTCCTTCCCTAGGCATTTTCATACCTTGATTGGTATTATGGTATATCGTCTGGATCAACCGACTTTCAATTTTTCATCTTTTTAAAGCATTATTTACCTCTGATGGTTGAATTTTATGATAAAAGATTATGTTCATATACTCATCTGATTTACTTAATTCTTTCAAGCTCAGTTCATTGTATTTTCCCAATTGTAGAGTTGATAAAAAAAATTCATTGTTCCTTAACAGCCACATCATCCATCAAAATCATATCGGTTTCATCCTTTAGGCATGTAACTTTGCGTAAAGACTTTGTCTTCCTCTCTCTAGCTCGAACAATTTTATATATCACATTCTCCATCTTTGGTATCTAGCCGCTTGTAAATTCTTCATAAGCTCGAGTTCTTGTTTTATTTGCAACCTTTTAAGCTTCTTTCTTTGCAATTTTATACCTTGTCAAATTTTTTATCATTCCTACAAGCGTATAGTGTCTTATAACTAGCCTTTTACCCTCACTTTGTCTTGCATTTTCTCTTTCTACCACCAATATTCTTTATGTAAGGGCACACGACCTTATGACTCTTCAAGTACGTGTTTTCACTTATCCTAAAATGTGAAGAGATAACCCCGCATGTGACTAGAATCAACATAAGGATCATCAACTAGTTGTTTCATAACAGTTGTCTTGAAAACAACCTGTTTTTTCGTCTTCAAGTTCAACCATCGAATTTTGACAACACTTTTGTCCTTCTCTTAAATTAAATATACTTAATTTCCACATCTAGCACCACTAATGTGTTGTGTTGTCAAACTTTCTCCTAGTATGACTTTGTAATTCTTAAATTTTTTAATTCATTTTGCAAGTCATAAAATAATCAATTTGTGACTTGTTTAGTTCGCTCTTAAATGTAATTAAATGTTCTTTCCTCTTCATGAAAAATGAATTTATCACAATTAGTTTGTGTTATGGTAAAGTCTAAAATGATTCTTCCTTCTTCATTTCTTTTTTCATACTCAAATCCTTCATAAACATTTGTATAATTAGTATTTTTTCCATATTTATCCATTTAAGTCTCATTCCATGAAAATCTTCTCTCTACGTGAGATTTCTCTTACCAAATCATCTAAGCCTTCACAAAATTGCACTTTAATTGATTCGCTTAATCTTACTTATGCCGCATAAGCACTAATCACATTAATAGTTTCTTTTTCTACAACCAATTTAAGAGCTAAGATTTTATCATATTTTCTACTTACCCAACAACTTCATCCCTTCAAGTAGTATCCACAATAATATCTACTTCATTGCTCGTTTTATTTTTTTTCTTTGTACCATAATTTAAAACCAAAATTGTCTAGAAATTTAGCTTTCTCGCTCATCCATTTAGTCTTCTTGCAGATATAAAATATTTATCCTTCTCATAATCATCGTATTCACTACTTCCATCATTTTTCTCGTTAGCGTACATATATTCCAACTTTCAAAACTATGTCGGTCACAAATCCTACGCTCTACTTTCATAAGACACCTAATATGCAAGTGATCTTGCATATTAACATTATACCCAAGTTCTTTTGGAGGTACAGCGATTTTTGTCAAGACGGCGTATTCGAATCATACGATGAGCACTCGTGCATATTTAACACAACACTCAAATCGTAGAGATACAATGGTCCCTACCAAGACGTCCCATTCGGACCACACGACATGTTTCTAACGAGTAACAACCTAGCTTTTGCACAATTTCTCAAACGATCCATATTCATAAGAGTGACTAAATTTTATGGTCATCTACCTAACACAAACCTCACCATTTGAGTTGACTTTACGATAAAAAAGGAAAAAATATATAAAAATATGTTATTGTCAATCCAGATCTGACTATGATCTTAGATCGTCCGAACGACAATCTCAACACGGTCTCTTATGTACGTAGATCTGTGACATCCCCAATTATCTGATCTCGAACTGTAATCTCAATCACGTGGGCTCGTATATAATTACATTTATCTTTATCTTAACATTTGGGTTGACTTTATGAATCCACATCGAGTGATATATCTATTTTGCATAATATTTTTTTGTCTAATCACTATCCATGTAGTCTTTAATCTACAATTTTTATTGTAATCCTTTGATAGTAATTTTGCATGCAACTTATTTTCTACCCTTCATTATATATGGTCAATTCATTTTTCACTACCTTACCTTGAATAGATGTTATTCCAATTTTTCTCGAATATAATCACGCTTCTTCATTTGTAGTTCATAATTTTGTTGCATCCATCATATACCCGATTGTGCGCAATGTTAAATTTGGAAATCAATGACTTTTATATTGCTTAACATTATCATCCATACAACATAATTGTTTTCATTGCAATTGGATAACAACAAATCATTAAGAAAATATTACTCATGAGATACTTAATTATTTTAACATTTGTCTAATCACGCAACCACAATTCTAAGAGTAATGCCTATCATCAAGAGCTCCATGCTTTATCAAACATGATGGCATTTAAAAATTATCAGTAACATAGAAATCCATGTCTAATTTTATGTAAAGCCCAATAAAGTGTTACTACTAAATTAACCGAAAAGAAAGAGATGGAGAGAAGAACATGTTGGGCTTTTTAATATGGGTGTTTGATGAAAGGATGATTGATGGGGATCACTACACATCGTCCTACACGACGATCGGAGACGGGAGCCGTCTACGATTTTTAGTTATTTTTTTGTATTTTTTATTTCATGTATTTTGAGGGCCATCATGATCAGAGAATCATGATTGTCCATGGAAGTCATTGAAAGATTGAGTGAAGAAGAGATTCCTCCTTTCGATCACCTGATGCCGAAGTCAGAATTCAGGTGTCGAAGCTTGGTAGTTATCCCCTCCCCTCTCCTCTTCTCATAGTCGGCCACCCATCATTCCCTCCCTCAAAATCCAATAGTCGATTGCCCCGTTCACCCACACAAACCTCTAGCCAGCCCCCTTCCAACTCCTCCCCATATTCCTCCAAAAACAGCACTCATCTCCTCTCCAATCCCCACCATTTTTAGTTTCCAGCGATCGCCAAAAAATCTTCACCAGCCACCTCTGATAAGCATCCACCATCTCCTCAAAACCCCTCGAACGCAACCAATTGAATTCCTCTCAATTTCACTTTTCCAGCAATCGCCGGAAAACACCTCCGGCCACCACCACCACCTCATAACTACCTTAACTACCTCTCCACTATCCCATTATCCCCTCCAAAATCTTAAGGTCATTACCCCCTAAATTCCCTCTCCACCTTCCACTATCCATTTCCCCAACTAATCCCTCTACAGTTCTTGTGAATCCGCTGCCCATCCCCCCAACCAAACACCACATTAACCCCACGTTCTTCACAAACCCCGCTTGAAATCAATCCCAAATTTTCTTCATATTATTTCCACAACAGACCATGACTTATTTGATTTAGAATATTCTCCACATAACCCCATCCCTATTGGTTGCTCGTTGTTCCCTTCTCAAGGCTTCCATCGAGTCCAGAAACCTGCCAAATCCATCTTAGCTTCACCAAAACAGTGACAAGAAACCTTCCATCTCCTACAAAACTTCCAATTCCAATAATCCCTTCCTGAAACAGACCCTGCAGCCAACCTGTTGCTATCCAGCAACCCTCCAAAAAAACCAACATAACCAGCAGTCCCTCCAATCCGTCCTCCAGCTCCTGTACACCTCTGGCTACCTCTGCCCGCTGGAAGCCCCTACAGCTCTACCTGTTCCTGCCCATCAGTGTCCAGTCCTACAGCAGTTACATTTCAGAAAACAGAGCTTTCCAGGGGCCTTAATTCAGTCCTTCGTCACTTGTCCAGCCACTTGAAGTTTGCCGGAAATCCACCAAACCCTCAATTTCCTGGTTGCGTCTAGGTTGGTTGTATTTTGTGTGAGTCTAGGCGGGTTGTCTTTCTTTGTGTTGAATTGGTGTCACTAGTTATATTTGTTTGTAATCGTTGTCTCTGAACTTTGTTGCATTATATGTTCTTATTCACATGTTCAATTTAATTATGCGCCCACTTGCATTTGTATACTTCTCTTGTTTTCCTTTATTAAGCTTAAATTAATATGGCCTGTCTTATAATTTGATTTATAAAAGAAAATTATAATTGCAAATTTAAAATTCGTCGGGCTCATATTGTTGCACTTAAGGTTCATCCATTAGCTTCCCCTAATAGGACCGTCATGCGTCAATGATGCTTGCTAAATCTCAAAGTTTTAAAAAAATAATTAACTTTGGTAATAAAGTAAACAGCTCACACCTTTTGTGAAGAGAGCTTCAACAACAAAAAGTAGTGTTAGTTTTGAATTAAATGTGAAATAAGTTCTTACAACTTAAGATACAAAATTTTAATCATCGTAAGGTATAGAAACATCACAATACATTCCTTGTAAATTTACCTTTGTGCATGATTCCAATGTAATTGATACATATTGGAAATGTAAGCAAATGTATGTTTCTGTAGAGAAATGGAGCAAATCTTGTATATACTTCTTAATACCGAAAATACAAGTATGGGTACAAATATATAGGAGAGAAGGGAGAGAAAGAATCATATACAAAGGATGGGGGACTAAACAAGAGAGCCAAGTGGGCTTGCCACACTAATGGACTTTTACATCTTTTTCCCTAATAATCTCTAACACTCTCCCGCAAGCTGAAGCATACAAGTCGTAGGCACCAAGCTTGGATAAGAACTGATGGCACATTTGTTTTGGTAATGTCTTGGTGAGAACGCCAGCAACTTGCCCAGAAGCCGGAACATGCTCTAGCTCTAACTTCTTCATTTTCCCGAACAAAGTGACAGTCAACTTCGATGTGTTTGGTCCGTTCATGGAACATGGGATTCTTTGCAATATGGATCGTTGTCTGACTGTCGCAAAACAGAGTTGTTGGTGAGGATAGAGTGACTCCCAAATCACCAAGAAGACTCTCAAGCCAGGTAAGTTCAGATACAACGGTCGTTATTGCACGATACTCGGCTTCAGTAGAAGAACGAGCAACCAAAGTTGCTTCTTGCTACGTCAAGTGATAAGGTTCCCTCCAAAGTAGGTACAGAAACCTGTAGTGGAACATCGATCATCAAGGGAGCCCGCATAGTCCGCATCTGAATATGCAGTAAGAGATAGAGAGGAGAATGGCTTATATACAAGCCCTTGTCCAGGAGCTATCTTCAAATATTTGAGGATGTGTTCTACTGCCTGGAGATGAGAGATCCGAGGAGCATGCATAAACCGGCTGACCACTCCAACAGCAAATGAGATATCAGGTCTTGTAACCGTCAGATATCAGTTTTCCTACAAGACGCTAATAGTACTCAGAATCCGTAAGCAGAGAATCTGAGTCAGACCCATGAGCACATAACTTGTGATTGACATCCATCGGGGTTTTCACGGGTTTGCACCCTGAGTAGCCTGCATCTTGAAGGAGGTCGAGGAAGTACTTCCGTTGTGAGAACAAGACCATCAGGTCGTCCTGCAACCTCAAGTCCAAGGAAGTACCGGAGAGTCTCCAGATCTTTTGTTTGAAAAAAAAGAGTTTAAGTGTTGCTTGATTTGTTGTATCCCTGTGGAATCATCTCCAGTAATCAAAATATCATCCACATAAACCAGGAGAATGACAGTCCTGGTTGATTGATAACAAGTGAAAAGAGAGAAGTCAGTCGAGCTCCTCTTGAATCCAACTTCGCAAACAGCCTAAATTTGTCAAACCAAGCTCTAGGAAACTGTTTGAGACCATAAATAGATTTTTGGAGATGACACACCCGAGACTCCCTCGTGATCTCAAACCCGGGAGGTTGGTGCATGTAGACCATCTCGATAAGGTCGCCATTCAGAAATGTGTTTTTGATATACAGTTGATGGAGGGGCCAGTTGCGATGAACAGCTAAGGAGATCAGGACCCGAACAGAGATTAACTTGGCGAAGGGGGAGAAAGTTTCATCATAATCAAGACCTTGTTGTTGAGTGAACCCCCGGGCCAAAAGACGGGCTTTGAGGCGTTCAACTGTCCTGTCCGGAGCATGTTTGACTGCAAAGATCCACTTAAAGCTAACACGAGGTTGTCCCAGAGGAAAAGGGACCAGATCCTAGGTCTGGTTGGACCAAAGGGCTGTCATTTCCTCTTCCATAGTTGCATGTCACCCTGGGTGAAGAAGAGCCTCCTGCACTGAGTTAGGTAGAGAGATGGAAGATAGAGATAGTGCAAACTTGATGAGAGGTGGAGATAGGCGATGCAGAGATACATAATTTGTCAGGGGATGAGCTATAGATGGTGATGCTGGATCTTCAGGCAGCGAGATAGCACTGGTAGAAGGTAGCTGTTGTAGGGCTCTAGAGGGCGGAGTACGACGAGTGTATACACGAAGAGGTGGTTTAGATGGAACTGGTGTCGGGAGTGGAGTGTGAAGGAGGGGCGGTAGAGAAGACGTGACGAGAACGGTAGGACAAGGTATGGGAGGAGAGAGAGGAGCTGAAGGTGAAGCATGAAATAGTTGGTCTTTAAGAAGGGTGACATCGACCGAGACTATCACTTTGTTAGTGGTGCCCCACAAACACACACTTGCTAGCACGAGGGGCAAACTTACCTGTGGATGGACCAAGATTGTGGACATAACAAGTACATCCAAACACACGAGGCGTGAGGGTAAACGGAGATTTGGAAGGAAACAGCAGACTGAACGGAGTGGCAAAATCGAGCATGGAGGAGGGCATGCGATTGATGAGGTGACATGTTGCGGACACAGCGAAGTTCCAGTATAGAGTGGGTACCTGTATTTGAATCATGAGTGACTAAGCAGCATCAAGAAGATGACAATTCTTTTGCTCGGCCACCTCATTCGCAAGCATTATTAGTACGAATGATTTTTAAGGGTGAGGGGAACTGAGTATAAGTTTCCGTAATAAATGCTCAAAATGTAGAGGTCAGTTCAGCACGATCGCAAAGTAAGTACAACCATATCAACCAAAAGTAATCATCAATAAAAGTGACAAAGTAACAATAACCAAACATACTAGGGGTTTTATATGATCCTCAAATATCAGAATGCACTAAAGATAGGGGAGTATCACTCCGAGTACAAGTAGGATGAAAAGAAGTACGATGTTGTTTGTCAAAGATACAAGATTCACAAGTAAACTCATGCAGGGAGACATTCGAAAGAGTTTTCTTGAGAATTTGGAGGGGAGCATGTCCAAGACGACGATGTCAATCGACAAAAGAGACGACGGAGAGAGCAGGTGGAATATCCATGAGGTAGAGCTCATTAGACAGCCAACCATTACCAATGATATTCTGCGTTTTTTGATCCTGCACAACAAAGGTAGAGGGTAAGAATGTAACATAGCAATTAAGATCCTGAGTAAGACGGCTGACAGAGAGCAAATTAAATGGTGATCCCGGAATATGAAGGGCCGAAGACAGAGAGAGAGTGGGTGTGAGAGAGATATCAGCAGTGTCAGACATCGGGGTGGTATCACTATTGGCCACGGTGAACTTGGGATGGGCAGTCAGCAAGTATTGAGGAGGTCGTTGCGAAGTAATATGGCGTGTGGCTCCTGAATCCACAATCAAGTGAGAGCACTAGGAGAGACAGGATATAACTTCATTGAAAATTGATGCAACTGATCCAGATGAGCGAGTAATCACCCCTTGGAGATGTTGGAGCTGGGTGCGTAGAGCATTGATGTCTTCACGAGTGGAAGGAGCAGAGTCTGTTGCGGGAGAACTAGGAGTCTCAGCTTTAGCAGAGGCAGCAAGATGTGGAGGCAGACCATGTTTGCGATAGCAGGTAGCCTCAAGGTAACCATCTCGTTCGCAATACGTGCATTTAAAGGAAGACCGTCCAATACGTCCTCGTCCCCGAGACGTGTTGCGACCCCCTCGGGCCGAGTAACCTCGAGTTGTTGGAACAGGTGTAGGTTGTTGTAGAAGAGCTGGAGAGAGAGGTATGGGAGCATCCGGGGGCGGTGTAACTTTCAGTAACCTTCAGAAGCATAGATCAAACATCTGACAGAGAGGGGGTTATAGAGGAAGAGAGAATTTGAGCCCGAACGCTGTGCAAATGAGAAGGAACACGGGTCATCGTCATAGTAATCCCGACTGCTTCTTTCTGGGCCCGTTGGGTAACCAAATTTGTGGTAGGAGGCTGATGTTGTATCCAAGCCTCAATGAGGGTCTTGGCCTTGGCAATAAAGGAGATCATATCGCCTGGTGTCCCGGGATCAAGAGTTTGAAGGTCCGAGATGATGTCGAACAAGTGCCGAAGACTAAATAGAGGGAGTGGAGCTCCTCCCACATAGCCTTTGTCGTTTCATGATACATAGTCATCCAGTATGGTTCGGTGTCTATTGAGTTTAGAAGTCATGACTGGACCCGATCATCATCACGAATCCACTCATTGGTGGGAGCGGTAGGAGTACCACGTGTCAGATGATGAAGAAGGTCCTCCGTCTGCAACACCCTGCGAACAGAGTGCACCCATTCCACAAAATTCCGCTTTCCGCTATGGGAGATGGTGGTAATCCGGAGTTCATCACGGAGTTCAAGTGTGGGAGTAGCAGCACGAGCTGGTAGGGTGGAAGCATCAGCGGGATCCATGGGGAAGCGGACAGGGTGGATAGAACAGGCGGATAAAGGCCGTGGACTAAAGAGAGGAGTTGCGGCTAGGAGTGTACGCGGCTAGACAAGGTCTCAGCGGTTAGAAAATACCACAGAAATAGCAGACCGCAGCGACAAGACAAGATCGCAGCGGTTAAGGCAAGACCGTTGCGACTAGATTAGATCGCAGCGACAAGAGGCACAGCGGACAAGAGAAGATCGCAGCGGTTAAGGTTAGACCGCAGCGACAAGAGAAGATTGCAGCGGTTAAGAAGAGACTGTCGCGAATAGATTAGATCGCAGCGATAGGAGACACAGCAACCAAGAGAAGATCGCAGCAGTCAAGGTTAGACCGCAATGGCTAGAAGAGAGTGCAGCGGGTAGAGGCACAGTGGGTTAAGGCGAGACCGCTTGCGAGAAGGGCAAACCGCTATGAGAGCGGTTAGAAGACAATCACAACGGGAAGAACAGAGGGACGAACTGAGAAGACCACAGCTGAGCAACCTGAAACAGAGGCCGCAGCGGAGAGAGAAAGGCCGCAGCGACAAGCAAGCAGATTGCAGCGAAAAGAGAGAGACCGTTGCGACAAACGAGAAAAATGCGAGCAGATCGCTGCGAGAGCAAAACAAGCCTGGCAAGCCCACTAGCAGAACCGATAGCCGACCAGACTGCGAGCAGAGGGCGGTTAGAAGAATCCTAACCGCAAGCTCAACAGGAGAGCGGGGAGTATAAGGGGGGGGGGAGCAGGGAGGGGAAAGAAGATGGAGGCCACGGGATTTTTAGGAGGCGGTTAGAAGAAGCCTAACCGCGCCCTGTGCGAGAAGGGAATGCAAATCGAGGTCGGCGGTTAGAAAATTCTTAACCGCAAGGAGAGATCGTTGCCTCTGATACCATCTAGAGAAATGGTGCAAACCATGTATATACTTCTTAATACAAAAAATACAAGTATGAGTACAAATATATAGGAGAGAAGGGAGAGAAAGAATCATATACAAAGGATGTGGGACTAAACAAGAGAGCCAAGTGGGCTTATAAATGGGCCACACTAATGGGCTTTTACATCTTTTTCCCTAATATTCTCTAACAGTTTCATAGACAAGTTCAACTCAAATATCGTTAAAAATATATATAAACATACACATATATACACACATACATGCACATATATAAACTTACGGTTAAGTCTACCACGCAGTATAACAAAAGGGCAGTTTTTCATCAACCAAATGAAGAAAATGAAACTTATTTAGTCAATTTATACCAACTAAACAAATAAAAAAACCAATTTCAATTAAAATTCCTTTATTGTTTTCATTTTCATTTCTATATCATTCATTTCTTTCCTTTCAAACAAACCAAACATTACAGGGAGCCCAAACAAAACATTATTGTAAATAGGTATGAAAAGTAAAATGAATGTTTCATTAGGAACTAATATTTATCGAAGTTTGGTTCTCATGGAAGCATTGAAGAAACAAAGCATCTCAAAAAAATACCACATTTAATATTTCTTCTCTACATATTAGGTTTAGAGGAAAACTCATTTGTTATCTAGCAAGAGACGGCAATGTTATATTTATATAGAAATAGAACATGATCGATATAGATACATATATATAACATGATACGAACATAACGAAACTTATAATCTAACACTCCCCAAGTTCGGTCATGATTATCAGTCAAAGCCAACTTTTTAAACATAAATTTCACTCTAGGGCCAATAATTCCCTTAGTGAGGATGTCAGTGAATTGATCTCTATTTTTAGCATGACCATGGAAATCGACTTCAACATGTTTCATGAGTTCATGTTATACCGGATTAGTAGAAATATGTATTGCAACTTGATTGTCGCACCAATATTGGGTAGGATCTTGAATAGGATAGTCCATCTCATGAAGAGTCTTCTGGTCCACATTATCTCTTGTGCTAGATCTAGCAATGTAGTTTGCGTCTTACTCATCCAGGAGACCAGATTTTCACCCATAAAGATAGTGAATCTTGTAGTAGACTTCCAAGTAGAGAAGTAACATGCTCAATCAGAATCAAAGAAAGCCATTATAATGGTGTGTCCACTGTCCCTGTGCGAGATCTCAACACCAAGATCTTTCTTTAAGTATCTGATAATTTGAAGTGCAATTTCCCATTGAAAGTTGGTTGGGACTGCCATGAATTGGCTTACCTTACTACACATGAGATATTTGGATGGGTCATGGTAAGATAGTTTAATTTTCCAACCACTCTTCAATATTTCTCTGGAGACCTAAATAACTAACTTTTGACGTGTAGATATTTTCCTCTGGATCAAGTGGGGAATCAATAGGATTACATTGTGATATCTCTAGTTCTTTTGACAGATTTAAAGCATATTTTCTTTGACATATGAAGATGGTTCTATCATAATTTGCGACTTCTATGGCAAGGAAGCACCTCAGTAATCCCTAGTCCATTGTTTGGTAGTTTGAGCGTAGGAATGCTTTAAAGTTGTTCATCCACTTAGAATCACCTCCCATGGTGACGATATCATCCACATAAACCACCAAAGGAATAGTTTTTGCAGTAGAGGTATGATAAAAAAGAGACAAGACCTTCTGACTCTATGAGACCAAAATGAGTGACCATTGTCCGAAAGCAAGTAAAACATGCACGAGGAGATTGTTTTAACTTTTAACCCATAAAAAGACTCTTGGAGATGACAGACTTTTTTCTATCCCTCTAAAAAGGAACCCAGGTGGTTGTTTCACCTTTTCTTCTAAGGAACCATGAAGGAAAGTATTTTTTATATCGAATTAGAGGAGAGGTCACTTATGAGTATATGGTAAGATAGAAATAGGCAAATAGAAGACATCTTGGCCACTGGAGAAAACGTTTCATCATAGTCGAATCCATAAGTCCTAGCACCACCTTTGTTGATCAGGCGAGCTTTCAATCTATCAAGGGATTCATATGCATTGACTTTGATAGGTTGCATTTATTTGCATCCAATAGAACATTTACCAAAAGGAAAAGGCACTAATTTTCACATTTGGTTGGGTTATAATGCATATCATGCATCATCCATTAAAACGAGAGGCTTGAAATTTGAAAAATATTTGGGCACATTATGTTATTAAAGGCGCGCCTAATGCTCCAAGCTCACCAGGCTCAGAATTTTGCGCCTCCATGCGCCTTTAGAATATAAAAGACGTGTCTCGGTGAGATTTTTGTTGTAAATTTTTTCTTCAAAAATTAAGAAAAATATAATGTAAGAACTCAAAGAAAAATTATCGATTTAGTGTTTGTGAAAGATAACTGTGTGTTGAGACTTACATATGATGCAAGTGATCATATTGATTCTATTTTTAAGATATATAAATGATAGTAATGAATGATTAATTAGTATACTAGATGAAGAATTTGAGCGAGAAACTGAAATGATGTTTAATGTTGATTATTTAAAATGTATGTGATTGCGCCTTGCCTTCGTCAGGCGCGTGTCTGCGCCTTGCGCCTAAGCTCCAATACCCCTTTGCACCTTGGTGTGTCATGCGCCTTTAATAACTAAGCACATTGACTATTAAGATGAGTAATATGTAACATAAATTTAAGATTATGCATCTAACTAATCATGCATTGCATCGGCCTATTCAACATAAGCTTTGGCTTCAGAGACAATAATATTGTACTTGTCAAGTGTAGAGGTAAATGCAGCAGAAGAAGCGGATAAACCTTAATAAGAAGTAACATACAAAGGTTTGTTCCGAGAAGCACAAATATCTTTACGCATTGCAGTAGACAGCTTTGTGGAGGTAGGTGGAGTATCCACATTCTCAGTATCCACTTCTTAGAGAACGGTCTCATTATTATTGTTGGAAGAGGTGCGTTGTGTTGGAGTAATGGATGTACTATCAAAGTGATGACGAGAGTAGACTAGTCCCAGAAGGGATCCAATATGTCATACGTAGATATCATGGAAGAATTAGGATGAATTATGAGAGCAGAATCAAGACAGGAGACATAGTATATTGTGTCATGACGTATGGAGAGATAGGAATTCGACTCAAGAAATGCAACGTCAGCAGAGATACTATAGATTTTTTAAAAGGGAGAGTAACATCGATATCCATTAGTGGTACACGAATATCCAAGAAATATACACTTTAAGAAGCATGCATTAAGTTTTGAAACAAGGATGGGCATCCCTAACATAACAGAGACATCCAAAAACACGAAAAGGAAGGATGTGTACAAATTAAGTAAAAATTATGGTATGATAAGGCGTTCCTCCATGAATAACGTGAAAGTGAAGACGATTAACGAGGTATGTGATTGTAAGAACAGCATCACCAAAAATATTTTGTTACTTTCATGTGGTGGAGAATGTATTTCGTTCAGCCACATCATATTGTAGTGGTGTGCAAAGACAAGTGGTTTGACATAAGTACTCTCTACCAATGTTAGTGTGACGATTATTTTTTCTAGCAGTAAACTGAGTAAACATTTCATTCCACGGATTTTGAAAAATAGAAGGAAGCTCAAACTATTTTTCATGAAATGCAAGCAAGTCATACGAGAAAAATTATCAATAAAAGTAACATAGCAGTGATGACCTAATAAGATTGGGACTGGACAAGGATCACAAACATCTAAATGGAAGTAAAGAAAAGGTGCAGCAGCTTGATTATCAGTACGAGATACATAGCTAACTCTAAGATGTTTAGAAAAATATCAGGACTCACAATCGATAAGAGAATCGTTGCCCAACTCAGGATACATACGAGTGAGCTTATTAATAGACATTAAGTTGAAAGCAGATTGAGGAACATGAGCAACAGACGTTAGAGTCATGTCAAGATTCACATCACAACTACCAAACCCAACAATGGAGACAGTCAGACCATCTACAACAATAATGAAAGATCCACTATGAGGTTGATACGAATGTAAGATACATAAGGTGTTAGTGAGGTGGTCAGAAGCACCAAAGTTCGACAATCAATGAACTGAATGCTAAAAGGTACATGATAGTTGAATAGTCTAAGCCAAAGCAACACTGTGAGTCGGAGACTCAATCTGGAGAGCCTGAAGGCGACAATACTCCACTTCTGAGATCTTAATAGTCCTCTGGGTTCAAAATCCAGAAAAGGTGTCAACGAGATAGACTGAACATGATGACTAAGAAGGAAACTTTGAAGTAAATTTAGGTTTCCCATAGACTGTCAGCAAGTGTCTTTGGTGTGGCCATAGTGACTGTAGTGAGTGTAGTTTCTCGTATCAACGTCACAACCACGAACAATACAACCTCCTTACATCCCAGGCCGCTTCTTTTTCCACAATGGGAGGCAATGGAAATGGGATCAGCTGAAAAAGTATGCAATGAAGATGGAGGAGTAAAAGTGAATCCCTCCTTGGTCAAGCGATGATACACTGTTGGGTCAGCAAGGTAGAAGTGTTGGACAACATTTCAAACTTGGTTGTAGAAAAATATTTCTAACGTGATAACATTCCTTTTTGAAGGTATCTTTTTAAGGAAACTTTCTTTTGACATCATACAGAATAGAAATCATATACTTATTTTCTTTATTTCCTCGATGATCTTTTTTTACTCATTTTGAATTCACTTTTTTTCATAAGAACTCTAATCTTTCTCTCTCACTCATTTTCATTCTGAAATAAGTTCTCATCTCAAAATGGAACAAGTCTATTGTTCTTAAGAAGAAACCCTCTTGAGAAAGCGAGAGAAAGAAATACTCTCAAATAGATTGAATCGACTGAGTTTATTGATATAAAATCTCAATCTACAACAGAGATATACATTGTGAAAAATTTCACTCCTCAACTACATATTCTTGTAAAAGAGTTCTAAGAATCTCACTAAAAGATTCGGGTGGTTTAAAGAGTCTTTTTATCAAAAGATGCAAGCATAGTGAAAGGCAATGGATCCCCACTGTGGTGGAAGATAAGGCAAAGTTTGAATCTAGACAATTCAATAGTCAAAGAAGAGTACGGTGCTCTCATCAGCAAATACCTTCCACTCAGTGAAGTGTTTTGTGACTGAACAAACTCCTTATTTTAGTGCAACCAGCTTCAGAAAAAGTTCACAAAATGAGTGAGATTATTTACCTAAGAGAACATCATGTGTAAAATATTGTATAGCTCCTTAGTGTTATTGCAGTTCTTACACATATATTGGACTCAGGATCCACATAACTCAACAAAAGTGCAAAAATCCTACAATCATCATTGTACCAATTACCAATTCTCATACTTGTGGCTACTAAATGCATAAGTTGGGAGCCAGGTGAGGTGGCGCATACGTCGTATGCCAAACAGAGACATAGCTAGGCCCTTTTTCCACAACTGGAAGTTGGACGAGGTAAGGATAGTAGTGGTAAGTCTGGCATTCTGAGGAAAGGTGCTATTAAGACATGGTCAAAGGGATAAAAGAATGAGAGCATTATTACCGTAAGAGGAGGCATTGGCATCCTTCGCCATAGCAAAGGAGAGCAGATACTACGAGATTGAGTGGAAATTTGTCGTAAAGAAAAAGGGGAAGGTAAATGCCATCATAAGGAGCAGCAACGGCTGGGAAGGCGTCTACGGGATGCGGTGACTATAAGGAAGCGGAAGTGAGAAAGAACGGCAAGAGTCAAAGATGTGAGGATGACGAAGTTGGCGTTACAAAAAGGATTTTGAGGCGTATGCGAGAGGGATTACGATGACGGCATTGATATCATGGATTGGGAACCAAGACGACCGTTAGTAGCAAGAATCGAGGGGGAAGAAGACGAGCATCGATAGCAAAGACGACAAAAATGATGTAGTCGCCGAGAGAGAGGTCACGGAATTGACGGAGACGAGGGAGCGCTATGTGGAATAGACGAGAGATCGTTTCTCCCTATCGGGGGCGCTTTGACACCATATTGAGACTAGTCTTAGCGGAAAACTCACATGTTACCTAGTAAGAGGCAACAAGGTTATATTAATCAATGCAGGTACATACACAGCATGACATGAACATAGAAAAAATATATAATCTAACAGCTTCGATACCAAGTATGTTTACTGTTAGAAAAGCCTACTTTAGGGCTCATTCTTCTCTCTTCTCTCTCTATTTGTATTAGTCTCACATCTTGGATGGGAATTCCTCTCTTTCTTCTTCTCCTATATAAATGTATTCATACTTGTAATTATTAATTCAAGAAGTATATACAAGGTTTGGAGCTTTTTCTACATGGTATCAGAGTGAGGTTCGAAGCCTGCGGTTTCCCCTTGTTTGACCGCCCAGCCCGCTCTCCTTCCTGTTCGCAACTTGCTCTGCGGTCTCCCTCCTACCCGCCTACCCGCCTGTCTCCACGGGCTCCTCTTCTGCGGACTGCGGGTCTGTCCGCTCTTCCCTTATCCGCGCGGCTTTTGCGGCCTACAAGTTCTGCATCCGCTTCTCCTCTCCCTCTCCTTGGTTCCACCCTCCTCAGGCTTCTTATAGCCATCTTCTGCACTGACACGCGGGGCCCACCTCTCTTATCCGCCGCGGACTCTCCTTTTGACCGCTGCGGTCTCCTTGTTGTTTTTCTTCAACCTCGCGGACTCTTCTCTTGTCCGCCGCGAGTTCCTCTCCTCTCGCCTGCTCGCGTGGTTGTTTCTGGACTCTAGCCGCGACTTGCCTTCTCTTCTCGCGGCCTCTTCTCGCAGCCTCGACTCGTCGCATGCTCTACCCGCGCGGACCACCTTTATGTCTTCCCGTTGCGGTCTCTCTTCCTGTCCGCTGCGGTTCTGTTTTGTGTTGCTTTTTTTTACTCGCGGTCTCGTGTCCTGGCCGCTCGAGTTCGTAGCTCGCAGTTTCTTGCTTCCCGCTGTGACCTTTCCTTTCCGGTGCGAGTTCTCCTCTCTCTCTCTATCTGCGGCTGTCCACCTGACCGTGCGGACTTCCCTTTCCGCATTTTGGTCGTGATCTGCCTAATCACTGGTGTGACCGCGCGAACTGCTCCTCACTGCGGCCTGGTCTTTCTCGCGGCGACTTCCTTCCCGGTTTTTTCCCATTGCCGCTTCTCGACCCGCTAAGGCCGTGTTTACCTTGGCCCGGTCTGTTTCTATCCGCCCGGTCTCGTTACTTATTCGTCAGGTGTTTGCTTCTGTTGCGGTCTTCTCCTAACCGCGCAGCCTGCTTGTTTCTAGTCGTTGCGGCCTCTGTTCTTACCGCGCTGGTCGTGGCCGTTTCTTGCCGCTGGTGCGTTGTCACCGTGACCGCTGCGGACTACTCCTTGCATTATGATCGGCTGTCCTCCGGGCTCTGTGGTGTCTGTTTCCGATGGTGGTACCTCCTGCCTTGCTCACAGCTCTTCCTGGATTTTGGATTCCGGGGCCTCTCACCACATTACATCACAAAAACCACCACAATATTTGAACTCCGTGCATCCTCAGTTCATTATTGTTGCTAGTGGGGACACTCTTCCCGTCTCTGGTGCTGCAGATATTCACCTCACTCCCTCTATTACTCTTCGCTCGGCTCTTCATGTTTCGGGCTCTCCGTTCAACCTTCTCTCTATTGGCCGACTCACTGCTGACCTCGATTATGCTGTTACTTTTTCTTTTAACTCGTGTGTTGTGCAGGATCGCAAGACGCAAACCATCATTGGAAAAGGACATCTGTCGAATGGTCTCTATATCCTTAACCCGTCTCCACCAATGGTGCTGCCATCTATTAGCTCCGTTGGCTAGCATCGACGTCTGGGTCATGCTCCTCTAAACATCCTCAAAAAATCTCTCTCAGACGTGTCCTTCCACGAGTTCACGTGTGAGTCTTGTATCTATGGGAAACATCATCGCTCTACGTTCTCACCACATCCTTCTCGGCGTCCTGCTCCCTTTGATCTTGTTCACTCCGATATTTGGGGCCCTTGCAAAATTACAAGTGTTTTTGGATACCGTTACTTTGTCACATTTGTCGATGACTTACTCTCGGGTGACCTGGTTGTATCTCCTTCGTGACCGCTCTGAATTACCCGGTGTATTTTGTACCTTTTTTATTGAAACTCGCAACCAGTTCTCCACAACCATTAAAACCCTCCGCACCGATAATGCCCGAGAATACACTAGTCATACCTTCTCTCACCTCTGTGCGGAGTTTGGGATCATCCATCAGACCTCCTGTGTCTATACCCCCCAACAAAATGGCGTTGCTGAACGCAAGAATCAACACCTGCTCGAGGTCACTCGCTCCATTATGATTCAGATGAATGTTCCTAAACAATATTGGAATTTTGTGCTTTCAACTGCTTGCACTCTTATTAACCGTCTGCCTTCATCTATTCTCAATTTTGCGGTTTCCTTCAATCTCTTTTTCCCTCCCAACCTCCATTCTCCCTCACCCCACGCGTGTTTGGTTGTGTATGTTTTGTTCATCATCTTGGTCCGTCCACTGACAAACTTGCTCTCTGTGCCACTAAATATATGTTTGTGGGTTATTCTCGAACTCAGAAGGGCTACATTTGTTTTTCTCCCACGGATCGCAAGGTGGTTACTTCTGCTGATGTCACCTTCCTCGAACATCAGCCGTATTACTCTCACTCTATTGACCCTCCTCTTCTGCCACCTCTTCCGCGACCTGTTATCCCTGTCAATTCCACCATCCCACCTCTACCTCCTCCACCATCCCACCTAAACCACCTACACCACCAGTCATTCGTGTGTGCACTCGACGTCCTCTCTCGTCTACTACCCTACGAGAGCTGCCCCGCTCTAATGATGCTTTGCAACCTGCGGATCCGACAACTGCTTCCACTGCCCACTCGATGGCCAACTTTGTCTCTCTTCACCGCCTCTCTCCGGACCTCCGTCAGCGTGCTCTCTCTTTATCCTCTCTCTCCACCCCTAATTCTGTACAGGAGACTCTTCACCACCCCGGATGGCGGGCGGCCATGGAAGATGAAATGTGGGCTCTCTGGGCCAACCCAACTTGGGATCTAGTTCCTTTTCCTGCAGGTGGATCTTTGTTATTAAACATGCGGCGGATGACACCGTTGAGCGTCTAAAGGCCCGCCTCGTGGCCCGGGGTTTTACTCAGCAACATGGCCTTGATTATGAGGAAACCTTCTCTCCAGTGGCCAAATTGAACACGGTCTGAGTTCTTCTTTCCTTGGCTGTTCACCGTCATTGGCCTCTTAGTAGCTGGATGTTAAGAACGTCTTTCTCAATGGTGATCTACAGGAGACTGTTTATATGCATCAACCTCCCGAGTTTGAGACCACGGGGGAGTCTCGTGTTTGTCATCTTCGAAAATCTATTTATGATCTCAAACAATCCCCGTGCGCTTGGTTTGACAAATTCAGCACGGTAGTCCGCGATATTGGCTTCACTAGGAGCTCGGCTGACTTCTCTCTCTTCACTCGACACCGGCCAACCGGAACAGTGATTCTACTTGTCTATGTTGACGATATCCTTATTAATGGCGACGATACTACAGGGATACAACATACCAAGCAACAGTTGAACTCCGCCTTTCAGACCAAAGATCTTGGTAACCTACGGTATTTTCTCGGGCTTGAGGTTGCACGACGGCCGGATGGTCTTGTATTATCCCAAAGGAAGTATTGTATGGACATTCTTCATGATGCTGGCTATTCGGGATGCAAACCTACGGATACTCCAATGGACGCTAATCACAGGCTATCAGCCCATAGCTCTAACTCCGATAAGCTGCTTACGAATCTGGAATACTACAGACGCCTGGTTGGGAAACTGATCTACCTTACAGTTACTCGACCAGACATCTCCTTTGTCGTAGGAGTCGTGAGTCGATTTATGCATGCCCCGAGGACATCTCACCTTCAAGCTGTCGAGCGCATTCTTCGGTATCTCAAGAACGCTCCAGGACAAGGGCTTGTGTACAAGCCATCCACATTTTTATCCTTTGTCGCATACTCTGACGCTGACTATGTCGGGTCCATTGATGATAGGCGTTCCACAACAGGTTTTTGTACCTACTTCGGTGGACATCTCATAACCTGGCGTAGCAAGAAACAGAATGTGGTTGCTCGCTCTTCTGCTGAAGCTGAGTACCGCATTATGGCTGTTGTTGTTTCCGAGTTAACTTGGCTTGAGAGCCTTCTGGGAGACTTGGGTGTTTGTCTCTCATCACCAGCGACCCTATTTTGTGACAGTCAAGCGGCAATCCATATTGCCAAGAATCCAGTCTTTCACGAACGCACAAAGCATATTGAAGTTGACTGTCACTTTATCCGAGAAAAGGTACAGGCAAAAAAGATAGATTTAGAGCATGTTCCTGCTGCAAGCCAAGTTGCTGACATCCTGACTAAAGCTCTCTCCCGGCCACTATACTACCAGTTTTTATCCAAGCTTGGTTCCTACGACTTGTACGCTCCAGCTTGTGGGGGAGTGTTAGAAAAGTCTACTTTAGGGCCCATCTAGGGGCTCATTCTTCTCTCTTCCCTCTCTATTTGTATTAGTCTCACATCTTGGATTGGGATTTCTCTCTTTCTTCTTCTCCTATATAAATGTATTCATACTTGTAATTATTAATTCAAGAAGTATATACAAGATTTGGAGTTTTTTCTACATTTACAAAATAGAAATTTTCTCACTAGCCACTGAAACAAAACTAACTACACATGGAGGTATTGAAGAAACCGAGCATATCAATGATAAAGGACATCAAATTATGAAAACAAAATTAACTGGTTTTTTGACTTACCAAAATCAATGAGATGTTTTTTAGAACTCTAAATGCCTGAGCCATTTACAACTTGAAATACCAAATACCGATATTTGGTTATTTTCATTAGCTTTACACAAAAATATGGATGGGTTAACGGAAAAAGTTTAAATTAGACCGGAGTAAATAAAATACAGAGCAGAGGTTAACAAAATAGGTGACAAAGTTGCATGGCATTAACAGGCATATTTTCTCACAGATCAGAGTATCATACTTTTAAATCATTAATAAGTTTTAAGTTCTCTTCGATGCAGCCTCTTCGTTGAGTCAGTTCTTTCATGGATTCAGTAATGGCGTCATCTTGCTTTTCATCAATTGCCTGTTATTCAAGAAAACACAGAATAATTTATCATAAATAAGGAAAACAATCTGAATAACTCTCCCAAACAACACAAAACGAACCCTTCGAAGTTCGGAAAGTTTTCTCCCTAAGACATGTTTCTCATTCAACAGCTGAAGCTCCTGAAAAACAAGTGAATGTATAAGATGTGTAAAACTAAAATGAAACTGAAAAACACAAACTAATTTCAAATCACCATATGATGAACTAATAATCCATGAATATGCATACCTTTGAACTCGCATCTGCAATTTGTTTACGAAGAAGCATGATCTCCTCTTCTTGTCTCTGAGATTTGAAAGAAAGTTCCTGCTTAAAGAACTTTGATTAAAAAAAGTATAACTCTGATCCAAGCCAGCTAGAGAATAACCTATTGAAGCAACACCTAGAGTAGTTAAGGATATTACGAGCATATAAACCGTCATGGAGCATACCATGAGTTCATGATCTAGTAGATTATTATTGACTTCCTCTTTCAATACTCTCACACTTGAACCTCTTTGAAATTGTTGCCTGTTATACAAGTACATGTTTGTAAACAAGACAATACAGTAGAATTAATCCAAGTCTTTTTCTATTGCAGAATCTTTAGAGCATTCACCGCACTAATGAATCAGTGGAAGTTGTCCAAAATGCAGTGCCATCATTCCCAATGATATAACCAGCTGAAGATGGTCTCATATCTGAAGTAACTGGTTCTGGTGAAGACTGGCTAGCAGCATAAACAACATGATATTCAGCATTGAAGGAATCGCGCATATTGTTGGACCATGCCACCTGGAAGAATACTGTCAAAGATACTAACCCTCTGTAGCACGAATTTTGTGGGATGCTGGGTGGGAGTGTGTACTATATAACAAGTAAAATGATCGCTAAGGAATATAATAAAAATAGCAAAATCACACCTACTACTCTCTTGATCCAACTGCACCTCCAAAGAGCATTTCTGTACGATAAACAAGTAGATTAAAATATATGGATGCGGGAATTTAGTAAATACAGTAACAGTTAAGGTGGAAAACAAATTTAATGATAGTACAATGCAAAGCAATAAAAATTCCATCTTGCATTAGGACGATTCCTATTGAATTTTGAAGTGAACCAAGCCATGAAAGCAAAACAGAGCGACGCTGCATAAATTTGGCTTCTACTGCATCTGTGAACCAAAACAGAGCACTACTGCATAAATTTGGCTTCTCATAGATAAATGAAAGCAAAGCAAACAGAGGCATCAAGTAGTAATCACTCCGGCTGAGCAAATCAATTAGGTTTACTTTTTTTATTTTTTTCAAAAAAAGTTAGAAGATTACATTTTAGAAAAACTGAGAGAACACTGAAAGAAGAAAAAGTAATCTCCGGGGCTGCATCGCCTTTTAACCTTTCTGAAGGAGAGTCAAGTCAGTCATAATCAAATTCACACGTGTGCCTCCTCTGAGATGAGTAAAGTGCAATGGGAAGTAACTTTATTTCTCTTCAACATAAAAGCAAGATCAACATTATCACTCATAAGAATCACTCAGATCAGCTTAATCAATTGATTATTAAAAAAAATTATCAATTGGATGCTGATTTGAAAAGAAAATGGCACGATCAAATATGCATATCCCAGGTGCTCACCCCTTTGACATTCTTCAAACTTTATACTTCATGAATGATGATACTGAATAGCAGGCGGGCCAACCAATACAGCCAGAGAGTAGTAAATGGCCAGAAGCACCACAGGTCCCCTAATTCATGAATACATGAGGACCTTGGGATCCAGAAAAGACTATTAAAGGGAGACTTAAATGTCATGGTTAAAAGGAGGAATTTGGAGAGTTTTTGGGAAGAATCAATTACAAAGGGAATTGGAATAAATAATGAGCAAATGAGGAGTGTCATGAGAAGGGAAAAAATACTTATTGCAATGGACCGAGCATTTCTATTCAAGTGATAATGTACCAGCAATTTGGGTGTTCCTTCCAAATAAGATTTTCGGACATGAGCTAGGCAAAAGAGTATCTCAGTTTTCTTCATTTTCTCCTTCCATTGCATCACTCAACTCTTACCAATTTAAACTGACCAACCACTCGGACTTGTGGCCCCTGCTTGCAAAATACACGCTTCACGGTCAAATCCCTCTTTGACGAATTAGAGATGAGAGTCGTGCGACTACGGTTTCCTTATCTTCACGCGGGGAATGCTAAAAGGACTCTCTAGCAGTGGTCCATACCCTTCAGCGTGCTAACATAGCTGCTAAGGAGACAACGCTTAGCTCAAAACCCATTGACTATGTGGACAAGGATCCATTGGGTGCTAGCACCACATAAGAGCCATCTTGCTCGGTCCTCGTTTCAGTCAGTAACAACTCTATCTTACCCCGCAACACGAAACTTCAGTATTCAAAGCGATCAACCAAACCGACCCGATAACATGTGTGAAGTGGTTCTCCAAATTGCGAATCATAGGAGAAACCCAAGAGGTTCCACTAGTGATTATTTGTATGGAAGGATCTGCATTTCATGGCATATGTTTATTACGACAAACCAACTCATCTTTGTCTGTCGATGCTCACACAAGATCTTATCCAGCACTATAATGGTCGCCACTTAGGGAACGAGTGAGAATTTTTTTGTAGTTCACCAATGGGCTAAGTGCACATGTCAATGAATTCATTTAATTGGCAACTCATATGTCGGGCATGATTAAGGACAGTTTGGGATACTTCAAGGACAGACCAGCAAATACACAACACCTCCTCCTTAACACATGTGATGGAAAAAACCACCTCGTGGAAGCCAAACTCACAACCACCTATGCATGAAGCACACATTAATATTCCAGCTCACAAACACCGCCTAGCCAAATTCCCATCTCTTTTAAACACGCCAAGCTACAATGCGTCCCCTCGTTTATGATACACTGCCTCTAACTAACTGCAATCACCTCAAACCACCTCGCACCAAGCTCCACTCACAATACCCACATCCCAACCCAAAGCACAACCATTGTATCGATCGTCTAGCCAAGTATATGGACCTCCATGGTAAAGAGTACAGCCACTGGTGCAAGAAATTGTACTCACCCTTACCCAACTATCACTTTAAGATGCTTCAAGATCTTGCTAGTGTGGATTTTGAGGTATTAGAAGTGGACAATTTTATCCCTTTTATGGAGTCTATTGCCCACCTCACCCACCTCAAATTGCATATAAACTTTGTTGGTAAGATATCCAAACCTGGACAATGAAGCTTTTGGTGGGTTGCCCATAACACCATAGGGATTGCTATAATTGATAGCGGAGCAAGCTACAAGTTTCTTTCACAAGAGTTGGCCTCTCCCTTTACTCTTCATGCAAACCAGCACCCTGATTCTACATCATCCTCAATGATACACGACAGTCGTCACTTACTCATAGGGGTTGTTATTATTGAAAGAGGAGCAAGCCACAAGTTTCTTTCACAAGAGTTGGCCTCTCTTTTTACTCTTCATGCAAACCAGCACACCGATTCTACATCATCATCGGTGATAGACGACAGTCGTCGCTTACTCATGGTGAAAATTGGGAAATGCTCCAGCATCACTTCTCGTCGGGATCTTACTCCATAAGCACAAACTTTTATGCATTCAAACTTGGGTAGATTGAAGTTATTATGGGTGGCATGGTGACCTCAGCAGAGTTTTAAATCAATTGTTTCAAACTCAATATGACCTGTGTAATGTAAGACATCATCCAAACATAAGGGGATGTTTCATTAGCAAGAACTTCAACATCCTTATGGTCAATTCTTGATGCGACCGTCATAGCCCTCGAGACCGCGTGATATCATCGCGCGACAACTGCTATTATTGGTATTTTTTATGTTATTTATGTCATTTTATTTCTCGTGCATCGATGTCACTTTAAGTTTTGACTCGTCGGATTAACCGACCGGTGAGACCCTGAATAAAAAGGTCCGACAATTTAAATAGTTAGGACAAGTAGGAGCAAGCTTAAGGTGTTTAAAAACTGCATGGAATTAAAATTAAATAGCAAGAGAAAAGGCAACAAATAGTTTGGTATTCAGGAAAACCTTTTTGGAAATGTACAATCATGAATTGAAGCATAATTGGAAATAATTCAAGTGCAAATATTTGCGTGCTCATTTGGAAGAAATTCAAGGCAGAAAATCAAATGAATTCATCATATTAAACCAGCCCTCTGTGAAGAAGAAAGCAGCCGGGTAGAAATAGGGAAGAGAGCACCTCTCCTCTCCCTGTATGCGAGCTTCGCCAGCCAACATCGCCTTTTGCACGACACGCTGCTGTTGGATCGTCGTCGACCATCGAAGCCCTATTCCGACGATCCGGGACAGCGCCTCCCCCTCTCACGACGCCGGCCGACGCAGTTTTCTCCGCTCGAGTTCGCCACTACTGCTGGACCATCGTCGACTACGGAAACTCTTTCCGACGGTCCAGAGCAGTCGATTTCCTCGATAAATCGAACCGGCCACCGCCTGCCCATTCTGGTTCGCCCTTAGCTACAGAGAGGTGTTCCTGTGCACGAGGAGTTTGAGTCAAATCGATTTCCGCAGTGGTATTCTTGCCCGATCTCTTGCTCGCACTAAATTACCTTAATTTTATGCAGTCGACAATAATCTTGAGCTTGACGTTGAATGTTCTTACTAAATAAATCGTTGTTAGTCATAAATTATTATTGTGTGTTCGCTTGTGATTGTTCTAATCTCGTGCAAGGTTTGATCCGGGAAATACGTGTGAATTCTACTCGAACGAAATTAACGAATTTTCTAAAGTTTAAACGGGGAGTTTGATTACGCGCGCAAACTTGATTTTGGCCGCTCGGACTTTTAAAATTTTAAATTCGGCGTAAAAATCCTTTTTTTAACAAGTAAAATATTTGTTCAAAAAAAAACATTAGTTTTTTTTTGAAACCCTAAATTGAGGTCACAATATTTTGAGTAAAATACTTAATTTTCAAACCCTAGTCGAGACTACATCAGTTGGACCGGACTGAAACAGAAGAGAAAACTCGATTTTCCTTCCCCTGTATTGTCGGCTGAGCCCAAATCCATCGCCACCGAGTCACGTTCTATCGTCGGAGCTTTGTCGTGCCCCGATGTGCGCCAAGACGTTGCTTTTGCCATCTCCCAGCCGCTCAGCGCAATCAGCCCGAAGGAGCCCCGGAGCTCCACTCCTCCTCCAGCCGCTTACCCCGGCGACACCCCAGTCCAGCGCCGCCACAGCTTCCTGCGTTGATCCTCTCTGCTAGGTCGCCATCGACCCCACGGTTGTCTGACGGCTTCCGATTGACGTCGACCCCGACACGTTGTTTTCGTCAATCAGCCAAATTTCGTCCCGCCTGTTAAACCCCTCTGTTCAGGCCTCCCGTCAAAATCAAGCTCAACTGAAGCTGCCTCTTGTACTGTCCAACCCGTGAAGCCCACAGCCCACTCAACGGGCCTCTTTGCATTGACCGGGCTTGGACTGGCCCTAGCCCTGGGGTAATCCTCTTCTCCTCCATGTTACTCTTATTGGTTAAATTTTAGGCGTTCCAAATAATTAAACATAAGCTTGTCTTGAACGTTCTTGCCGCCTTGATTACCACTATTTTATAAATTATTGTTTGTGATTGTGTTTGTGGTTGTACGGAACTCGCAATGGATCAATTCAATAGGCGTCGCGGAATATTTTCTAATAACGGTTAATGATCTCGTGAATTTCAGGCGGTTGAGAGTAATTGCGCGCGCAAAAATTCAGATTTTGGCCAACTCGGTTCTCCTTTCAAAATTAAAATCTGTTTTAAAAGTAAAATCATAATTTTATTTTATAATAAAATAAAATATTTGCTCAAAAATATTTATTTTGAAAACCCCGAATCCGGTTTACATCAATTCTACAGAGCACGGCTATATATATGTCATGTTTTGGCACATTAGTCAGACGATGCCATGTGGGTAGGTATACAACACCCTCTATGCACCGACCAAACCAAATTACAGCATGGATTAAACAAATTTTTACATTTTCGGTGAATCAAGTCGGTTAACTCCCCGTCCATCCCTCCAACCATTGTATCGAATGACATAAGGGAGATCATGTCATCTTTGTCTGCCTTTATATGGCCACCAGCAAAAGGATGAGACGAATGGCTTGTTTGCAAAGTTAGCAGGTTATGGATACCATAAGAACAAATATCCTACTAACAAGTTGATGGCACACTGGATTGAGTTAAATTTACCATTATATTCTAGATCCACCCGCCACCAGGCCAAGAACATTCCTACCCTCATAAATCTATTATTCTTGAGCTTGTACATACTATGTGTAGCACTCCTACACCTTCCACTCCTAGGAATATCACCAATAAACATGTCAATCATAAAAACCATCCCAAGCCTTTATATCATCTACAAAACATCCTTGTGCCCATAGATCAATCTACAAGTCCTCTTAATTCTATCACCCCAGCAACCAGTGCTCCTCAAAATAAGTTATTTGAGGAAATCTTTGTGAATCCATCATTACATTACATGTACTTTCTTTGGCACTTTATATCTGTAATTGCATGAACTTCACCGGAGCACTTCAAGTTACAAAATTATTGCATTACTTTATATCTGTAAATCTGTAATTTCATGTACTTTCCTTGGAACTTTATACCATATAATTGCATGAATTTCACCGGAGTCTCAACAAGGTACTGAATAAAAAATTTGAAACAAAAAAATACAAAGCTTCCTTGCTTGGGAAATCTATAGAGTTTCATGAGGATATTTTCTCCAAGTGAAAATTAAACCTGAGGGTTCTCTAATTCTCACATTGTTAAAAGCCAAAAATTCTGAACCATATACAATTTTGAGGAGAGTTGATGAATGTGTGTGTGTGTGTCCAGTCTACCATTTGATTATGGAGTTCCTCCAAAACTCTTTTTTGTCAGAAATTATGCATAAGATGTCATAAACAAACTAAAGTATGGATATAACCAATTTATTTCCAAGCTGAAAATTAGTGAACCAATAAGCATGAGATCAATAAGCTTACAATCTACACGAAGTTATGATATATCAAGCTAAATGCAGTATCTATAACCTAATATCAAATATAAGAAATACATAAATGCAGTATCTACAACCTAATATCAAGGATAAGGGCTCGCCTTCCTGATCTAAAGACCGATCCAGGCAGTGGGAGGGAATTAACCCTGAAATCCTGCGTTTCCACTCTTAAAACTAGCCGAGCACCAAAGAAAAACAATGCCGCCTCGCAGCAGCCCCGCCGCAGCCAAGTATCATCTATGGAAAGGCCGCTGCCACCTTCCTCAACTCGAGCATGGTTGAACGCTACTGGCAACCACTGCCGCTAACGCCCGCTTGCTTCCCTGATCGCCCTCGCTCTTCCCCTCTCCCTTTCGTTCTCTACTTCTCCCTCTGCTTCTCGCTCTCTTCCCCTCTGGACATGGGCTTATCCCTCAAATCGGATAGAGACAAAAACCATTCCAACTTGCTAGCTTGAGAGAAATTTTTCGGTCCGGCTCAGTTCAAAAAATATCCGTTTTGCTAAAGTTTGGCACCGGGCTGACAGTAGTGATTGGGGGTGATTATAAGGTTAAGGTGATGGCGCCGACCCGCCACCGTTGGAAGACACGACGTTTGCGCACAATCTTCGCCCCAACACCAGGAAGTCCTACCGCGACATGCTCTGCTACAAACATTGAGTTATCTACGATTATTAATAAATATACATTGCTAGTTCTTATTTGTGATTACGAGTCCGATCGACCAAAATGTTAGGCGGTCACGGACATTTGATTTCTCTTTTATTTCTTGCATTTATTTTGAGTTAAAAACATTTGAGTGGCTAGGATAAGATCTAGGAAATGTGTGGTTTATGAGTGCTTTTGTGGGGAGTATAAATACTTCATGTGTTGGCTTAAAACCCTAATGAAATTATCTTGATAAAAAAAAGGGGCTCCCTCTTTTCTCTCCCGTGATAGGAGTAGCCGCTAGGGTTCGCGGATTCCGCTCGGCGCGACATCGGCGGCGAAGCCCCTCCCCTCCGGCGCGACACCGGCGGCGAAGCCCATCCCCTCCGGCGCGACACCGGCGGCGAAGCCCCTCCCATCCGGCGCGACACCGGCGAGCACCTCCTTCTTCCCGGCCGAACGCGACTCCGCCGCCCCGATCTCCCCGTTTTGATCCGCGAGGCCGGGCTCCAGCTAGGCCCCGACGCCGACCGCCCCTCCGGCGTGATTCCGGCCTCCTTGTGGTGCGACGCCACCGCTGCCCCACAGTGCTTCGCAACGGCGTTTCCCTCTCAGAAATTTCAGCGGGTCCTTGTTGGGTAATGATTCCCCTCCTCCACTCCGTGTGTGATTCATCTTTATTTTTTGTGTTCTTGTGGTTGTGATTGAAATTGTGTGTGATCGGAAACAACGAACGAATTGGAACGTTGAGGGTGCGTCGCTTTTCTCCAATCAATTGATCGGAGAGGGGTCATCGCTCGGCGGCTAGGTGCTTGTTGGAGTTGCTACTCACCGGTCGGAAATCTCCGCTCCGAAATTGCGCCTCCGCTAGTCCATCGTGTAGGATTGGAGTGTGCGTGCTTTACAATCAATTTCATACTAATCGGAGGCGGTGTCTTTTAACTCGCTCGCCTAGTATTTGAGCATTTGTCTAAATTAGCTCGCGCGTTGTTTAGTTGTGCGCAAACCGGTGTTTGCTACATCAATTTGGTATCAGACTTCGTCGCAAGGATTTCTTAATCTTTGCCGGTCCTCCCGCGTCTCTATCCTTATTTTATGCACACACGCTCGGGGAACGAGTATCCCCCGCACTCATCTGCATCCAATAATATGGGCGACAATACGGATAATCGTGAGGTTACGCACACGCAACTTGCAGCCGTTCAGCGTGATTTCACCGATCAAATCGCTCAACTCACTGCGGCCTTCACCACCTTAACCCAAACGATCCAAAATAACTTTCCACCGCCACACCAACCTCATAACCCCCCACGTAATCCTCCACCACGCCCACAACGTCCACACAATGACCTTGGTGACGACGACCACTGTGGTGCTTGGCACAATGACCTCACTCGCAAAATAAAAATCGATGCCCCGACGTTTGACGGTTACGGCGACCCCACCAAATTTCACGATTGGCTCATGAAATTCGAATGTTATTTTGAGTGTCATACCTTGAATGACCACCAAAAATTCCTCGTCGCTCGTATGAAATTAGAAGGGCGTGCCCATGTATTTTGGCTCAATGAAGAGCGTCGTGTTGGTGGGATCCCTCACACATGGCCACAAATGTGTAACATCCTCTCTAATCACTTTGTCTCCGCGTACCACCGCACAAATATGTTTGACGTCTTCACCTCGTTACGTCAAGGCACTAAATCGGTGAGTGAATATATGGCCGAATTAAATGACTTAATGATCCGTTGCGATATTCAAGAGATGTCCGAGCTCACGATCTCACGCTTTCGTAAGGGCCTTCGCCCGGAGATCCAACATCAAATCCGGCGATATGATCACCATGATCTGGACTCCGCCATGAATGCCGCTCTTGACATTGAAAAACAAATTTCAATGACCACCACTCCACGGGCGACTTCCTCCAAAGGATTTTTCCATTCCCACTCAACTTCTATGCACTATAGTAACTCCAAGGGGAAAAATATCTCCCAAGACAATTCCAAATCCGTTATCATCACCGCTCGCAAAGCTAATGACACTTCGGGCGAGCGCATCCCCATAGGCAAAACTAGCAAAGCACACGTCACTTGTTACGCGTGTAATCAACTAGGCCACTATGCGGTTGAATGCCCCACTCGCCGCAAGTTAGTCACGTTAATTGAACCCACGGCGGATGACGACGATCTCGTCTACGAGGAACATAGTGACGTTGAGGAGCCCGACATTCCTAGTGACATGGACGATGATTATGCCACCCACAACCTCTCGGTCATGCGTTGCATCTTGACTACCCCACGTACTAGCCATGAGTGGAAGCGCTCTAGTATCTTTTCATTGTATTTTCAAAGCGACGGGAAGTCTTGCAAACTCATCATTGATAGTGGGAGTTGCATGAACGTGGTTTCCGAAACCGCGGTTCTCCGCATGAAGCTCACCCCCGAACCACACCCCACTCCTTACCAAGTCGCTTGGGTCAATAAGACCTCTATTCAAGTTACCAAACGTTGTCTAGTGCCTCTTGTCATTAAGGACTATGTCGACCAAGTGTGGTGCGACGTCATTTCCATGGACGCATGCCATGTCCTCTTAGGCCGCCCTTGGCTCTACGACTACAATGTCACTCATTCCGGTCGTGCAAACACATATGAATTCAAATTTAAAGACAAACACATCACTTTGCGCCCCACCGCACCTAAGGACCTTAAAGCCAATGACACGACCGTTCCCGCCATCAAGCAACCCCTCACCTTAATGCATCCTCAAGCATTTGAAAAGACTAGCTTTTCCGGTGGTATGCTCTATGCGTTAGTATTACTTCAAGCCAACGTCATTCCCCTCTCCATGTCCTCCTTGCCCGCCGATATTTTGACCTTACTTGAGGAGTTTAAGGATGTCCACCCCGAGGAACTCCCCTCCGAATTACCACCCCTTCGAAGTATCCAGCATGCTATCGATCTCATTCCGGGCTCTACTCTTCCAAACCTTCCCCACTATTGTCTTAATCCTAGTGCGCATGCGGAACTCCAAGCCCAAATTTCGGATCTACTCTCCAAAAGGTCTCATCCGACATAGTTTAAATTCATGTGCGGTTCCGGCGCTTCTCACCCCTAAGAAAGATGGATCATGGCGAATGTGCGTCGATAGTAGGGCGATCAATAAAATCACTATTAAGTACCGCTTTCCAATTCCCCGTTTGGATGACTTGTTGGACATGCTTAGTGGTGCACAATTTTCTCAAAAATTGATCTTAGAAGCGGGTACGATCAAATTCGGATTAGAGAAGGGGATGAGTGGAAAACCACGTTTAAGTCTAAAGAGGGCATGTACGAGGGGCTTGTCATGCCATTTGGGCTCTCCAATGCCCCAAGCACATTCTCCCGTATGATGACTCAACTCTTTCAAGCCTTTATGGGAAACTTTTTGGTGATTTATTTTGATGATTTATTGGTCGATAGCGTATCCCACATGATCACACCCACCATTTGCGACAAATCTTTGAAGTTCTCCGTAAGGAAAAACTTTTTATCAATCTCAAGAAATGTCATTTTATGGACTCCTCCGTCTCTTTCTTGGGCTATATTGTAAGTGCGGACGACATTAAGGTTGATCCCGCCAAGGTTCAAGCAATTCTCGATTGGCCGGAAACCCAATCCATTAGGAATGTTAGAAGTTTTCATGGTTTGGCTACGTTTTATTCGTGATTTTAGCAAAATAATGACACTCATAACGGAATGCATGAAACTAGGCCACTTTAAGTGGTCTAAATCCGCATCTTTTGCTTTTACGAGAATAAAACAATTAATGACCGAGGCACCGGTTCTCCGGTTACCCAATTTTGACAAGATTTTTGAGGTCTCTTGCGATGCCTCGGGTGCGGGTATAGGTGGCGTTTTAAGCCAAGAGGGTAATCCGATTGGATTTTTTAGTGAAAAATTAAGCGACCCAAAAGTGAATTACTCAAATTATGAACGAGATTTTTATGCTCTTATCCAAAGCCTACGTCATTGGCGCCACTACCTCTTGCCAAAAGAATTCATCCTTCTCTCGGATCACGACGTCTTACGTTATATCAATTCTCAACACAAGCTTAGCCCGCGCCAAGCCAAATGAATCTCTTTCCTACAAGAGTACACGTTTGTCATCAAACATTGCAAGGGCAAGCATAACCGTGTCGCCGATGCTCTAAGCCGCGTTACCTTACTTATCTCCACTCTTGACGTTAAGGCCATCGGATTCGACCGAGTGAAACGCGAGTATGCGGACTGCAAGGATTTTAAGCACATTTTTCTTGCCCTCCACGAGAACTCTCCTCACACTATTTCGGAATACTATATTCGTGACGGGTATTTATTTAAGGGATCTAAGTTGTGCATTCCGGACTCCTCCCTTCGCCTATTCATTATTTGGGAAATGCATGGGGGCGGGTTGGGTGGTCATTTTGGGCGCGATAAAACCATCACGTTGGTAGACGACAAATTCTTTTGGCCCGGTCTAAAAAAATGGTTAACCAAGTTGTGCGTAGTTGTCGAACATGCCAACTCGCTAAGGGCAACAAACACAACACCGGTTTATATACACCACTCCCCATTCCCTCGACACCATGGGACGATGTTAGTATGGACTTTATTTTAGGCCTTCCACTCACACAACACAAAAACGATTCTATACTAGTGGTCGTCGATCGTTTCTCCAAAATGGCTTATTTTATATCTTGCAATCGCACGAATGACGCTTCTCACATCGCCAAACTTTATTTTAAAGAAGTCGTTAGTCATCGAGGGCTACCCAAAACTATTGTCTCAGATAGAGATGTTAAATTCACCTCTTATTTTTGGAAAACACTATGGATGTTGGTTGACACCAAACTCCTATTCTCCGCGGCATACCACCCCCAAACGGATGGGCAAACCGAGGTGGTCAACCGGAGTTTGGGCAATTTACTACGCTGTTTAGTGAGCGATCACAGGGGTACTTGGGATCTCATCATACCCCAAGCCCAACTGGCTTATAATAATTCCAAAAATCGCTCCACGGGTCTCTCACCGAATGAAACTGTGCACGGTTACAACGCGTGTGTGCTTATTGATTTGATTCCGCTACCTCCGGCGTATAAATCAAGTCAATTTGTCACCGACTTTGCTCACCACTTACATGCGTTGCACAACGAGATCCGCCACCGATTAACCACTACATACGACGCCTACCAATCTCATGTGAATGTGCACAAGCGGGCTCACACTTTTGCTGTTGGAGATTTAGTCCTTGTGAAATTAATTCTTGAACGGTTGCCTACGGGTTCCATAAAGAAACTAGCCAACCGGCGCGCCGGCCCTTTTAAGATTTTAAGGAAGTTGAGTGGCAATGCGTACGTACTTGATTTACCTTCCGATTGGGGCATACATCTCGTGTATAATGTTTCCGACCTTACACTTTTTCATGAAACGCCGCAAGAATTACTCCGCTCCTCTTTTTCTTCTCCTCACGACCATTCTCTTGGGTTTGGGAGTGACACCACATCCCCGCGTATTTCACCATTGGGGCTACCATCCTTGTACAACCCCGTGTCCGGCGAGCGGGTCCCGCCAGGGAGGTCGAGCAGACCTAGCCCCGCGACCCGCACCCAAGCGGAAAACGGATATACGGCAGGAGGGCTGGCCCGCTCCCGCCCATTTCAGGCGAGCGAGCCGGGCGAGGCGAGCGAGCAGGTCGCGCAGAGAATCACTGGCCAAAGCGGATGAGTTTGGCGATCCGCGACTAGCGAGCCGATGGGGGTCGCGGTGGCCGCCGGCCAGCCCCCACACGCGACCTGGCCGCCGGTCCGCCCCGGCAGAAGACAGGCAGGTCGCGACGGTCCGGCTCGCGCTCGCCCAGGGAGAATAGGCGGGCAGCTGGAGCCAGGTCGTGCCCGCCCCCCGCGGAGGAGGATTGGAGGCGAGCTGACTCCCAAGGGGTGCGAATAGCCCCTCAGAACAGCGGAGCCACGCTGTTGGCAGACTAGGTTGGACTGCGCATAGCTACTTAAAACAGCGGAGTTTGGCTGTTGGCAGACCCAACCAAGGGCTTTTTGGTATTTTCAGGTCAGTTCTTTCGGTTATTGACAGTTCAGATTCCAAAAAACTATAAATAAGACCCAAGGGGTACCTCAGAGGACACGCTTTCAGTGCCTCCTTACTCTCGTTTTCAAGTGCTCTCTGAGGGTACCTTAGCTCGGCTTCTGGCTAAGGAGGGGAAGCGCTCAGAGATCTTCCGGGTTTGTGGTGGGACCTCCCTGCCGAGCCCTTGGGTCTGTTTCTTCTTGTCTTCTTCGTTGTTTTTCTTGCAGGAGCAAAGTAGGCGCGAGACCACCCCTTCCCCAAGGGTCGAACTCCACAAGAGGCCGGATTCCGGTTTCAACATTTTGGTGCGGTGAGCGTGGACAGTGGTCAGTGCGGAAAAGCTTCGGCGAGCTCAATGACGGGAGGACAAGGATCTGACAGGCAGGACTCGCCGCCCCCCCCCCCCCCGCCTCTCGCAACAGTAGGGATGTTGGAGGACTTCAAGAACGAGGTGCTGGGCCTCGTCAGGATCGCACTCGGCGCGCGGGTCGAGTACTCGACTCCGGCAGCCCAGATCGCGGCCGCCCCCTCTTTGGGCGAGGACGCCCCTGGTCGGCGCGCTGGGAAGGAAGTGGTCGAGGAAGGCCGAGGGTGCGAGCTCTCGGGGCGCGAGCTTTTCCCCGGCTCAGCAAGCCGAGGCAGGTTCGGCGAGCTGGGTCCGCGAGATTCGCCGGCTCGCCCAGTGGGGGGAGGCAGTCCTTTCAGCGAGCTAGTCTCCTCAGCACCAGTACCAGAAGGGTTCAGGGAGCCCGAGATGTCCTACTACACCGGGAAGGGAGACCCGGTTCAGCACGTCCAATGGTTCGAAGACGTGGTCTCCATCCGTCAGATGTCGGACGGATTCAAGTGTCGTCTCTTCGCCATCACCCTCCGAGAGAAGGCAAGGGAGTGGTTCCACCAGCTCCCGGCCAGCTCCATCTACTGTTTTGAGGACCTGCGCCGAGGATTCATGCTGAGGTTCACTACTTCGAAGAAGAGGAAGAAGGAGTCTGAGTCCTTGTTCCACATTAAGCAAGGAGTGAACGAGACATTGGGGAGCTATGTGGATCGATTTCAGGAGGAGGTTACCCAGGTCCAGGAGATGTCAGACCATAGTCTGATGATGGCTTTCACCCTGGGCCTGCAGCAGGGTTTCTTCTGAATGGAGCTGAAGAGAGTTCCCCCTCTCTCCTACGAGGAGTTGATGGAGAGGGCGGCGAGAGAGGTCGACGGGGAGGCGTCGAACCCGGAATTCGCAAGGAAGCTGGCGAGGTGGGCGACGGAGGAGGAAAAGGAGCCGAAGGGAGGAAGAGGACAGGAAGAGAGAAGAGGGGAGCCTAGGCAGAGGGAGCAGAGGCAGCTCCAGTGGCAGCAGCAGGCGAGGTGGGGGCACCAGGAGTCCGACCGTCGGCTGGGCTGGAGACCTGAAGGGCAGGGGCAAGGGCCACAGAGAGGGTACTTCGGAAGGGGTCACTATCAGGGGAGGCAGGACTAGTTCCACCCACCGGGCTGGAGGCAGGGTCAGAGGCCCCGGCTCCCCGATCAGGAGGAGGCCATGGTCATAGCTTTGGGAGCAAGGAGGGGGATCATGAGGAGGAGGAGAAGGGAGTTCAGGGTGGAGCTGCCCTATTGCGACTTCCATCAGGAAGAGGGGCATGCAACAGCCACGTGCCCGGAATTCTTGGAGATGAGAGGGAATAGGGAGCGGCAGCAGCAGCAGCAGGAGGCGCGGCAAGAAGTGAGAATCGAGGAGGTCCTGCCTCGGGCGGAGGAGGATCGTTGCGAGGACCGGGTTGATGTCGGGACCCGAGGAGGGATCAGAGTGATCCACGGGGGAGTGGGGATCGAGGCTTCCCGCAAGGCAAGCCTCCACACCATGTACCGGCGAAGCGTCGCCTCTACATCCCAAACCCCGCCGCCGGAGGAGAGGATCATCTTCTCTAGAAGTGATATGTCAGACCACGAGAATCCGTTCTGCGATGCGCTGGTCATCAAGGCCGCCATCGAGAATTTCACTGTCTCACGAATCCTCGTGGACAATGGGAGCTCCGTCAACGTCGTCTTCAAAAAGGCGTTTGACGCGATGAAGGTGGAGGCTAAGAGGGTGTTGGCCTCGGACGGGCCCTTGTTCGGGTTCTCGGGAGAAAGGAAGGAAGTAGAGGGAGGAGTTGGCCTCCATGTCACCCTGGGGGGGGCAGTCCCGAAACTGCGAGTTCGTCATTGTGGACGCCCCTAGCAGCTACAGCGCAATCTTCGGGAGGCCCCTTATCAGCGCCTTCCGCTGCGTCCCCTCGTCTTTCCATCAATGCTTAAAGTTCAACGCTGAGGGGATCCAGGTCAGAGTCAGGGGGGACCCAAAGGTGGCACGAGAGTGCTATGTCACCGCGGTGAACACTATTTCTTGGCAGGAGGGGGCCGAGGAGATGGGTCGGAGGATGGAGGAGGCCGAGCAAGAGGTTGTCAGCGAGGAGCTGGGGATAGAGAGTCGCGCTGAGGAAGCAGAAGGAGGAGATCTGGAGGAGGTAGCCGAGGTGAGGGGAGCGGAAGAAGAGATGGAGGTAGAGGTCCCCGTCCCGGATGAAGGGGATGCTGAAGGATGGGCGGAGCAGTGCAGGCTGGAGGCCGCGGAGGAAGTGGTAGAGCTGGAGGTGCTCACCCGTGGAGGCAGGATGGAGAAGATCCGCGTCAGCGGGGGGCTGACCCCGGAGGACCGGGGCAGGATGCTGGAGTGCATCTAGAAGAACGTGGACATCTTCGCCTGGAACGCCGCGGAGATGCCGGGGGTTGACGCGGATGTGGCTTGCCACCGCCTCAACCTGGACCCGGGAACACGCCCCGTTCAGCAGAAAAAGAGATCCACGGCAGACAAGATGGCTGAACCCATCAGGGAGGAGGTGGCGAAGCTTCTCAAAGCCGGCTTCGTGTCCGAGAATCAGTACCCCGGCTGGGTCTCCAATGTTGTGATGGTCAGAAAAGGAGACGGCCGTTGGCGATTGTGTATCGATTTTTCCTTACTCAATAAAGCTTGTCCTAAGGACTGTTATCCCTTGCCTCGGATCGACGCGCTGGTTGACTCAGCCGTCGGCTTTTCTGTAATGAGTTTTTTAGATGCCTTTTCAGGTTATCATCAGATCAGGATGCACCCCCCGGACATCAAGGACGTCTCGTTCATCACAGGGGACGACTGTTACTGCTATAAGATGATGTCATTCAGGCTGAAGAACGTTGGGGCCACCTACCAGAAAATGATGGATAGGGTATTTAAGGAGCAGAGGGGGAGGAATTTGGAGGTATACGTGGACGACCTCATGATCAAAAGCCGGGATGTGGACTCCCACCTCCGGGACCTGGAGGAGACCTTCACCACCCTGCGCAGATACAAGATGCGGTTGAATCCCCTTAAGTGTGTCTTTGGGGCCAGCCGGGGAAAGTTCTTGGGGCATCTCCTCACCCCCGCGGGGGTCGAGCCGAATCCGGACAAGGTCAAGGCTATCTTGGAGCTGGGGTCCCCGCGGAACGCAAAGGAGGTCCAACGGTTGACGGGGAAGCTAGTAGGGCTGAGTCGCTTCCTTTCTCGGGCATGGGAGAAGTGCTCCCCCTTCTTCAAAACGCTGAGTGGTGGTCAGAGGTTTAAATGGACCAAGGAATGCGAGGAGGCGTTCCAGGCCCTCAAGGCGCAGTTGGCACAGGCTCCGCTGCTCCAAGGACCGAAGGAGGGGGAGGATTTGTTCTTATATCTCGGAGTCGGGGCAGAGGCCTTGAGCTCCGTCTTGGTTCGAGAAGAAGGGAAGAGGCAGCTCCCCATTTATTACGTCAGCCGGGTCCTGAGGAAGGCTGAGCTCCGGTATCCGATCTTGGAGAAGCTTGCATTCGCACTAATCATCTCGGCTCGGAGGCTGCGACCTTACTTCCAGGCACACTCAATCCGAGTGGTGACCGACCATCCTCTCCGCAACATCTTCGAGGGGGTGGAGCATTCAGGCCGGCTGGCCAAGTGGTCAGTGGAGCTGAGCGAGTTCGATGTCTCCTTCGTTCCGCGGCTCTCGATCAAAGCTCAGGCGATGGCCGACTTCCTGACCGACTACGTGGTGGAAGTAGCGGAGGAGGAGCTCACCCGCCCGACTCCTTGGAAGGTGAGGGTGGATGGAGCCTCAGGGAGGCATTCTCTTGGAGTGGGGGTGGTTCTGGAAAGCCCTCAAGGGACTCAGATTGAGCAGATGGTGGTGGTGCATTTTCCCATTACCAACAACCAGGCCGAGTACGAGGCCGTGATAGCAGGGCTGCGCCTGGCCAGGGAGCTGGGGGTGCTGGATGTGGAGGTCCTCACTGACTCCATGGTGGTGACTTCCCAGATCAACGGGGAGTTCGAAGCAAGGGAACCCACCCTGAAGTCATACTTGGCCAAAGTGAAGGGGGTCATAGGTACCTTCCAGACCTTCTCCATCTGACACGTGCCAAGGGGAGAGAATGAACAGGCCGACCAGCTAGCGAAGCATGGCCCCCGGGCGGGGGGCACCATCACCGACCTGTTCCGCCCCTCCATCGAGGAAGGGGAGCTCATGGAGATCGACCAGCAAGCTTCGTGGATGGATCCAGTAGTAGTTTTCCTCTCCATGGGGGAATATCCGGAGGGGGTAGACAGGAAGAAGCTGAGGCACAAGTCAGCTTACTACCTCCTTAAGGACGGGCAGCTATACAGGAAGACCCTCTCCGGGATGCTGGCTCGCTGCGTAGCCGAGGGTGAGGCGCAGAGGATCTTGGAAGAAGTCCACTCCGGGGAGTGCGGGAGTCATTCCGGGAGTCGGACCCTGGAGGGAAGGATAGTCAGGCAAGGGTATTTCTGGCCCACCCTGGGCCGAGACGCCGCGGAGTTCGCAAGGAGATGTCATAAGTGCCAGCTGTTCGCCCCCCTCCAGCTACAGCCGGCTCAACAACTCAAGAGTATCACGGCCCCCTGGCCCTTTGCAATCTGGAGAATGGATTTGGTTGGACCGTTTCCCCAGGCCAGCGGTCAGAGAAGGTTCCTCCTAGTGATGATCGACTACTTCTCGAAGTGGATGGAGGTGAAGGCGTTGGCCAAGGTGACCTCCCAAGTGATCAGGAACTTCGTCTGGGGGGAGATCATCTGTCGCCATGGGCTGCCCCAGGCCATCGTCACCGACAACGGACCCCAGTTCGCCAGTGTCGAGTTCACCAGCTTCTGCGAGCAGCTTGGAATCGACCTCAGGTTCGCCTCGGTCCACCACCCCAGGAGCAACGGGCAGGTGGAGGCCGCGAACAAGATCATCGTCAATCTCCTCAAGAAAAAGGTGGAGAATTTGAGGGGGAGCTGGGTGGAGCAGCTCCCCGCAGTTCTTTGGGCCCTAATAACCACCCCTAACACGGCTACGGGGGAGACCCCCTTCAAGCTCTCCCATGGGTGCGAGGCGGTGCTCCCCATAGAATTTGAAGTTCAAACGCCGCGAGTCGGGGCGGCCAGGGAGGCCCGAGAGGAATGGCGAACCGAGAACGAGGAGGAGCTGAGGCTCTCCCTTGACATAGTGGAAGAATTGAGGGACCTCTCGGCCATCCGACAGGAGGAGGTAAAAAGAAGGATGGTCAAATACTTTGACAAGCATGTCAGGGTCAAGCAGTTCGCAGAAGGAGACCTGATGCTGAAGAAGGTGGACGCGGCAGGGAGGTCAGCGTCCGTAGGGAAGCTCAACCCCAGCTGGGAGGGGCCGTTTATTGTGAAGGAAGCTTTGAAGTCAGGGGGATATCGGCTCCAAAATGTAGAGGGCGAGACCCTGAGTCTCACCTGGAGTGGAGACGACCTGAAAAGATTTTTTTCCCTAAGCACCTGTAAGCAACACGTTAGTTATAATGAATTCCTCCCCCCCCCCCCCCCCCGTATTGCCGCAGCCAGCTAGCATAGAGAATTGTAATGTGTTTGGACCCCGAGAAGATCCCGCTGCCAGGCTCCCACCTAGTTGGCAGGGCCGGAAGTCACTCGGTGTCATCCCTAGCCTCGAGAAGATCCCGCTGCCAGGCTCTCACCTAGCTGGCAGGGCCGGAAGTCACTCGATGGAATGTGTTTGGACCCCGAGAAGATCCCGCTGCCAGGCTCCCACCTAGCTGGCAGGGCCGGAAGTCACTCGGTGTCATCCCTAGCCTCGAGAAGATCCCGCTGCCAGGCTCTCACCTAGCTGGCAGGGCCGGAAGTCACTCGATGGAATGTGTTTGGACTGCGAGAAGATCCCGCTGCCAGGCTCCCACCTAGCTGGCAGGGCCGGAAGTCACTCGGTGTCATCCCCAGCCTCGAGAAGATCCCGTTGCCAGGCTCTCACCTAGCTGGCAGGGCCGGAAGTCACTCGATGGAATGTGTTTGGACCCCGAGAAGATCCCGCTGCCAGGCTTCCACCTAGCTGGCAGGGCCGGAAGTCACTCGGTGTCATACCTAGCCTCGAGAAGATCCCGCTGCCAGGCTCTCACCTAGCTGGCAGGGCCGGAAGTCACTCGATGGAATGTGTTTGGACCCCGAGAAGATCCTGCTGCCAGGCTCTCACCTAGCTGGCAGGGCCAGAAGTCACTCGATGTCATCCCCAGCCTCGAGAAGATCCCGCTGCCAGGCTCTCACCTAGCTGGCAGGGCCGGAAGTCACTCGATGGAATGTGTTTGGACCCCGAGAAGATCCCGCTGTCAGGCTCCCACCTAGCTGGCAGGGCCGGAAGTCACTCGGTGTCATCCCTAGCCTCGAGAAGATCCCGCTGCCAGGCTCTCACCTAGCTGCCAGGGCCGGAAGTCACTCGATGGAATGTGTTTAGACCCCGAGAAGATCCCGTTGTCAGGCTCCCACCTAGCTGGCAGGGCCGGAAGTCACTCGGTGCCATCCCTAGCCTCGAGAAGATCCCGCTGCCAGGCTCTCACCTAGCTGGCAGGGCCGGAAGTCACTCGATGGAATGTGTTTGAACCGCGAGAAGATCCCGCTGCCAGGCTCCCACCTAGCTGGCAGGGCCGGAAGTCACTCGGTGTCATCCCCAGCCTCGAGAAGATCCCGCTGCCAGGCTCTCACCTAGCTGGCAGGGCCGGAAGTCACTCGATGGAATGTGTTTGGACCCCGAGAAGATCCCGCTGCCAGACTCCCACCTAGCTGGCAGGGCCGTAAGTCACTCGGTGTCATCCCTAGCCTCGAGAAGATCCTGCTGCCAGGCTCTCACCTAGCTGGCAGGGCCAAAAGTCACTCGATGGAATGTGTTTGGACCCCGAGAAGATCCCCGCTGACATGCTCCCACCTAGCTGGCAGGGCCAGAAATCACTCGGTGTCATCCCTAGCCTCAAGAAGATCCCGCTGCCAGACTCTCACCTAGCTGTCAGGGCCGGAAGTCACTCGATGGAATGTGTTTGGACCCAGAACGAATCACGCTGTCGGGCTCCCACCTAGCCGGCCAGGCCGGGAACTACTCGAATGGCGTTAATAGCAGATCGGAATCACAAAAGCTAACCAAAAAAAAGGGGGGGGGGTCTCACATAGCCCCCCAGCCCCAGGGAAGGCGGCCGAATGGAGGCGAGAACCTGGGCGAGAATCCGCAAGAAATTCGGCAATACAGACAAAGGACGAGCCGGCTCGCCTCGCTTGGCGGGCGAGCAGCCGCCTCATCAGGGCTGGGCCGCAGAGGCAGGCCACCCTCCGCGGTAATAGCAAATATACAGAGGCAGGCGAGAAAGCATTTAAAAAAGCAATAGTAAATAAAAACCACGAGGTCTAGGCACAGCTCGCGCGTGCGTCTCAAAACAGCTAAACGTGCATGCCATATACATCTAAAAAACAAATGTCAAAAAAGCGGGGGAGACGCGAGATCTGGGGCGAGGAGTCTAAATGGGCTGGAAGGATTTGTCCCCAGGGTCCGGCACGGGAAGGAATAGCGCCGGCACCACGTCTTCCGCCGAGAGTTCCGCCGCCTCGCTCTTGAGGAGATCCGCGCGTCGCAGCATTTGCATCGTGTACTTCGCGGCACTGGCGGCGTTCTTTTGCATCAGCACATCCAAGTCGTAGTCGGAGAAGTGTTCGAGCGGGCAGACCCTGCTGTCTGGAGGAGGGACAGCGGCGGCGGCCTCCAACTCGCGTACCCGCGCCTCCAACACCGACTTGTCCTGACGAAGGGTGGCGATCTCAGCACCCATCTGAGTAGCCGTAGCGGCATCCTGAAAAGAGAAAAAGAAAGTTATAAGGTGGATTCGCGTGAAAGGGCGGTTGTCGAGGGCGAGTACATACCACCCCGCCCAGGTACTGCGCGAGGGACTCCTCTGCCGCGTCGGCCCGCCTCCTCTGAAGGATCGCGTCTTCCTGAGCAAGCTTTTGGGCCTCCTCCCTCTCGTCCGCCAGCTTCTTCACGGAGGTAGCGTTCCGCTCCAGCTGGGTGCAACGCCTCCCCACCATGTGAGCCAACTTCAGGCCGCGCAGCTGAGCCCGCGCGCTCGCGTGAACCAGCACTCGCGACGCCTCTTTGTCATAAATAGCGGCGTCCTCTCGCGAGTAAAGGCCGAACGAGAAGTTGTAGGCCTCCCCGCCGATGGTGTCCTGCTCTAGCCAACTCGGCAACAAGGTCGAGATCGCGGCTCGATTTGACTCCTTGTCCCACGACAGGAGCGGGGCGCCGAGCTCGTCCAGATATCTCTCGTCGTAGCCAAAGTTGTGGTGACCCCTCGGCACCGGCTTCGCAGCAGCTTGAGACCCATCCGGCGGCGCGGAGGTGCCCGCCGCCCTGTCTGGGGTATCGCTGGTCAAAGCAACCAGCGGGGGCGAAGGGCCCTCGGCCGGAAGGACCGCAGGGGCCTTCCCTTTCCTTTGGCTCGCAGCGGGTTGCTGACCCGCGGTCTTCGCCACCTTCGGCGGAGGGGTGGGCTGTCCGCCACCCAGCCGCTTCTTGGCCGGGACCGACGGGGGGTCGCGCTGAGCGACATCCGCAGCCTGAGCTCGGGCGAGAACCCCGGGAGCGACCCGAGCGCTCTCGTAGGGGGGTGAAGAGGGATGTCGCGCTCGCCTGCCAAGGAAAAGGGGTGAGGTAACAAAAAAGGAGGGGGTAAGGCAGAACAGCGGCAAGTGGCAAACCTCCCCCTGGCGGGACGGCGGCGAGGTCGTCAAGGTGGCGGCGCAGATACGCGACCTCGAAATTCTTCCCGGCGAAGAACCCGCACAAGTCGGCCTCATGGCCCCCTAGGCTGGGCGGACGGTAGCTCGCCTCGCTAAGCTGCACCGGCGAGAAGGGGACGTTGTAGAAATCCCCTTTGACGAACAGGAACTTTTTGAGCCAGTTATGACTCTTGTTCACTGTCTCCCGCACCTTGAGGTGGGCGCTCGAGAAGTAGGCCGTCCCATCCCGGTTCGTCCGGAAGGAGAATAGTTTCCGGAAAACGGCGAGGCTGAACTCGACTCGCTCCTCTCGCAGAAAGCAGGCGAACCCCACCATAACGGCTATGGAGTTCGGGGTCATCTGACCTAGGACGACCCCGAAATACTTCAGCACCTGGCGTACCTCGGGCCACAGGGGAAGTCGCAGGCCCACCTCAAAGTGAGCTCGGGGGATGGCGAGCTCATCCCCGGATAAATCGTTGATCTTTTCTCTATCCCCGGGCCGTCTCGCAGAAAAGCCCGGCGGCACGTGGTCGCCAAGAGCATCCAGATACTCGCATTCCGAGATGACGGCGTGAGGAAAATCGCGCTCTGACAAGGTCCAGGCGCACTTACTTCGTCCGTCCACGTCGCCGCCGCCTCCGCCCATTCCCACCGAATCGCCGCCGAACGTGCGAGACAGATCCAGAAGGCGAGCACGAGTCGTACTTCGCGGGGAACGGGAAGCGAGAGAGCGTTTTGAATCGGTGAGGGAATAAGGGCCGGCAAGGCCTATTTATAGGGAAAGAGAAAGGGCGGGAAACTTCCCGCCGAAAGAGGGGGTGCAGATAGCAAAAATCAGCCTGACGTTTCGACTTCACGGCGCGCGGCCGCGCCGCCGAGGCCAGTCAGGCGTGGTTCTCGCCCGGCCGTGTCCGCGCAAAACTTGAGCGGGCGACTCTTGGCCCGCACCCGTCCGGGATTCCGCGCGAGCCGGGAGACACCCGACTGGAGAGCCCCTCGGCTCGCCCCCGCCCCGATCGGCAGGTCGGGCAGAACGAATCTCTCCCCTGTCCCGCCCCACAGAGAACAAAAGCAACAACGTGGTGATTTCAACATGCATCAGCGACGAAAAACTAGGCCCATAGGCGGGCATAAAAGAGTTGCAAATCGTTACAAATACATGATAGTCTTGAAATGGTAGAAACTCCGCGATATCCCGCGAGCGGGGGGAAAAAGGGCTGGATCAGTACTCGATCCACTGCCACCTGCCCCGCCGCTTCGTTCCTGTTCGCGGCGGCACACGAGGATAGTGGTAATCGCGAACTGCCACCAGCTCCCGCTCAGCAAGGCCCACTTGCTCTGTGGCACTCCTGAGACGCTCCTCGGCTCGCGTAATGTGCACGCCCGGTGAAGTGACATCGTCGTCTTCTTATGCGCGCCGGGGTCCCTCCAGGGCCGCGAGCCGGGCCGCGGTGTCGGCTTTGTCTTGATCGACCCTCTTCACGATCTCCTGAAGCAGCAGCGTGTGTTTCTGGAACAGCCGCGTCACCTGCCTCTTCATCCCCACCGCATCGGTCGGGTCGCCCAGGTAATCAGAAACGCTGTCCACGTCGGGCGGAGGCGAATACCCTTCGCTCGTCTCAGTTTCGGAGGAGACCATGTTGTAGCCTACAAAAGGACGATTCAGGAGGAGCGAGCGAGGACAAAGCCAACGGTGAGTACAAGCATACCTGGGGTTGGCACGTCGTCCACGCCTATGGATGGACGAGAGGAGCCCGGCCGCCCCTGAAAGGCTTCTCCCTCGAGGGCCTCGAGAGATTTTCCCAGTCCGTGGGGAGCCGGCGAGCGAGAGGTTTCCGGAGGTGGGCGGTCCAGACCTGGGGGACTAGCAACCCTCTCAGACGACAAGGGAGGGGGGCGATCCTCCCCCCGGCTCCCCACGTCTCCACAAGGTATTACCTGCAAGACAGAGATCAGAAATACAACGATAAACCGAAGAGGAAGGTCACGTATCCCAGAAGCGACCTCAACACCCGCCGCCGAGCTGGAGCCCGGGAAGGCGCTCGCCGGAGACCGCCTAACAATCTTTCCCTTCGCCGGCCTAAAGAGAGGGCCGGGAGACCCACGTGCTAGCCAAGGGGCGGCCTCGAGGGCCTCCTCCCGAGTCTTCTGACCCGCCGCCGCCAGGCGAGCTCGCACCTCCTCGCTGACCGACATCGAGAAACTGAAGTCTGTTCAAGGAAAATGAGGGGATCTGGGGAGCCCCCCTGGGCTCAGCGGTATATTTAAAGCCGGACAGTGGGGCCCCACCAGAAGATTCCCTGTCAGCTCAGCACAGCACTCGCCGAACACGCGGGTTGGATGATTCTTTCCGAGCTTGAATCAAGCTCAAAAAGAGCGGGGATTGTGTACAACCCCGTGTCCGGCGAGCGGGTCCCGCCAGGGAGGTCGAGCAGACCTAGCCCCGCGACCCGCACCCAAGCGGCAAAACGGATATACGGCAGGAGGGCTGGCCCGCTCCCGCCCATTTTAGGCGAGCGAGCCGGGCGAGGCGAGCGAGCAGGTCGCGCAGAGAATCACTGGCCAAAGCGGATGAGTTTGGCGACCCGCGACTAGCGAGCCGATCGGGGTCGCGGTGGCCGCCGGCCAGCCCCCACACGCGACCTAGCCACCGGTCCGCCCCGGCAGAAGACAGGCAGGTCGCGACGGTCCGGCTCGCACTCGCCCAGGGAGAATAGGCGGGCAGCTGGAGCCAGGTCGTGCCCTCCCCCCGCGGAGGAGGATTGGAGGCGAGCTGACTCCCAAGGGGTGCGAATAGCCCCTCAGAACAGCGGAGCCACGCTGTTGGCAGACTAGGTTGGACTGCGCATAGCTACTTAAAACAGCGGAGTTTGGCTGTTGGCAGACCCAACCAAGGGCTTTTTGGTATTTTCAGGTCAGTTCTTTCGGTTATTGACAGTTCAGATTCCAAAAAACTATAAATAAGACCCAAGGGGTACCTCAGAGGACACGCTTTCAGTTCCTCCTTACTCTCGTTTTCAAGTGCTCTCTGATGGTACCTTAGCTCGGCTTCTGGCTAAGGAGGGGAAGCGCTCAGAGATCTTCCGGGTTTGTGGTGAGACCTCCCTGCCGAGCCCTTGGGTCTGTTTCTTCTTCTTCTTCGTTGTTTTTCTTGCAGGAGCAAAGTAGGCGCGAGACCACCCCTTCCCCAAGGGTCGAACTCCACAAGAGGCCGGATTCCGGTTTCAACAATCCTCACCTCCTAGTGAGACGCCCGATGATATTATGCCTATGACTAATGCTTTCTCCAAGTTTTCGAAGGTTGTTTTTGTTCCAGCTCAGATTTTAGATGACGAAGTCATTGCTTCCTCTGATGGAGGTGTGCACCGATACTTGTTTCGTTGGAAGGACCGCCCAGTTTGTGATGCCACTTGGGTGACCGCCGAAGAGATGGAACGTCTTGACGACGACATGCTACACCATTACCGCTTGGACCACTCACTGGTGACGAGTGGTTTTGAGCGGGGGAGTATTGATGGCGCCGACCTGCCACCGTTGGAAGACACGACGCCTGCGCACAATTTTCGCCCCAACACCAGGAAGTCCTACCGCGACATGCTCCACTACAAACATTGAGTTATCTACGATTATTAATAAATATACATTGCGAGTCCGATCGACCAAAATGTTAGGCGGTCACGGACATTTGATTTCTCTTTTATTTCTTGCATTTATTTTGAGTTAAAAACATTTGAGTGGCTAGGATAAGATCTAGGAAATGTGTGGTTTAGGAGTGCTTTTGTGGGAAATATAAATACTTCATGTGTTGGCTTAAAACCCTATTGAAATTATCTTGATAAAAAAAAGGGGCTCCCTCTTTTCTCTCTCGTGATAGGAGTAGCCGCTAGGGTTCGCGGATTCCGCTCGGCGCGACACCGGTGGCGAAGCCCCTCCCCTCCGGCGCGACACCGGCGGCGAAGCCCCACCCATCCGGCGTGACACCGGCGAGCACCTCCTTCTTCCCGGTCGAACGCGACTCCGCCGCCCCGATCTCCCCGTTTTGATCCGCGAGGCCGGGCTCCAGCTAGGCCCCGACGCCGACCGCCCCTCCGGCGTGATTCCGGCCTCCTTGTGGTGCGACGCCACCGCTGCCCCACAGTGCTTCGCAACGGCGTTTCCCTCTCAGAAATTTCAGCGGGTCCTTGTTGGGTAATGATTCCCCTCCTCCACTCCGTGTGTGATTCATCTTTATTTTTTATGTTCTTGTGGTTGTGATTGAAATTGTGTGTGATCGGAAACAACGAACGAATTGGAACGTTGAGGGTGCGTCGCTTTTCTCCAATCAATTGATCGGAGAGGGGTCATCGCTCGGCGGCTAGGTGCTTGTTGGAGTTGCTACTCACCGGTCGGAAATCTCCGCTCCGAAATTGCGCCTCCGCTAGTCCATCGTGTAGGATTGGAGTGTGCGTGCTTTACAATCAATTTCGTACTAATCGGAGGCGGTGTCTTTTAACTCGCTCGCCAAGTGTTTGAGCATTTGTCTAAATTAGCGTGCGCGTTGTTTAGTTGTACGCAAACCGGTGTTTGCTACATCACAAGACTTCATTTGGTTCGGCAGTGGCGGGTCGATCCGGCGGGTGGAAACGGAGTGTTCGAAGCGGAGAGGGGAGGTGGTTTCTCCAAACGGAGCTTTTTGGGGAGTTTCTCAAGGCGAACGGGGGGAAACGGAGCAAATGCCGTCGGAGGTTCATTTGTTTACCCGCCTTCCGACGGCGTTTGCCCCAAACGGAGCGGCAAAACTCCGAACCAAATAGAGCATAAGGCTCTATTGGTTCGGCGTTTCGGGTAAACAAATGAATCTCCGGCGGCTTTTGCTCTGTTTCTACCCGCTCGCCTTGAGAAACGCCCCAAAAAGCTCTGTTTGGAGCAGCCACCTCCCCCCTACGTTTCGAACACCCCGTTTCCACCCGTCGGATCGACCCTCCACCGCCGAACCAAACGTAGCCTAAGTCTCCATTTGGTTCGGTTGTGGCGGATTGATCCGGCGGGTGGAAACGGGAAGTTTGAACAGGAGGGGGAGATGACTGCTCCAAACGGAGTTTTTTGGGGCGGAAACAGAGAGTTTGAGCCGGAGGGGGGAGGTGGCTGCTTTAAACGGAACTTTTTGGGGTGTTTCTCAAGGCGGGCGGGTGGAAACAGAGTAAACGCCGCCAGAGGTTCATTTGTTTACCCTCCTTCCGGCGGCGTTTGCCCAAAACGGAGCAGCGAAACGCCGAAACAAATAGAGTTTAAGGCTTCATTTGGTTCGGCGATGGCGGGTCGATCCGGCGGGTGGAAACGGAGTGTTTGAAACGGAGGGGGAAGGTGGCTGCTACAGACGGAGCTTTTTGAGGCGTTTCTCAAGGCGGGTGGGTGGAAACGGAGCAAACGTCGTCGGAGGTTCATTTGTTTACCCGCCTTCCGGCGGCGTTTGTACCAAACGGAGCAGCGAAACGCCGAACCAAATAGAGCTTAAGGCCTGATGTTCGCGGGTCAGCCGCAAAACCATCTATTTGCTCTTTTTCAAGCTGGTCGTCGATAATGGGAGCTTGCGCTGGTTTCTCAGACACCTCACCTCTGAATTACCCCGCCAGAACGGTATCACGCTGGTTTGTCAAGCGCAGCCTAAGGCTTTATTTTGTTAGGTGATGGCGGGAGCAGTCGGCGTTTGACAAAGGAGTTTTGGAAACGGATGGATGGAGGCGGGGCTGCAAAAGCGGCGTTTGAGGGTTTTTCCTCCTTGCTACAGGAGCAGACGGAGCAAACGCCGCCGTGTGACTGTTTGTTTACCCGTCGTCCGGCGGCGTTTGCTCCAAACGCAACCTCCAAACGCCTAAACAAACGAAACCTAAAAACCGTCCTTAGGGTTCCTTTGGCGCGGCGATGGCGGGCGTAGACGACGGCTCTAGCCAGAGCTTTTGAACCAGAGGGCATGACCGGGAGTTCGAAACGGAGCTTTTTGCCCCATTTCTCATGGTGCGGCGTGTCAAGCCGGAGCAAACGCCGCCGGAGGGCATTTATTTACATGTCGTTTGGCGTTGTTTTCCCCAAACGGTCCGCCAAAATTATTTTGTTTTTTTATTCATTTTTATGTCCAAAACTATTTTGTTTTTTTATGACTGTCATAATTGTTGTCGTGTCAAACATTATTTACATAGAGAAATTATAAAACCTAGAGAAATTATAAAGAAAATATTATAATCCAATTACTATTATTATTATTATTATGTTAAAGTCCTCATCTCAATTGGGTGGATAGTGGATACATTCCATTTTGAAGGGGACTTTGGGTCCGTCTGACAAGGTTTTGACAGTCATCAACATGGTTCGTTATTAATCATTGTTCATCTCATCTGAGAAATTTCGTTCACTTTTATGATCAAAATTAAGTTATTTAGGTCGTAATTAATCGTTGTTATGTCAAATATATATTTTGTATAACACATAATTTATCGAAATCAAAAATAGCAAAGGAGACGGTTATTCGTAGATCATTCGGCAAGTATGGGCGAGAATGAGCGGGTGACACTTGTAACTCGTGAGTATGGGCGAGTAGCCCTTATAACTTGCGAGTTTGGGTCATAAGTAGCATTTGTAACTCGTGAGTACGTACGACCAGTGCTTGTAACTTGCTAGCAAGGGGTATGGTGTTCTCGCACATATCCCATGTATTTGTCTATAAATAGGACGTCGGGGTACCATGAATGGCACGTTGAGATCCCCCAAAGTTCCATACTCGCCAAGTTTGTGCATTCTTTGTACCTCGCTCAGTCATTTGGTTGTAAATAGGGAGATTCTTTAAAAAAAATCTGGTGTGTCGTGGAACATCCCTAATGAAGCAACTGGAGTGTGCTTGCAAATGTCTCTCTTGTTATAGTCATCTGAATCCTTACTTTCGGCCGCATAATCAGTAACCTTAAGCTACACCTAGGATCGAACATTTTGAGCAAGAAATTTTTTGGCTTCAATATTTTTGTTCTATGAGCATGGGTCGTGCGGGAGGAAAAAATTTTGTGAAAAGATACCATGGCTCCAGATGGCAAGCCGAAAACCAAAGACCACAATGTGCGAGTACTCGACAAGTTGGGCGAGCCCTCGGCAAGTTGGGCGAGCTCTTTGTTACTCGCTCATAGGCGAGTTCATGCCGGCGAGTTAATAATTGGCAACCTTAGAGTTGGTGACTTCATAAGTGCGAGTTTCCTTGATACTAGCCATCGCTCATAGGTGATTTTATGCAAGCGAGACCATATAGGCGACCTCAAAATTTGCGACTTCATAGAGGAGTGCCTCTTTGTTACTCGCGATGATCTTCATGTTTATAAGGTGTTCTCTTATATTTCGCAACTCCATGCCCGCGACGATCTCCCTCGAAAACTTACATTCCACGAGAGTCTCACTCGTGAGGTATCCAGGTTTATACTCTGCGGCGCTTGCTCATGATGACTTTCTTCAACGGCTGATGTTCCACGAGAGATCTTACACGTGAGAACTTGAATTATATAATACGAGCTCTTACTCATAATGATCTTATTCTGAACTTATATGTTGCAACTATGATCCAAGAAGTCCCTACAAGATTGAGTGATCCCTCCCATGAATGCAGATACAGAACTCATAAGAAACACTTGGAGCAGGGATGATTTAAGTGAAACTTCGTTCTTATAGGCGATACAAGAAAATCAAATGATCGACAGGTTGTATTGTTTGTAAATACGATATTTGTAAATCCCCAAATTTCTTAAGGCAAGAAATGGTTTGCTGGAGGTTATCTCCCGGCAGTAGCTAGTTACCGCGCGGCGGTATCTCCAGGGTTAACGTTGACATCATTTAGAGCATTGAGAGCGTTAAGTCAACTCAACGCTGGACTTATCGCATGGTGGAAAGTTATTACCGCGTGGCGGTACCTGGGGAATTAATCTGGCAAAGCTCTCGGGAAGTTATCGCCCGGCGATAGGGATACCGCTGGCGATAACTGGGTCAATTTAATTGACGAGGCTCTCAAGATTCTACTGCACGGCGCTAGCAGTTAGCACGTGGCGATAACGGCAAGTGGCGTGTCGTAACCGACGTCGGCCATCGCGCGGCATTAGCATCCTATTGCGCGGCGATAGTGAGACCGTAATGGCGTGACCACGTGTCAGCCTGTGATTGGAGGGTCTGGGCAGTTACACACGTAACGAGGCGGTACCACACGGCGGTAGCAAGTTACTGCGCGGTGGTAGCTCGGTTTATATGCCTGGTTTGGCCGTTTCCTCTTCATTATTCTGGAGTTGGAGCACTTGGTCTGGTTTTCTAGAGGAGTAGCAGCGCCGGAAGAAGAGAGATCCCGCCGACGTTCGTGTTTCGAGTCCCAGATTCGCAAGGCGAGTTCAGATTTACGGAGACAAAGTTGGAGTAGTCGTTTTCAACCGTCTAGATTTCTCTCATGCCGCCAAAGCACATATCAAGGGTAACAGTCCTCTTCCTTGGACATATGAAGTCCTTTCTTTTTGGCATTAGAGGGCAGACACTCCACAAACATGTGGAAGTGGTTCTCCTGATGGGTTGATCCGGGTATCCCCGTAATTTTTGCATTTAGATTCGGAATCGAAGTACGGAATAAGCATGTTGTGTGAAACCCATTCGGACGGGTTGGTCTGGATTGGTGATGTTTGTATGTTTTGTATGTCGGAGAAGACTCTGTGGTTACCACATAGATTTCAGAGTCATGGGATGTGCAGATGACTGCGTTGAGAGTACTGTGGGTATTCTCCAGGAAAATACCCGAAAAAGGGGAAGAAATGATAGTGTGACCCCTACCGCACGGCGGTAGTGTTACCGCCTGTGATAGCTTTCAGTGAGCTATATATTGTTTGTGAGGCCTGTCTTGTGAGACCTGGGGGCCATGAGTGCTTGTCTCTCAAAGACCCGTGGGCCAATGTGTTGGGTGTGGGCTTAATTTGATCTGCCTTGCTAGCCATGAGTGTTATCCTAAGATCCTTACAGAGTTATGGATCATGCGGATATGGGATAGGGGATGCTGACCCGCGTCGTGGCTGACGCGTCTGATGAATTGAGCTTGGGAAAAGGCTAAACTATACCCAACCCTTGTCGTCCGTTTTGGAGTGAGTCATACAGTGGATATGCAGATCGTTATGACTTTTCCGGAGGCTTGGGGCGTTGTCTCTGGCTTAGGCCCTTGTGAGACTAAAAGCTCAAACGTTGTTGACCGTCAAAGGACGGTGATGTGACCCTTGAGGTCCTGTACACCAAGAGTGTGCCCGAGAGCACGGGGCGTTGGGCGTTTGCGCCAACTTCTATGTCTAACGGTGCTTAAGTTGCACGTTTTTGATTGCCAAGTGATGATTAAACTAATGCATGCAGGGAAGGAGCACTGTCACCCCGATTGAGGGGTGTGGTCATTATAATTTGGTCAGCTAATGCTGACCGTTGCTTTTGTTTGCCACCTTTGTGGTGAAATGTTGCATGCAGGTGCTGCTGAGCCAAGCGGGAAGCAGCAGGCTGGAGCCCAGAAATGCTATGATGGCCCTCGAAGGCCAAAGCGAATACTTATGTTATTTTACCGTTCGCGTGTGGCCGCCCTGCGTCCCGAAGTATGTAACACACTTTAATGCAAGTTGAACATTGTAAGGCCTTAAGACCAATACTTTTTTTTTGTGTATTGGTTTACCATTCCTATTTTATTGAGTAGTGGACATTCATGATGCTGGGTTCTATCCTGTAACCTCTAAATTACTTCTATTAGAATGTACTATGTGTTAGGATACGTTGTTTAGATGATGATTTTAATTAGTAACTCCTTGGTCTGTTTGTAGTATATGACGTCGGGTCCCGGCCGGATCTACTGTTATATGCTATGTGACGGATAGGGGTGTTACAATACTCAACTAATCAGTAGAGTTACACATGCGTTTTTTCTTAAAAATGGATGAATCTCGATGTCATATCATGGGGGAACCCCGTCTTTGCAATTTAGAATGTGAATCTCCAACCCAACTCTTGTACACCTCAGGCTGGGTGATGGGATTGTAACTCAGGATAATAGTGCATCCTCCAAAGACTAAGTCTCTATATCGACGATCGAGATCAGCTCCCACATTACATATCGGCTGACGATTCCTTGAGTACACTTCCCACCCACCTACAAAGTTATTAGAAGGGGGCCCGGAGGCGTACTCTAAATTGTCTTATAAGAGATGAATTCACTCTTAGCAATGAACTATACATATTCACAAAGTGGTTTTAAAGGTGAACCTCTGACCCATCTCTAGTAACCCTTAGGTTGGGTGATGAGACAGTGCCTCGGGATAATAGCGCGTCCTCTTAAGACATAGTGAACTATACATATTCACAAAGTGGTTTTAAAGGTGAACCTCTGACCCATCTCTAGTAACCCTTAGGTTGGGTGATGAGACAGTGCCTCGGGATAATAGCGCGTCCTCTTAAGACATAGTGAACTATACATATTCACAAAGTGGTTTTAAAGGTGAACCTCTGACCCATCTCTAGTAACCCTTAGGTTGGGTGATGAGACAGTGCCTCGGGATAATAGCGCGTCCTCTTAAGACCAAGCCTCTGCATCGATGGCTGAGATCAGCTCCTCCTTTCATGTTAGTAGATGTTCCCTTAAATATACTTCTCATTCGTCTTGATTACGAAAACTCTGATATGTGCGAACACTAGGGAATCATGGAACGCTCGAACTTCCACTTAATGAAGCAAACATGGAGAAAGCTACAATAAGAGAAAGATCGAACGGAAATGAATAAGCAAGTGCGTAAAAAGTCTTAAAAATCTCATATATATGAGTCTCATAAAACAACAAAAAATTAACACACAATTAATTCTAACGATTATATTTAGTATGTCTCATCGCGTGGAGAAGACGTTGAATTTCCAATGCATAAGATTAATGACGCAAAAACACATAAAGGAGTACGTACACAATTAATTCTAACGATTATATTTAGTATGTCTCATCGCGTGGAGAAGACGTTGAATTTCCAATGCATAAGATTAATGACGCAAAAACACATAAAGGAGTACGTACAAATATTTATGTGTGCTTGGTATACGAATAGCATAAATGACAATATACGTTGTGAATTTAACGTACAATAGAGATGTCAACGCACGTAAGTCATTTTATGGAAGAGATGTCAACGCATGGGAAGTCGATGCGTGAGATAGAAGTCGACGAACATAGAAGTCTGCGTACATCCAGTTCATCTAAACCAAGAAATGTTCAATCAAATATTTCAAAATGACAATTATTTTGTACAAAAAATACAATTCAATTCAAATATCGGATTTGGATATGGTGTGGTGGGTGCACGCACAGGCTCATGCGATTCGGAGATTCTTCTTATGTTCTTTTAAACAAATAAAGATGAGTATAATTATTTATATATTCACTTCTTTAAGCCGTGTAGACAACTTGGGACTAGAGAATGTCATACTTTATGTGAAAGTTTTCTCACCAAATATTTGAATTCCCACTCTTTGGGTTTTAGTTTTTTCATCAAATGACCTGGAGCCTAACCACCAACCATCATACAATGTTTCTTTAAAATATGTTGAAATAAATGTTTTTGATTAAAAATCTCTAATAATCTCCCGACAAGAATGAAAAAAAAAAATTCAAAACGAACTTCATAAATAACAAATGTACAACACATATTCGTCGAGGGTGGACTCACTCAGATCCAGACCAGCAAGAAGTCAAAGTCAAACATGTCAAGACAAAGGTCATAGTCAACATTCAAGACAATAGAAGGTTTGGACGAGTATAGCGAGCTCTCCACGCATACTCGTCAGGTAAGTGACTGAGCATGATACTCGCCAAAGTCGGGCGAGCTCCCTAGAAAGTCGCCTAGTTGTCGATGGGGGTTGGCCTATAAATAAGACGCCCCCATACCTCTTGGATTTCCCATAAAATAGGACCTCAGGGGTCCAATTATATGGACTTTAGAATCTTGCAAAAGATATCGACAACCATTTTTTTGGACTTTCAGCTAAGCTTTTGTATCCTGCTTTTAAGGAAACAAGTTGTGAGTAGTGATCATCCCTTGGTTGCCACTTAGAGGTAGCTGTCAGCTATTGTCCAACTTGTACCATACTCGAACATTTTTGGTTGTGGATGAGAAGCTTTTCCTAAGCATTGGTGTACGTGGTGTGACCTCCCTGCCACGACACCCGAGGTCCTTTTAGTGTTGCCTAGTTTCTCTGTCCTTGCCTGTCAAGCTGTCAAGCCGTCAAGCCCGATCGCTGGACTTTGTCTGCCTTGATCCGAATTTTGGAGTAGAGAAATTTTCCGGCTTCAACAACAAAATTAGTAATAATAAATAAAATCAAATACAAATTTATTTCATCAATTTGTATCTAATACAACTTGTATACATTGAATGATTATCTTAAATCTAAACTTAGAACTCATTTCATTTACTGAATAGTACAATATGTTAGAGAATTTGAATTATAGCAAATTGACCTGAAAATTAACTAAGCAAACATAAAAATTGGTTGTTTTGGGGTTATGGCGATGGACATTTTAATGGATAAGCGCATTCTTTTATTTTTCATGAGAGTTATTAAGGATTAAACTAGATTGCAAAGTCGCGGTCTCACGAGTATCCCAACATAGGTGGTACCTAAAGAGATATTTTACAACTAATATCCCGCAAAGATGTATGTTCTTGACAATCATTAAGAACTATAAGTTCAACATAATCTATTACGTAAAACACAATATCATATGAATAAGAAAAATATTTTCTTAATCTTTAAATTACGTGCTTTCAGATATGCTACGTCAATAACTTCATTTATATCACAATAAACCTAATTAATTGAATCTCCAATGACACGAGGGGGGGGGGGGGGGGTATTATCGTTGACATGAAATCACGTTGGTTGAAGCCTCATTCCACCCATAAAATGATTAAATAATAAACTAATTTGTCTAACTAATTTGTACATAATTATCATAAACTTGTTCATCTTAAAATTAGTGCCATTAAAATAGTTAAATCAGTAACATATCTAGTGTCATAATTTAAAGAAATAGTGGAAATTGGTTTTGGATAAAAAAGAATTTTATAAAGTAAAATTCCAATTCATTCTTCTTTGGCAGATGTAGTGTCTAAGGCTAAGCTCGAATTTCATAGTGTTTCTAAAAATTATAATTTGTTTTGTAGAGACCCATAAAATGGCAGCTCATCCTAAGAGGAATACATAATCTGTTGTAGGCTTAATGTCTAACGAATCAGTTACCCAATTGACATATATCATAACATCTGTCTAGCACTTCAGAAAAGTCTGTATATACTAGATTATAATTAAGAGTCCCTCGAAGGTATTTAAACATTCTTGTGAGTGCTATCCAACGTTGACCACTTAGATCGCTAGTATGTCTACTTAATCCGCCTATGGCATACAGAATGTCCGGTCTAGTGCGATTAGTAATATAAAATAGTGATCATATCATTTTGTGCATATTTTTGTTGATCATTAGGTTCACCTATATTTTTGCAAAATTTCATACTAGCGTCATAAGGATTTAAAGCGAGTGTTGGATCATAAAAATTAAATTTATGCAACATTTTCTCAATCGAGTGGGAAAGGAACATGTATACATTTGTATCATATTACTTAGCTTTATTCATAAAATGACATTAACTGCTTATAAATCTTTCATATTAATTTTAGATGATAAATAGTTTTTAATATCATTGATAATTTTTTTAATATCGTTAATAAATTTTAATGATGCTTCAAATATTAAAAAATAGTTTACATAAAGACAAAGTAAAATGGTTGCAATTCTATTTTGTTTTGCATAAATATATTTATCATATTTGTTAACTGCAAATTCAAATGATAATATAACGAAATCAAACTCTTGATGACATTGCTTTAGATTTTATTTTAGTCCCTAAAGAGTCATAACAAATTTGCAAACATTATGTTCTTGCTTTTTAAGAACTAAACCTTCTGGTTGAGTAATGTAGATGTTTTCATCAAAGTTTTTGTATATGGAAATAATTTTTTCATTTATTTGACGAATGATCATCTTATGGATTGAAATTAAGGCTACTGACACACGTAGAGAAGTGGTTTTTGCTGCAAGGGCATGAGTATTTAAATAATCTATCTCTTGCTTTTGTGTATAGCCTTCAACAAGGAGATGAGACTTATACTTTTCTATAGAACCATTCCGTTTTAGTTTCTTCTTAAAGATTCGTCTACATCCTATGGCTCTGTCATGGAAGGTAAATCAGTTAGAATATAATTTTTATTTTCTAGAATTGAGTTGATTTATATATTTATTATTTTTTTCAAAATATGAGTCAGATAAGGTCACGACTTCATCATATGAGTTAGGATATCCTTCAATTAGTTAAGTGAAGTATTCATTTTCAAAAGATCTTTTAGTTATAACTCTTTAACTTCTTCTAAGTTCATCAATTTCTAAAAGGTCTACAAAGAAGAACATTTATCATCAATAAAGATAATGACAAATCGATCAAGAAACGAATGCATGACCTGGTTCATCATGTCTATAAATTCTGCTGGAGCTTTAGAGTCTCCAACTGACATTAAAAAAATCATAATAACCATATTTGATACAGAACAATGTTTTCTAGATATCTTCATTATTCACCCTTAATTGGTGGAAACTAGGTCATGATTCAATTTTTGAAAAGATCGACAAACATTGTAGTCGGTCGAACAAGTGATCAATTCTCTATAATGGGTACTGATTATTTAGGGTTGCTTCATTTAGCAAATCTTGCAAATTATTCTTCAACTCTTATAGTTCAGGAATCGCTAGACGGTACGAGGCCTTGAAGACGGTACGAGGCCATTAGTGTGCCCACGTGCCATTATCATGTTGGTGTGCAAATGTATGAAATTGGGCTACAAATACATCTTAGCTCCACATAAATATTATTGGTGTGCATATAACACCACTCAAAAAATATCATTGGAGTCTGTATTATAAGATTACCAAAACAATTTGGTACGTATGCGTACCTCAGGGATGTGCGCCAGCAAATCCGATCGTATACTTGATCACGTGGCTTTTAATCAACAACGCATATTTATTTGGTCCGTAATTCGGTCACTTCCTGATACGACCGCATTAGAGAAATATGGTCGTATTTTTGCATGGATTGTTCTGCGCCGTTAATTAATAGCCACATCATCAACTAATACGACCGAATTTGCTTGCGCATCTTAGAAATTATGTACGCATACCTTACAAAAAACAGACGCATATGATTATGGCTAGGTGGCTACATATACTAAGGTGGCGTTTGATTTAGCTTATTTGCTGTCGTGTGGCTAGAACGCACCGCAATTTTATAAATAAGAGTTGTTTGGTTGGGCTGTTCTCAAACCCATGTTTATTTGTGTCTACCCTTTTTCTTATATCCCCAGATGCAGTATTTTTTTGCGGTGAAAAGCAGAAGCCGCTCCCCAATCCCGCTTCCCCCTTCCCTGTCGACAAACGACAAATCCCGATCCTTCCTGCATCGAGTACGACGCGAATCACCTGCATCGGCGAACAACGACGACGACGTGAGCCACCTGCATCGAGGACAACGTGAATCCCGTGTGTGTCTCTCCCGATCCCGTTTCCCTGTCGATCTCGCCAGGTTTTTTTTCTCTCAGTGGTTCGCCTCCTAAAATTTCGCTCTGCATCGTTTTGATTCCCCTCCAAACACATTTTGTGGTTAGGTTTCCACTGTTGATTTTCTCCTACAGTTTTGCCCTTCCTGCATCTCCGGCTCTGTTTGGTACGCAGCCCTTCTTGCATCTCTGATTTCTGATTTGCAGCAGTTTTTAGTAGGATATCAATTTGGTCATTACAACAATTGTTTTTTTTTACTTTTTTTACCTTATGTGTTGTATTATGTATTTATGTGTGTGTTGTATGTGTGTGTTTGTATGTGTGTGTTGTTTGTGTGTGTGTTGTTTGTGTGTGTGGTGTGTGTGTTGTATGTGTAACTTGTATGTGTGTGTATGTGTGTTGTTTGTGTGTTGTTTGTGTGTGTGGTGTATGTGTGTGATTGTGTGTGTGTTGTATGTTGGTGTGTTTGTGGGGGTATGTGTGTGTGTTGTGTGTGTTTATATGCTTGGTGATAATTTTTTAAAAGAAGTTATCTATATTCATTTTCTTGGGCATAAATGGTGAAAAATATGTTTTAATGTGTATGAAAATATGATAAAATTTATATTTAATCTTTGTTTGATTAATTTGACAATTTTCCAATGTTTTCTTGTCAGAATCATACAAAAAATTCAACCCGAAAAGTAATGCTGAGCAGTTTTCTGGCCTGGAAAAGTTGTTATAACTTGGTGTATGTGTGTGTTGTATGTGTGTGTGTGTTGTATGTTGGTGTGTTTGTGGGGTATGTGTGTTGTGTTGTGTGTGTGTTTATGTGCTTGGTGTATGTGTGTGATTGTGAGTGTGTGTGTGTGTATGTACGTGTGTGATTGCGTGTGTCTGTGTGTGTTTATATACTTGGTGTATGTGTGTGCGTGTGTTGTGTGTGTTGTATGTGTGTTTATGTGCTTAATATATGCGTGTGATTGTGTGTGTGATTGTGTGTGTGTGTTTGTATGTGTGTGATTGTGTGCTTGTTGTTTGTGTGTTTGTATGTGTGTGATTGTCTGCATTTAGAGCCGGAAATGTGTAGTACGACATAGACATGCTGTGTGAAGCCCATCCGGACGGGTAGTCTGGATTGGTGATGTTTCTGTTGTAAATCAGAGAAGACTCTGTGTATTGTGTGGATGCTTGTGAATTGTGCATATGTAGGAAGTATTGTATGAGCCCTTGTATTGGGGTGTTGCGTTGAAATGAATTGGAAAGCGGCTCTGCGAGAGCTGTGTGCGGAGCAGGAAAGAGAAGGCCGACCCGCGTCAAGATCTGCGCTATTGACGAATTGAGCAACGAGAAAAGGCTAACTTGCACCTGTGTTGTGAGAGATCGATTGGTGGCAATGCATGGGTGGATGCGTCCCCGACTCGGCTTGCTGCACCACAATGGTGGATCGATCTAGATGCGATTTAAATGCTCAAGTTTATCGTGAGGTTAGCACCTCTGAGTGGGATGGACGGAATGTCCCCAGCATGCGTGTTGGTATACTAGGACCGGCCAACCAACAAGTTAAAAACCTCTGCTCGGTGGTGGTGCCCAAGAGTCCGGCCCATCATAAGGTGCCCTGAGTGCACAGAGCGTCTTGCGGAGGCGGACACTTGTGATATTGTTGTGATACTTGGTGTGATATATATGTGGTGATTGCGATGCATACAGGGAAGGTACCACTGCCTCGGGTAAGGGGTAAGGTCGTTATAATTGGTCAGCTAATGCTGACCGTTGCTTTGTTTTCCCACTCTTGGTGTGGATGTGTAACTGCAGGTGATGATGAGTTGGATTGGATTGAGCGGGTTGAAGCCATTGCTGCTTATGGCCCTTGAAGGCAGTGCAAAGTCTTGGATTTCATGTGTGGTCGGTCTGCGTGCCGATGTATGAAGTTGTATATTTGTGAAGAGCAACATGTAAGGTCCTTAAGGCCATGAGCGTTTGTGTACTTGTATACATTCCTGGTAGCATATATAAATGCATGGTTTATATATTTTGTGGACATTCATTCTGTTGAGTTCTTACAACTTAGAATGCTTTTGCTAGAATGCTCTAAGCCAGGACGTGAGTAGAACGTGATTTTGATAGTCATACGTAATTCCGTCGTTTGTTTGTGAAGTATGGCGTGAGGCCCTGACCGGACCCACCATTATATTCCATATGACGAATGGAGGCGTTACATGATGTATGTGTGTGATTGTGATATTGGTGCTACCACATTCTGATAATGGGCAATCACATAATTTCCTATTGTAATATCTTGTTCTTCCCCTAAATTTTCAAAATCATCGCTAGACATTTTCTGTTTAAAAAATAACTAACAATAATTATTAACATAATTGAATAACAATAGAATAACAGAATAACCAAAATAGAAGATAACATTATAATAGTGTCCACAACAACAACATAAGCATAATAGTCTACAGAGCTATAGAAAAACCATAACTAAAATAAAAGATTACAACATAACATTATCCATAACTAAACCACCTAAAACATCTCATAAAATAACTCCACTACCCTTCACGGAGGAAGTGGTTACGCAACCACTTTACGTTCATCGTATCTGAAAGGCACAGGAAAGTCTCCCTATGATTTTTGTCCATAAAATACGTGATTGCAAAATCATGGAAATCTTCATCAGACTGAACTTTCGGGTACGTGGTTATTTTATCTATTGCCCGACAGATTTTAAACTCAGAAACAGATTTTGTTGGTACCTTCTGGATGCATCGACTAATAGTTTTAGAAGACTCCGCGAAGTCTTCTAATACGAAGCTAATAACTTTATTTTTATCTTTCTTTCTTTTCTTGCCGGCTTCATGTAGTTGTGGTCTCATGTGACGGAGGATCACCGCTGACGTCAATGTCTTCAGGATCACCATCTGACATTCCTCTTTCGTCAACGGACTCTGGGATCTCGTTAATGGTGCTGGGGGTGCAAGCGTGTTGTCCTATTACGACAACAGAACTGAACATCAATTTTAGTTTCTCCTCTAACTCTGAATGTATTCCCGAGTACCAAAATTTCTTTGCCGCCGGGACAACATGAAAAACCCATATATTCAACATTAGATGTTGATCATTTAAAAATAAAAGTAAAAAATTACTTTAGTAAATTTGTACCTTCAATCTTTCATCTCACCACTCGTCTGAGACATCTACAGTCTTCCTTGAAGCATTCCAACCCAATCCGGTATCATCACGTTTTAACTCTGTCCATAATTTTCACTCCTTCTTCAAATGATTCCATATATTTTTCAATTGGACTTTATCGTATTGTTTTGTAGAAAGCTCTTCAAATTTCTTCATAACGTTACTCCACCCCTCTTTATTAAAATGTGTAGTTGGTCTATTCTCAACTTTTATCTCTTTAATGCATATGTCACAGAAATGCATGGTATCTGTAGTGTCCCAAAACACTGTCACCCCACCATCTTTTGATTTGCCCATTTTTAGAGAAACAAAATAAATTTTTTTTATGAAAAACAAACGCTTATACAAACACACACACAACAAATATAACATACACACACTTATATAACAACACACACACATACACACATATATACAATACACACACATATATAACATACACACACATATAACAACACAAACAAATAACATATATAACATACGCACACATATATAATAACGCACACACATATAATAATACAAACACACACACATACACACACATATATAACATACACACACACACACACATATAACAACACAAACTCACAACATATATAACAACACACACACACATATATATAACACACACATATAACATACAAACGCACAATAACACGCACACATATATATATAACACACACGTATAACACACACACACACACACACACATATAACAACACAAACACACAACATATATATAACACACACATATAACATACACACACATAATAACACACACAAATATATATAACACACACAATCACACGCATACACCAAGCACATAAACACACACACAACACACAGACAACACACACACACACATACCCCCCCCCCCCCCCCAAAAAAAAATACCAACATACAACACACACATACAACGCACACGAATGACTTCAAAACAAACAGATGATAAATGAGTTGGAGAGCTACTACGCGGGTCGCGAGTTAGGTTTCATGACTCTTTCATGATGAGTCAATAAATATTTATCGACTTATTACATACTCTGGAGGAGAAGTGTGGTTTTCAGGGAACAAGAAGGACTGCATCCAGAGAAATCCTGACATTGACAATATACATATTATCGAATAATGAACCAATGAGAAAAACAATTGAGCGCTTTCAACATTCAACGGAGACTGGTAGAAGATTTTTTTTCTCGAGGTCTCCGTGCTTTGCTGCAATTAGCGAAAGAAGTGATTCAGCCATCAGACTGGTCTTTCAGTAGCAATCCGCCAGAGATTCTGTATGACAGACGATACATGCCTTTTTTTGAAGATTCTATTGGAGCAATAGACGAGACACATGTTCACGCGTGTATACCAGTTGGAAGTCAAGTACCTTATATTGGGAGACGTGACAGCCCAACTCAAAATGTCATGACTGCTTGTGATTTCAAAATGTGTTTCACCTTCGTTATGTCAGGTTGGGAGGGATCAGCGCACGATAGTCGCATTTTCAATTTTACCATAAGTGATTCCCGTTATAACTTCCCGCATCCACCTACAGGTAATTATTTAAATTTTGTTTTTTCTATTTATTACTATACAAACATTTTGTTGAAAATATTTTTAAATAATTTTCAGGAAAATATTACTTGATAGATTCTGGTTATCCTCTGCAAAAAGGATACTTGAAACCGTATCAAGATACACGGTATCATCTACCTGACTTTGCTCGTGGTGGTCGTCGAACAGAAGGACGTCGAGAGATATTCAATCACGCACATTCATCACTTAGAAGTGTGATAGAACGATCATTTGGGGTTTGGAAGAAGAAGTGGACCATAATGTGGGACATGCCAAGTTAACGCTTTGACAAACAAGTAGCTATTGTGCTCGCCATAATGACTTTACATAATTTCATTCGTCGACACCCTTCACACGTGGATATTGATTTTAGTGAGTGCGAGCACATGAGTCGTGATCATGAGATGACCTCACAAGGGCGGCAGGAAACATGCACTGACACTGCAGATGATATAGAGGAGATGATCGCGCTACGTAATATCATAGCAAAGCAGTTGTATGAAGCTAGAACATAAGACAAAAAGATAGGTGTTGGTACTATAAAATATCTGTATCGAACATTTTTTTGGGTGTTGATGTTATTTTAATAACAAAAATATGTTTATTACAAAAATTAAATTATTCGTAATTAAAAAATAAAGAATAAAATTATACTCAAAACTTCATTTTGTTTCCAAACAACTTTTTGAAAATTTCGTTTTGCAAACTCCATTTCGCCCAAACAATTTTCAACAAAACTCCATTTTCCGGAATCAACACTTTTTCTATCAGCAGCTTACCATCAGCAACACCCCAACCAAACAGAGCCTAAAAGAACACGCTTCCCAACAGGTGGACCCAACCTGCTCAAACACGGCATACGCTCACCAACAGGTGGACACAACCTGTTTAGACACGTTATTGGCCCGAAGGCCAAAATGGCAGCACGGTGCGCCGGTGCCTCTTTCATTTTCTACCAGGGAGTAGGGAGTTGGGATTAGGGAGCAGGGACGAATCAAACAGCTAAAAAACTGAGGTTGTGGTTGAACTTATGACCGCGGCTGCGCCAAAAGGAAATTTTTCATATATGCGGCGTTTGGAACGGATTTTAGCAAAAACTGCGTTTATTTGTTTCGTTTTTTTGTCCAGTCCAGCCACAGCTCGCATACTTCCAGATCTCCCTCACCCGACGCAGCGAAAACCTCCCGCCCTCGCTACCGCGACACCTTCCCCCGTTCGCTCCTACCGCGACATCGACGGTGCCGCCGTGCCGATCTTACCTGCGACACCTCGCATCTCGCCTCTCGACGACCATCGCAGCCCCCGCAGGTTCGGAACCCTATCTCTCTTCCCTTCGCATATTTCTATCCCGTGCTTGGATTTTTCGTTGATTTTTGTTCTCTGCTTTGATTTTCCGATTATTTCCTGCAATACGCGCTGTCCCTTTTTTCAGATCGAGAAAGAACCGACATTCCCTATCTCACTGGACTGTTTCCGTGAGGTATCCCTCTTCTTCTTCTCTCCGTGATGAATCTGCTCTTCTTTTCTTCTTAAATGTTTTCTGATGTTGGAATCCTTGCAAAAATCAGTGAGGGCTTTGATGTTTTGTCTTGGATTTTGGTAGTAATCTCCTATCTTCTTCATTCATTAGGTACAGATGATGATTTCAAAGTATTATTGTTGAATTGCTGAATTTGCTTATAATTTTCTGATGTCTTGTATTTTAGTTGTTATTGTTGTTGTCATTTTATTATATTTTGTCGTTTATAATTAATCCGTGAAAAAAACAATTCGCCCAAAATTAAGTTTTGTTTCCAAACAACTTTTTTCATAACTTCATTTTGAAAACTACATTTTTCGCATACAGTTTTTTAACAAAATTCCGTTTTTCAAAATCAACACTTATTCTGTCAGCAGTTTTTTATCAGCAGTTTTCCATCAACAACAACGTAACCAAACAAAGCTTGAAAGCCGAGCCCCCGTCCTCCCTAGCCCGCATCGACAATGGCCTTGAGAGGTGATTGGGTTTACGAAAACAATGGAGGGTAAATTTCTCAAATCTTTTGCTATCTTCTCTCCACATCCTCCTTGTTACTTGATCAGCATGTTCCCTGACCTAATTTTGCAGTACATGCGTGGCGATCGCCGGATTGGACTACTGTGTAGTGGCCGCCGACACCCGTCTTTCCGTCGGATACAGCATATACACCCGCGACTACTCCAAGATCTGCAATCTGTGCGACCTCTTGTTCCCCTTTTTTGTCCTCTCTTATTATTTGTTTGATAGAGTTGTTTGCTTTATTGCTCTGCCTTATTTAATTTGTTTAAACTTTAGTGCATACAATTTTCTGGATCCTTTTGTCTGTTTTAAGTGAGAAAGTGAGGTTTATTACGTAGAGAGATCTTTTAGATATAATGGACTAATTTACGGATGCACAAATTGATTAATGCGGAAATCAAGCTCATTTATATGTACTTGAAAATGCACATAACTGCTTTCTAGTGTTCTAATTTATGAGTTTGTGTACGTTGATTCACACACCTACTGTTCAACCCCATATCCTGCGAGTAGTGGGCGACAGGGGTCTGCAGTCCCAGTCCCAGCCGAACCGGGAGGCGAGAGCTCAGTGGCCTCCTCAGCTCGCCCGGGTGATATGGACCCATAAAAGGGGCGGGCTGGAGCAGGTCGGCTTGCACCCGCCCCAGGATCTCGGCAGGTGGCGGGCGAGTGGGGCAGGCCGGGCCCACACTCGCCCAGGGCTGGAAGAGGCGGCGAGTGCCAGCCCCATCGAGCACTCGCCGCCCCAGGCGAGTGGGTATTCTTGAGGATCACTCACCCAATGTTCTGTGCTGTGTTTTTACCATTCCACCGCCGCTGATCTGTCTATAGCCTTCTAGAACAGCGGAGTCACGCTGTTGACAGACCCAGTTGGGCTGCACATAGCTGTTCAAAACATTGGAGGTTGGCTATTTGCAGAACGTTTTCAGAAATCTATAAATAGACCCAAGGGGGTACCTCAGAAGACATGCTTACTCGTGCCCCGGTCTTCTTGCGTTTTCTGAGGTATCTTTAGCTCGACATTTGGCTAGAGAGGTGAAGCACTGTAAGATCTCCCGGGTGTGTGGTGGGACCTCCACGCCGAGCCCTTGAGTCTGTCCCCTGTTCTTTTTCCTTAGTCGTTTGGCTCGCAAGAGAGAAGTAGGTGTGCTATCACCCTTCCCCAAGGGTGAACTCCAAAGAGATCGGGTTTTCGGTTTCATTATTTTTGGTGCGGTGAGTGTGGAACGTGGTCAGCACAGAAAATCTTCAGCAGACTCGATGACTGGAGGAGAAGGGCAAGGTTCGGACAGGGCCGACTCGCCGCCCCCTCCCCCTCTCGCCACAGTGGGGATGTTCGAGAAGTTCAAGCAGGAGGTGCTTGGCCTCTTCAGGTTCGCACTCGGCGGGGGATGTTCGAGGAGTTCAGGCAGGAGGTGCTTGGCCTCTTCAGGTTCGCACTCGGCGCGCGTGCCGAGTGCTCAACACCAGCTGTTCCAGTCGCCGCCACCCCAGCTCCAAGCGAGGATGCCCCGGCTCGGCGAGCTGGGAAGGAGGTTGCAGAGGAGGGGAGTGGGCGCGATCTCCCCGGGCGAGTGCTCTTCCCCGGCTTGACGAGTGGAGGCCGGTTCAGCAAGATGGGGGTGCGAGATCCTCCGGCTCGCCTAGCGGTGGGAGGCAGCCCCTTTAGCGAGTTGGTTTCTTCTGCCCCAGTTCCAGAGGGGTTCAGGGAGCCGGAGAAGGCGAGGGAGTGGTTCCATCAGCTACCGACCAACTCAATCTACTGCTTCGAGGACCTGCGCCAGGGGTTCATGTTGAGGTTCAGCACCTCCAAGAAAAGGAAAAAGGAGTCGGAATCCAGTTCCACATCAAGCAGGGGGTGAACAAGAACTTGAGGAGTTACGTGCACCGGTCCCAGGAGGAGGTCACCAAGGTCCAGGAGATGCCAGAGCACACCCTGATGATGACCTTCACCTTAGGGCTGCAGTAGAGTTTTTTCCAGGATGGAACTGAAGAGGGTGCCGCCCCTCTCCTACGAGGAGCTGATGGAGAGGGCGGCGAGGGAAGTCGATGGGGAGGCGTCAAACCCCGAGTTTGCGATGAAGTTGGCCCGGTGGGCCACGGAAGAGGATAAGGGGCCAGGAGGTGACCGGGGTCAGGAGGTGAGGAGAGCCGAACCTCGGTAGAGGGAGCAGCAACAGCAAGAGCTGCAGCAGCCCAGGTGGGGGCGTCAGGAGCCGAACAACCGACTCGGCTGGAGGCAACCGAGTGGCAAGACCAAGACCAGCAGAGTGGTTTCCACGGAGGTGACTATCGCCAGGGGGGCCAAGGTCAGTTCCACCCTCCAGGATGGAGGCAGGGCTAGAGGCCTCCTCTCCCCGATCAACACCAGGCTATAGCGATAGCCATGTAGAGAAGGAGGGGTCAGCAGAGGAGGAGGAGGGAAGTCAGGGTGGAGTTACCCTATTGTGGCTTCCACCAGGAAGAGGGGCATGCTACAGCCACGTGCTCGGAGTTCCTCCAGTTGAGTGGAAACAGGGAGCAGCAGCAGAGGGACCGCCGGGAGGTGCAGATCGAGGAAGTCCTGTCTCGAGCAGAGGAGGACAGGTGTGAGGACCGGGCTGATGTTGGGGCCCGAGGCAGGATCAGAGTGATCCATGGGGGGGTGAGTTGAGGCTTCCCTAAAGGCAAGCCTCCACATCATGTACCGAAGGACCGTTGGCTCCACATCCCAGACCCCACCCCCAGAGGATAAGATCACCTTCTCAAGTAAGGACATGTCAGATCACGAGGATCCCTTCTGCGACGCGTTGGTCATCCAGATCGCGGTCGAGAATTTCACCGTCTCCCGGATCCCCATCGACAACGGGAGCTCAGTCAACGTCATCTTCAAGAAGACGTTCAACACAATGAAGGTGAAGGCCAAGAGGGTGTTGACCTCAGATGGACCTCTGTTTGGATTCTCGGGAGAGAGGAAGGAGTTCGAAGGAGGAGTGAGACTCCATGTTACCCTTGAGGGGCAGTCCCGAAACTGTAGGTTCGTCATCGTGGACGCCCCCTGCAGTTACAACGCCATTTTCGGACGGGCTCTCATCAGCGCCTTCCGCTGCGTCCCCTCATCCTTCCACTAATGCTTGAAGTTCAACGCCGAGGGGATCCTGGTTCGGGTTCGAGGAGACCCCAAAGTGGCGAGGGAGTGCTACGTCACCGCGGTAAACTCCATCTCTTGGCAGGAGGGAGCGAGGAGATGGAGCGAAGGATGGAAGAGACGGGGCAGGAAGAGGTGGAGTGGAGATGGAGGAGAGCCGCACCCAGGTGGAGGTGACATAGGGAGTTCAGGAAGAGCCGGCCAAGGCAATGGCCGTGGAGGAAGCTGAGGAGGTCCTTGTCCATGAAGAGGGGGATGTTGGAGAATGAGGAGAGCTGTATCGTCTGGAGGCTGCAGAAGCGGTGGTGGAGATGAAAGTTCTCACCCTTGGAGGCAAGGTGGAGAAGGTGCGCATCAGCGGGGGGCTGACCCCGATGGATCAGGAGAGGATGCTGGCATGCATCTAAAAGAACGCGGACATCTTCGCCTGGAGCGTAACAGAGATGCCGGGGATTGATGCAAACGTTGTCTGCCACCGCCTCAACCTGAATCCAGAAGCTCGCCCCATCCAGCAAAAGAAGTCGTCCATCGCGGACAAGCTAGCTGAGCCCATCCGGGAGGAGGTGACCAAGCTCCTGAAGGCTGTCTTTGTATCCGAAATCCAATACCCCGGCTGAGTCTCCAATATTGTAATGGTAAAAAAAGGAAACTACCGGTGAAGAATGTGTGTTGATTTTTCTTTGCTTAATAAATCATGTCCCAAAGATTGTTATCCCTTGTCTCGAATCGACGCGCTGGTTGACTCAGCCGTCGGTTTTCCTGTAATGAGTTTCTTAGATGCTTTCTCAGGTTATCATCAGATCAGGATGCACCCCCCCGATATAAAAGATGTCTCCTTCATCACCGGGGATGAGTGCTACTGCTACAAGATGATGCCCTTTGGGTTGAAAAATGCAGGGGCAACATAGCAAAAGATGATGAATCGGGTCTTCCAGGAGCAAAAAGGGAGGAACCTTGAGGTGTATGTGGATGACCTGATGATCAAGAGCCGGGAGGTGGACTCCCACCTACAGGATCTGGAGGAGACCTTCGACACCTTGCGCAAATACAAGATGATGCTGAACCCCTTGAAATGTGTTTTCGGGGCCAGCGTGAGCAAGTTCTTGGGCCATCTTCTCACGGGTGGAGCCGAATCCTGACAAGGTCAAGGCGCTCATGGAATTGGGGTCGCCTCAGAATGCTAAGGAGGTCCAGCGGTTGACAGGAAAGTTGGCGGGGCTAAGCAGGTTCCTTTCCCGGGCTGGGGAGAAATGCTCTCCCTTCTTCAAAGCGTTGAGGCGGGGGGCAAGAAGTTTGAATGGACTAAGGAATGCAAGGAGGCGTTCCAGGCCTTGAAGAGGCAGTTAACTCAGGCCCCCCTACTCCAAGGGCCGAAGGAGGGCGAAGATCTATCTTTGTATCTCGGTGTCAGAGCAGAGGTCTTGAGCTCCGTCCTAGTTCGGGAAGAGTGGAGGAAACAACTGCCCATATACTACGTAAGCCGCGTCCTGAGGAAGGCAAAGCTCCGTTATCCCATCTTGGAGAAGCCGGCCTTTGCTCTGGTCATCTCGGCCTGGAGGCTCCGACCTTACATCCAATCACACTCCATCCGAGTGGTGATTGACCATCCCATACGCAACATCTTTGAGGGGGTGGAGCATTCAGGGAGATTGACAAAGTGGTCGCTGGAGCTGAGTGAGTTCAATATATCCTTCGTTCCCCGCCTCTCGATCAAAGCCCAGACAATGGCCGACTTCCTTGCTGACTATGCGGTCGAGGTGGCTGAGGCGGAACTCACTCGTCAGGTCCCTTGGAAGGTGATGGTGGATGGCGCTTCAGGAAGGTATTCCCTGTGGGTGGGGGTGATCTCGGAGAGCCCCTAGGGAACGAGGATCGAGCAAACGGTGGTGGTGCACTTTCCCATCACTAATAACCAAGCCGAGTACGAGGCCATGATAGCAGGATTGCGTCTAACCAGAGAGCTGGAGGTGCATGATGTGGAGGTTCTCACTGACTCCATGGTGGTAGCCTCCCAGATCAATGAGGAGTTTGAGGCAAGAGAAACTACTCTCCAGTTATACTTGCCAAAGGTAAAGGGGGTCATCGACATGTTCCACACCTTCTCCATCTGACATGTGCCGCGGGAGGAGAATGAGCAGGTTGATCAGTTGGCCAAGCATGGTCCCCGGGTGGGGGGTACCATCACCGACTTGTTCCGTCCATCCATCCAAGAAGGGGAACTGATGTAGGTGGATCAACACCCCTCGTGGATGGATCCTTTCGCAACATTCCTATCCACAGGGGAGCTCCCGAAAGGGATGGATAAGAAAAAGTTCAAGCACAAGTCGACATATTACCTTATGCGCGACGGGCAATTGTATAGGAAGACTCTCTCGGGGATGTTGGCACGATGTGTGGTCGAGAGGGAGGTTCAGAGGATCTTGGAAGTTGTCCAATCATTGGAGTGTGGAAGCCACTCGGAGAGCAGAACCTTGGAAGGAAGAATAGTCCGACAGGGTACTTCTGGCCGACCCTAAGTCAGGACGCTGCAGAGTTCACAAGGAAATGCCACAAATGCCAGCTGTTTACCCCCCTCCAACTTCAACCAGCTCAGCGACTCAGGAGTATCACGACCCCCTGACCATTCGCCATTTAGGGGATGGATTTGGTAGGACCTTTACCCCAGGCCAACAGGCAGAGGAGGTTCCTGCTAGTGATGATCGACTATTTTTCTAATTGGTTGGAAGTGAAGGCGCTAGCCAAGGTGACCTCCCAGGTAATCATGAACTTCGTTTGGGGGGAGATCATTTGCTGGCACGGCCTGCCCTATGCCATTGTCACAGACAATGAGCTTCAGTTCGCCAGCGCCGAGTTCATCAATTTCTGCGGACAGCTCGGGGTCGATCTCAGGTTCGTGTCGGTCCATCATCCCCGGAGCAACATGCAAGTGGAGGCGGCGAACAAAATAATCGTCAACCTCCTCAAGAAGAAAGTGGAGAATTTGAAGGGTAGCTGGGTGGAGCAGCTTCCTTCGGTTCTCTGGGCCCGGAGAAACACTCCCAACACGGCCACGGGGGAGACCCCCTTCAAGCTCTCCCATGGATGCGAGGCCGTGCTTACAATAGAGTTCGAGTTCCGGACGCCTCTGGGGGTCGAGGAAGAGGCAAGCAGGGAAAAATGACAAGCTGAAAACGAGGAGGAGCTACGACTCTCCCTTGACATGGTAGAGGAGTTGCGTGATCTCTCCACCATCCAACAGGAAGAGGTAAAACGAAGAATGACTAAGTACTTTGACAAACACTTCAGGGTCAAGCAGTTCGCGGAAGGGGACTTGGTCCTGAAGAAGGTGGATGCGGCAGGGCGATCAGCGGCAGTGGGGAAGCTCAACCTTAACTGGGAGGGGCCGTACATTGTCCAGGAAGCTCTAAGATCTTCCGGGTGTGTGGTGGGACCTCCACGCTGAGCCCTTGGGTCTGTCCCCTGTTCTTTTTCCTTAGTCGTTTGGCTCGCGAGAGAGAAGTATGTGTGCGATCATCCCTTCCCCAAGTGTGAACTCCACAAAGACCGGGTTTTCGGTTTCAACACCTATAATAAAAGTTGTCAGGTTTAGACAGTTATATAGTTTCTACTACGAGCAAGATACCTATGTCTGACAATTTGGGAGTGTGTAAAAATATTGAATATACATAAATGAAGTATTTTCCACCAACAAAATTTTGTTGCTATAACTAAGCAATGTGATTTATATTTGATCATGAAAATCCACCGACATGTAATGTTTCACCTCATAGGCGGTTCAACCAAGTCGCACGTATGACGATGTACATGACTTTTGAAACCGAGAAATCGGTCTCTGTGGAGTTCGGGGTCCCTAAAAAGGGGTGACCTCACACCTACTGCACTCAGGAGAACGTCACAGGCCAAAAGATCAAAAAGCTAGTAACAAACCCTCGGCTCTAGTGTGGAGGTCTCCCCTCACACCCGGAAGACCTTTGAGGTCTCCCCTCCCTAGCCAATACTTGAGCCAGGCCGCCGACCGGTCTCGCCCGCCAGGCAGGCCGCCTGGGCGAGGGACAGGCCGCCGGCCGGTCTCGCCCGCCAGGCAGGCCGCCTGGACCAGAGCCAGGCCGCCGGTTGGTCTCGCTCGCCAGGCAGGCCGCCGGGGCGAGAGCCAGGCCGCCGGCCGGTCTCGCTGCCCCTACCCCGCACTTAGCAAGCTGGGGCGGGTGTCGGCCAACTTGCCGCACTCGCCACCCTAAAAAAAGAGGGGGGAGGCAGATTTTTCCTCCCCTATTAGTATATTACAAGGGCTAGGCCTAAATTGGCCACGAAGAGTGCAAAACCACTCCAAAAGCTTAAAAATACAAAGCTGGTTTTGCGTCTGCCGAGGGGAGCCTACTCTGCGAATACGGGGTTGTACAATGACATGAATCTTCCATGACATGTTTTTTACTTCCTAGAAATTATGTTGTGCCTTCTGATATGTTTGTCAGTAGGCAAAAATGAGAAGTGATACACGACTAAACTGTGAAGCGTAGTGGACTAATTGATCAAGTTGTAAGGAAGAGTAAATTAGTTAAGGGATATACCATCATTTACCTTTTCATAATGCAACTAGTAAGCGAAAATCTGAGGACATTTGTTAAGAGGATACTCAATCGATTCAGGTACTGCAAATGGAGTTGTATTGGCAGGTGGATGTGGTTTACGTTTATAAACCTGTAGAGGAAGAGGGGCCTTTGAAGGAGGCAGAATATATGATGATGTTGTAAAGAAAGGCGGATAGAAGAAATGAGTAGTTTCATGAAAGATAACAACTATAGTGGTGAACAAGCATAGAGTGAAATGATCATAGCATCAATATTTTTTTTGGGTACACAATAATCAAGAAAGAGACAATGATTGACACAAGTAGAACTTATCAAGTGAAATGAAAGGAAGGAACAAATAAAAAGAAATCCAAAAACCTTAGGTGGGAGTCAATTGATGGTTTTTATAGGAGGAAAGGTGGAGAAGGGTGATAGATTATTTAAGAGAGGTGATGAGACCCGATTTCTTAGGTAGCAAGTTGTGTGGTGACATCCCTTCGAATTGTCAATCAAAGAAAAGTGTTCTGACAACATTTAAATTGTGATCCTTGTGCTCTTCGATGTCATTCTGCAGAGAGATACACAACCTGAAATTTGGTGAACAAGAGTAGTGAGATCATGAGTACTGTTAGAAAAGCCCATGTAAAGAGCCCATTATTGAGCCCATTTTATTGTATTTCCTTATTATCTTCTTAGTCCCACATTTTGTATAAGATTTCTCCTCACCTCCTTCCTCCTATATATTTGTATTCTCTCATTGTATTTACATACACAAGCAATACATATAAGTTTTGAGCTCTTTCAACATGGTATCAGAGCCAGGTTCCGGTCTGTCTGGTTAAAAATTTTTTTAACTGCTTAAGCGCGGCCTACCAGCGGTCTCTGCGGCTTTCTCCTAGCCTGCCTCCTTTTCTCTCGGCGTCCAGCTCGCGGTCTGTTCGCGATCTCCACGACCTGGTCGTAACCTGTTCGTGTTCTCCACCTCTTCTCGCCCAGTCTACCCGCCTACCCACTTCCCTCTTGCCGCTCGAGTTCTCCAATTTGCGGCTTCTTCGTCCCGCTCGAGTTCTCTTTCTCGCGGTTTCTTCTTCTTGCCACGCGAGCTCTCCTCCTCAGTCCTCGCGCTTCTTTTTTTCTTCCCGCTCGAGTTTTTTTCTCCTCGCGGCCTTCAGTGTTCTACCTGCGCGGTCTCCGCTACGGTCTTTCTCTCTTGTTCGCACCACCTTCTCCTGTCTCTCTTCTCTGACCGCCGATGTGCTCGCTGAGACCGGGCGGTCTGTCTTTTTTCCCGCATTTTGGTCGCTGCTCTTGTCGTTGTGACTGCCCGCTGTGAATTCTGGTCCGACGCGGCCTTGTCGTGCAAGAGTTCCCCGACCTGCCTGCTGAGCGGTCTCTCGTCTCTTCTCACAGTGGTCTCTTCCCTAGTCGCTGCGACTTGCCACCTGCTACTCGCAGCGGTCTCTTCTCTAGTCGCCGCGACTTGCCTCCTGCTTTTATGGGCTCTTCCGTTGACTCCACCGGCTAGGAGGCTACTCCGCCTGCAGGTCGCCTGGCTTGTCTGGCTGACATTCGTGATGAACTGCGGATCACCACCAATTCCCTCTCTGGGAAGAAGAATTTTATCCCTTGAGTTCATTCTGTTCGACGGGTTCTTCAGGCTAAGGGCCTTTTGCCTCACCTCATTCAGGCTCCTCCTTATCCTCCTACTGACGACTGACTCAGAAATGATGACCGTGTTCAGACATGACTCCTCAATTCCTTGGATGACGAACCTTATCAGATGACCATGTATCACGAAACGACCAAGGCTATGTGGGCTGGGCTGCATTTCTTGTACTCGGGCAAAGACAGTCTCCAGCATCTCTATGACATCCTCACTGATCTTCTGGCTCTCGACACTGGGGGGCTTCGGACATGACCTCTTTTATCGCTCGCGCCAAGACTCTTGCTGAGGCCTGAATCCAGCATCAGCCGTCTACCAATGTTCATGCCACTCAGCGAGCTCAGAAGGAGGCCGTCTGCATTGCCATAATGATGGCTCGTGTTCCGCCTCACCTTCAGAGTATTCGAACTTAGGTTCTGGCTTCCTCCACCATACCTTCCTTATCTGATGTGTGCTCCATGCTCCTCCGTCTTTCACCTCCTCCGGATACTTCTGCGCCTTCCCCCTCGACCCTTCTTCAGCAGACCCCTCCCCCCTTACTTCCCCCACCTACCTCCGCTCGTGGTGGACGTTCGGGATTTAGGGGCCGGGGGCGCGGTGGTCGGGGTTGGCATAAGTGTTCCTACTGCGGAAAAGACGACCACCTTGAGGCGACCTGCTACAGGAAAAATGGTTATCCTCCTCGTCCGACGGCCTCTGTTGCTGCTGACACATCCTCTGCCGCCCCTCCTGACTTTGAGGCCGTTAGTCTCCAGCTCCAGCAACTACAAGGGCTGCTCAACCCGCCCTCTGCCTCCATCGCCTCCGTCTCCAACACAAGTACTGCTTGTATATCCACCAGTCTGCGCTGGATCGTGGACTCGTGTGCCACTCATCACATTGCCTCGCTACGACCACCCCAGTACGCGGATTCTCCTCATTCGAAGTGCATCACCGTGGCAAATGGGGAGACGGTTCCAGTCTCCGTCTCGGCTAACCTTTCTCTCAACCTATCGATCTCCCTTCGCTCGGCTCTTCATGTTCCGAGCCTCCCGTTCAATTTACTTTCTGTTGGTCGCCTTTCTAATGATCTATATTGCTCTGTCATATTCACATCATCTTCATTTTTCATCCAGGATCAGCGGACGCGAACTTCCATTGGTAAAGACACACTGCGGATCAGGCTCTACCTTCTCGATAACTATCCCACCGTCCTATCCTCTGTCTCCTCCAGTGAGTGGCATCGACATCTTGGACATGCCCCTCTCCCGGTCCTCCAGCGGGCTCTTCCTGATATCTCTCTTCATCATTTCCAGTGCGAGTCCTGTATCTTCGGCAAACATCCACTCTCTTCTTTTCCTGCACATTGTACCCGGAGCACCACTCCTTTTGACTTAGTACATTCAGATGTTTGAGGTCCTTTTAAAATTACTAGTATTTCTGGTTATCGCTAATTTATCACGTTTACTGATGATTACTCTAACACGACGTGACTTTACTTACTTCGTTATCGCACCGAGCTTCCCCGTGTTTTTCGGGCCTTTGTCCTTGAAACCCGTACGCAATTCCACACCACCCTCAAAACATTGCGCACCGATAATGCTCACGAATACACTAGCCACGGCTTTGCGGCTTTGTGCTATGAATTCAAGATTATTCATCAAACATCATGTGCTTACACACCCCAGTAAAACGGCGTTGCCGAACGGAAGAACCGACACTTGCTTGATGTTGCCCGCTCCCTCATGCTTCAAATGCATGTTCCCAAACTTTACTTGAACTTTGCGGTCTCCACTGCGTGCTTCCTTATCAACCGTCTCCCTTCCTCCGTCCTCCACTATGCTACTCCGTTCAGCCTACTGTTGCCCTCTACTCCGACCTTCCCTCTCCTGCCTCGCATTTTTGGCCGCACCTGCTACGTCCACCGACTGGATTCGTCCTCGGACAAGTTGGATCCCCGGGCGGCTAAACATATCTTCGTCGACTATTCACGTATGCAGAAAGACTATGTGTTATTCTCCCGCTACCCGCAAGGTCTCCGTTTCTGCTGATGTTACCTTCTGGGATGATCAACCGTTCTTCTCTGCTCCTTTACCCACTCCTCTCACACCGACCGCTCTCCCGCCATTCATCCCACGACCTGTTATCCCCGTTACTACACCTCTGCCACCGGTCCCACGACTCCCACCTGCTCCGACTCCTTCTCCCTCCAGGCCGCCTATTATCCGTATCTACACTCGTCGCCCTTCCGGTTCCGTTGCCCCTCTACAGTCGGCCTCGACCTCGGCTACTCCGCGCCCTGCTGATCAGGTACCGGCCTCTACTGCTCATCCTTTGGCAAACTGTGTCTCCTTGCATCACCTTTCTCCCCACCTTCACACATTTGCTACTTCACTTTCTTCGATTTCGGTTCCTAACTCTGTGCAGGAGGCGCTCCAACATCCTGGCTGACGGGCCGCCATGGAGGAGGAAATGACTGCTCTCTGGGCCAACCAGACATGGACTCTCGTACCCCTTCCTCCGGGTCAGAAACCGGTTTTGTTAGTGGGTCTTTGTCATCAAACTTGCTGTTGATGAGACGATTGACCGTCTGAAAGCTCGTCTGGTGGCTCGTGGCTTCACCCCACAACATGTGCTCGACTATGAAGAAACTTTTTCTCCGGTGGCCAAACTCAACATCGTTCGAGTCCTCATCTCCGTGACTGTACATTGCCGGTGGCCCATACTCCAACTGGATATTAAGAATGTCTTTCTGAATAACGATCTCCAGGAAACAATTTATATGCAGCAACCTCCCGGGTTTGAGACCACGGGGGAGTCTCAGGTCTGTCGTCTTGTGAAGGCACTGTATGGTCTCAAACAATCCCCACGGGCGTGGTTTGACAAGTTCAGTAAGGCCCTTCGGGAGGTTGGTTTTACTCGGAGCTCGGCAGATTTCTCGTTGTTCACTCGTCACCGAACAACGGGAACGGTTCTTCTGTTAGTGTACGTTGACGATATCATAATTACTGGAGACGACTCGAAAGGAATACCTGAGGTCAAACTACATCTGAGCTCTGTATTCCAAACAAAAGATCTGGGGCCCCTCAGTACTTCTTGGGTCTTGAGGTTGCCAGACGGCCAGATGGTCTTGTCCTCTCTCAGCGAAAGTACTGCCTCGACCTCCTTCATGATGCAGACTATTCAGGTTGTAAGCTGATTGACACCCCAATGAATGTAAATCACAAGTTGTGCACTCAGGCATCTGACTCGGATCTGCTACTCTAGAATCCAGAATACTATCGTCGTCTCGTTGGAAAATTGATCTACCTTACGGTAACCAGACCAGATATTTCCTTTGTTGTTGGTATTGTCAGTCGGTATATGCATTCCCCTCGAAGATCTCATCTTCAGGCCGTTGAGCACATTCTCAGATACCTTAAAACGGCTCCTGGTTAAGGACTGGTATACAAAACCTCATCTTCAGCTCCAACATTGGTGACATATTTTGATGCTGATTATGCTGATTCCCTTGATGATCGACGGTCAACCAGTGGTTTTTGCATATATTTTGCAGGACATTTGATTACATGGCGAAGCAAGAAACAAGCGGTCGTTGCTCGATCATCAGCTGAGGCAAAATACCGGACAATGAAAACAGTGGTTTCAGAACTGACGTGGCTTGAAAGTCTTCTTACCGATCTGGGTGTAAAGCTCCCTTCCCCAGCTCTCCTCCTCTGTGACAGCCAAGCTGCTATACATATAGCCAAGAACCCGGTCTTCCACGAGAGAACAGAACATATTGAAGTCGACTGTCATTTCATTCTGGAAAAAGGTTCAAATGAAGAAGCTCTACCTGAAGCATGTTCTGGGGACTGAACAAGTTGCGGATGTCCTCACAAAGGCTCTTTCCAGTACCCTCTTCTATCAGTGCTTGTCCAAGCTTGGTGCATATGATTTGTACGCTCCAGCTTGCGGGGGAGTGTTAGAAAAGCCTATGTAAAGAGCCCATTATTGGGCCTATTTTATTGTATTTCCTTCTTCTCTTTTTAGTCCCACATCTTGTATAGGATTTCTTCTCACCTTCTCCCTCCTATATATTTGTGTCCTCTCATTGTATTTACATACACAAGCAATACATACAAGTTTTGAGCTCTTTCAACAAGTACATTAAACTCTAAGGCATTATATATTCACAAGATCTTGATCGTATTAGAGAAATGAGTATCTGTTTCTAGATAAAAAACATTGAAGTGTATGTAGGATTTCAAAACAACACTTAAGAAGATAGTCCATAATATCCCTAAACTACTCATCAATAGAATTAACAAAACAACAAAAACATAAATGGATTTGGACATGACAGTACCTCACTTGAATTCAGGAGAAATAAAATCTCATATTCACCTTGGGGTAGGATGAACCAATTGGCCTGATGGGGAATGATAGTAGACGCCAAGACAAATTGTGTAATGATGTTAGTAGATCTCTCTAGTCTCAACACCTCTAACAATTGCTTTGAGTTGAGGGCCTTGAGGTCTTAAAATACACAATGAGAAGCATAACTATTATAGAAGCCTTACGAGTTTTTGTAAGTCGGTTAATAGACAATAAATTAGTATGAAACTATGACATGTATGGAACATCAAACAATGCTCAAGTATGAAATGAGATGAACTATACCTTTCTCAGAGAGGGGAAAGGGGGAACCGTTGACAACCATGACTTGATGAAGAGGTGACATGTAGGGGCATTGAAGGTACCGCGTGTGGGAAGGAGTGAGATACGTAAGTGCGGATCCACGAAGGTAGTGATAGGCATAGTCATGCTATGGTGGCTTGGCATTGAAGGCTGATTACTTGACCGGAGCTACAAAGGTAATGATAGGCAGTCGAGGGAAGGTGGAGGAGAGGTGTGGCCATCAATTTTAGAGGCAAAAGTTTTAGGTTATCCGCTCTATTACCATGCTGAGAAAAAAAGAGATACTTTAGTTAGTAGAGCAACTGTATTTGAGATGATAATTTATGGAAAGTAATCTGGTGATTTTATTAAGATTTTCTAAAGTTTAACCATCTATTCTCGATGATTAAGGCTTACAAAAGTTTAATGGGGCAATTAAATATGTCAATTTATTTTTTCAATCTCAGTTTGATAATGTTTTAAAAGGCCCAAGGAGGATCCTTTTGGATTTGTGAATCTTACTTTGTTTTGAGTCAAGTTGCTAGGAACATTTTTAATCCTCTTCTTGAACTATGTTAACAGTTTTGTTTGATGCTGTGTTTCTATTTTTGGAACTCATCTTTATAAGATGGAAGTGATGTCTCATTAATATCAGTGGTGGGTTAATGGGATATTATTTTTACTTGTAAGTATAATAATACAGTAAGTTAAAAAGAGTATTGTTGACAATGTAACATATTGTAGCCTTAACAAATACTAGAACCAAGTCCTTAAGAAGTGAATTTTAGGAAAACAAATTTGATTGAAAAGCTCTGGAACTAATCTCTGCTCAGTCAATTTGAGCACTTACATTGAAAAAGAAAACTAGCTTTTGAAGCTTTCAACTCCCATTCGGTGAGCAATGTACAAAGGGTTGTACTTTCAGTGGTTCTGTTATGTTTTGCTTCGTTGGGCCAGGGTTTTGCACGTTTAAATTCATCTTTGGGGGTATACACTGGTGGAGTTTTATGGTATTTAATGTATTCTGATAACTTTTTCATTACTTTGAGGATTGCATTTCTTCTGTATTTGCAGAGCTGACAAATGTGTTTTGGCATCTTCTGGATTCCAGGGAGATATGAAAGCCCTACAAAAGAATTTGGCTGCTAAGCACTTAGTGAGTGTTCATTTATTGCATGTATTTTCCTTGTATTTCTGTTATATTTTCTTGGCTTACTTGAATGTATGCACAATATCTTGTTGTTAGCTTTTAAAATGCCATTTCATAAGCAGGCATGGAGGAGAATAGCATAGAATTGTTTTTCGTTATGTTTACATCTACTATGCAATTTTTTATGCATCATACTGTCAAAAGAATTGTTTACAATAAATCGACTGTTAAATTTAAATATTATTAAGATACTTTTGATTGCACACATGTTGGTTGTTGTAGGTGTATATTCTTGAAATACTTGGCTGAATTTAATGATTGACCTTTGTCTTTTATTTTTACATGGTTAATACTAGAGTCAAATAATATATATAGCAGGAGATTGTAAATAGAATCACTGAAGATCATAAAAGTCATTGGAGGTGGGTGCTGAATAGAAAGAAGAACATAAAAGTCATTGTAGGCGGGTGCTGAATGGAAAGACGTAGCATAAGGGCCAGTCACTTTACCAGGAAGTAATAAGGAGGTGTGGAAGAGTCAATGAATAGATAACAAGTGGAGGACCTAGCTGTTGAACATAGAACATAGTAGATAGGAAGATGAAGTCACATGACAAGTCCTTGGCCTGTGTCCATGTCTCTGCATCAACTATTCAATTTGGTTTTAGGTTAGAGTTCGAAAACAAATAGTTAAGCTCCCTTCACCTGTGTTATAGGCCCCAGTCCTGGTTATCAAGCAACTTTTATTAATTGTCGAGTCATTAGATGTTGTATTTTATTTATCTTTTAATTGTCCTTTATTAGATGCAGTGGGATGTTATAAGGAGTCATTTAAAGTGGTGTCATGCAAAGCCTATTTTAAAACATATAAGATTGGAATGAAGACATGCAAAAAGTAATCTATTTTCCTTGCCCCTTCTAAGAGATTTTGGTAGCAGTCTCTCTCCCGATTCTCCGTAGTATCCTCCAAATGTCATCTCCACCTCTGATCATCCCTCCGCGGAGTTACCACTATGCTATTTGATTCCACTATCTAGAAAATTTAATTGTACTATTAAGAGATAATAAGCAGAATTTATGGTCTCATTAGTCATCAATCATCATCAGTCTCTTTATGAACCTAAGGAAATGATTACTATTGAGTAAAGTTGCAGATGTTGGATGTCGGGGGCACGTTGATTTGAGTTTTTCATGCCGTTTTAATATGTCGGGAGATATATCAGAGATATTTGATATATCGGATTTCTATATATATATACATTTTTTTTAAAAAATTTATGTATGTTGATATATTATCAATTTAACATTTATTGAAATTTTAAATCTATCAAATCAGTATAAACATTTTATATTACACAAGTAATAATAGTACAATGCAAAGAGAAAAATCAGAAGAAGCAAGAAGCCAAGAAGCCAAGAAGTCGATAAGATCGAACATAAGGAATCCCCAGTCCAAAATCCAAAGGCAAAATAATCGACGCCAATAACTTATTGACACAAGGAAGAGAGTGAGATGAAACAAGAAGATAGTCGAGAGTTAGACCACAAAACAATATCGTTTTGTTGTTTATTAAATCATATATGCTAAATAAATATATTAAATAAAAGTAAATCGATGTACCGTCTGGATATATCAATCGATATATTGATCTATATATCAGCAATATCTAATATATCAGTATTTGCTGACACCTCTTGCTTATGCGTTCATCTCCCTCCACAGGTCTCGCTGGTCCCCTGCTGCCTAAGCTCACATCATAATCCTATTTCTGCAATCGCTGACTCTCGCCTACCAGAGCTCGCAGTCCGAACTCAGAGCTTCTCTGCTTGCCGACTTATGGAGTTGAGAGAGCTTGCGATCTCAAGACTCACTGCTCCCGTTAGACTTCTCGTAGCTTCCGTCCTCCCAAAGCTCACAACTCTTGTTTTTTTTCTCTGTACTCACTACCATGTCGGCTTGGGTGTGCTGCTCGAACTTGTGTTAGCCCCTACGCATGCAGTCGTTGCATTTCAACCTTTGCTCTTGCCAAAATTATATCTTCTTGCTTCTGCTAAGCTCGCGTCCTCCTACCTAATTGTTCGCTACCTTCTGTTTACTGTTTCCTGAAATTTCTTGTCTTCTGAGCTTGCTGCCGCTCTCGCCGAATAGACTGTTCACCAAACCCACCCTCCTTTCAGGTTCCTTCAAAGCTCTCCATCCCTGCAATTTATAATCTCATGAGTACAATGCTGCATTCGCTTCATCCTCCAGTCAGACAACCCTTGGTTCAACCTCTTTCTTTGATATTCGTGATGAACTGCGCATTTCCACCATTTCCTTCACTGGAAAGAAGAACTTTGTCAAATGGATTTTCTCGGTATGCCGTGTTCTCCATACCAAGGGTTTGCTCCATTTGACTCGCGGCCCGCCTGTTGAGCCTATCGTGCAATGGCTACAGGATGATGGCCTGGTTCAGTCTTGGATTCTGAATTCCATGGAGAGTGAGCCATAACACATGGCTATATACCACGAGACTGCCAAATCCATGTAGGACGAACTTCAGTCCCTACACTATGGGAAGGACAACCTTCAACATTTCTTCAATATCTTTACATATATCCAGACAGTGGAATCTGGTGTGGATGGAGACTTAAACTCATTTGTTGCAAAGTATAAGACCCTTGTTGAGGTGTGGATCCAATACAAACTACCGACTTTGGATTTCGCAACATAACGAGCTCAGAAGGAAATTTTTGGCATAACACTGACGATGACACAGATTCCCCCTCATCTATACAATTTTTATGCCAACATCTTATTTCTCCCACCTTTCCCTCTCTCTCCGATGTCTGCTCTATGATTTTGAATGTGAACACCCGTGATGTCTCAATGACACCCTCTTTTTCCCTTCTCCAACATTCTACTAAAGCTCGCCCTCCACCTACTGGGTCTTGTGGAAGCTTCCATGGGTCTCAAGGCAGTGGACCCGATGGTCAGAATCACTCCAAGGGCGAAGACCTCCAACATTGTGGATGAACAAATCATACCGAGGCAACCTATTACAGGAAACATTGGTTCCCGCCGCTGGTTTCCAACTCTCAGCACCACGCATCTCCTACGGTGGATGTTCCTATCACATCCCGCTCCAACATTGACACCTTGTGCGAAGACCTCCTGCATCTATGGGGGCTGGTTACTCAGAGTTCTGACTCTGTCGCATCTCCAACGAAGGTATATTGTGTTTTTCCCATAATCCCTCTTGGATAGTGGAATCTGGGGCCACAAATCACATTACTCCTCAGAAGTTGTCTTTGTACACGAACCCTGCTTGTCCTAAGTTTATCACGATGACCAATGGTAACACCACCCTGGTCCGCGGCTTTAACGATTTGCCCCTCAATCCGTCCCTCTTTTCATGTTATATTCTTCATGTTCCTGACTCTCAATTTAATCTCTTTTTTGCCAGTCATCGCACTAACGATTATGAATGCTCCATCACTTTTTACTCTTTCATTTGTTGTGCAGGATTGATGGACGCAAAAAATCATTGATGGAGAACGACTGTGAAATGAGCTTCCTACGATCTGAACTTTTCCACCTTGGTTATATCCTCTATCAGCTTTGTTGATTGATACCAACGTCTTGGTCATGCTCCCCTTCCTATCCCGCAGAAATCTCTTCCTGATTTCATTTTTTTCTGAATTTGCATGTGAATTATGTATCTACAGGAGTCGGGAAACAACATCACCCTGCTTTCTCCCCTCATTATACTAAGTGTTTTGCTCCATTTGATTTAGTGCATGAAGACATTTGAAGCCCGTGTAAAAATACTAGTTTATCTAGATATCGTTGTTTTCATACTTTTATTGATGATCATTTTCATATGACTTAATTGTATTTGCTGCGCGATCACTTTGAATTACCATATGTTTTTCATTATTTCATTGCAAAGTCTCGTGCTCAATTCTCTCCCTCCATTAAAATACTGCGAACTGATAATGCACACGAATATACAAGTTTCTCCATCATCTTCCCTTCAACACCTCTTTCCCCCTTGACTTCTCGTGTTTTTGGATATGTTTGCTTTGTCCATCATCTTCGCCCAACCATGGCACCACCCCCACCCCCCCTCCCACGCTACCAAATATATGTTTGTTGGCTACTCTTGCACACATAAGAGCTATGTGTGTTGCTCTCCCATTGATTGGAAACTTGTTACATCCGTTGATGTCACTGTCCTCATGAATCACTTCTTCTCCTCTTCAACTCCTCGTGATACCTGCTCACTTGCTCTCCCACGTCCAAACGTACCTATCAACAACACACCTCCCCTGCTTCGAACACCACCTCCCACACTCCCCCACCTCTTCGTGTGTACCCTTATCGTCGTCCCTAGTCTGATGCCTTGAGACAGTTGCGCCCTACTAATGACGCTCCACGGTCAGTTGATCTGTCTTGGGATTCTGCTGCTCACCATCTCTTACATTATGTTTTCTTACACCAGTTATCTTTTGACCTTCACTGATTTGCGACTTCCTTGTCTTATATTTCCACCCCCACTTATGTGCAAGAAGCTCTTCAACATTCGGGGTGGCGGACCGCGATGGATGAGAAAATGACTGCTCTTTGGGCCAATCAAACCCAAGACCTTGCCCATTTCCTCCCGGCCAATCCCGTGTGGGATGTAAATGTGCCTTCATTGTGAAGCATCGTCCTGATGGGACTGTTTAACGCCTCAAAGCTCGTCTTGTGGACTAAGATTTCATTCAACAACATAATCTCGATTATGAAGGGACGTTCTCCCCGGTTTCTAAGCTGAATACTGTACGGATTTTAATCTCCTTGATTGTCCATCGTTATTGGCAACTTGACATCTAGAATGTATTCCTTAATAGCAATCTCGCTTAGAATGTCTATATGAAGCAATCTTCTGGTTATGAGACCACCGGTGTCTCTTGTCTGCTACGTCAATAAATTTTTCTATGGCGTCAAACAGTCTCCTTGGTTGTGGTTTGATAAATTTAGTCGAGTCGTTCGAGATTTTGGATTCACTCAGAGCTCGATAGACTTATCCTTATTTACTCGTCTACTCGTAGCAGTCCTGTCGGCGCGATGATACTTTTTGTATATGTTCATGTTGATGATATTCTCATCACGGGCAATGATCTGAATGGTATAACTATGATCAAGAAGCCTCCAATATTTCTTGGATATTGAGATAGCTCGTCGACCCGATGGGTTCGTCCTATCTTAACAGAAGTACTGTCTCGACTTTCTCCATGATGACGGCTACTCAGAATGCAAGTCTGCTGACACACCAATAGATGCCAACCACAAACTATGTACTCATGCCTTCGATTCTGATGTGCTTCTCACTAATCCAGAGTACTATCGTCCCCTTGCTAGCAAGTTTATCTATCTAACCGTCACACAACCAAATATATCCTTTGTTGTTGGGTGGTCAACCGTTTTATTCAACGTTTCTTCATTTTGCCTCTCCCTTCTCTATTTTCCTCCTTTCTACCCACAACTTGCTTTAACTCTGTTTTTTATTGTGCTTGCTATGTCCATCACTTGAGACCTTCCGTGGGTAAGTTAGCTTCACAAGCAACCACATATATTTTGTGGTCTACTCCTAGACTCAAAAAGGTTATTCTTGTTATTCCCTAGGACGAAGCTCATGAATTTACTTACACTACAAGAAAAATCCTTATTAGCTAGGGGAAGAATCCCTTGCTAAATCAAAAAATTCGTTGCTAATTTATATTAGCAAGGAATTTAGCAACAAATAACATTCCTTTCTATATTGAGCCTAGCTAAATTTAGCAAGGATATTTTTCGTTGCTGTTTTGCAAGGATATTTTAGCAACGAATATATTGCTTGCTAATTTAGCAAGGGATAATACATACAAAAATTTCGTTGCTAATCACCATCAAATAATTTTGATCCTAATATTACCTAGCATTAAAATTGTTGCAAATTTTGATGCTAATAAATGTCAAATCAAAGAAATAAATATATTTATAATACATTATTTCATGAATAAATTGATGATGAATCATTTTTTAAAAATAATTAATAATAAAAATATTTGGTGTCAATTTTATTTTAATAATAACACTATATATCACAAATAATTTTTAATTAATTTTATTTTAAATTAAGCCAAATTAAAAATTTAATTAATTATAATATACAATACTATTTTGATTAAAACTATGCTCATAAATTTTTAGTAACATGCACTATAATTAATTAAAAGACGCGTGATTAAATATATACGATGCGCGCAGACCCAATGTCGAGCTCATATAACCAAATTTTCATATATATTAACAAACTACGTATACACTCAATATCGAGCTTATATAACCAAATTTTCATATATATTAACAAACTTTAATATAACATGAAACTTGTTTTCATACATAAACAAACTTCCATACATCAAACTTCCATACATCATCAATCATTTATATATACATCATCAAACTTCCATACATCGTCAAACTTCCATACATCATAATCATCAAACTTTCCAATATCATGATCACCAAAATTTAATATATAACCAAAACATCAATATAACAAAAATAAAGTGATCTAACATAGAATTGAACCCCAAAACTACACAAAAATAAACAAAATCAACAACTATGATTGAGTATTTTGTGGATCTGAAGAATGACGATTTTCAAAAGGTTAACGTTGAGTGGAAGCATGAGCTTGACTTTCAACTTGATATTGAGCATGAGGATGTTGACTTGGTACTGGAAAATAACCATGAGAAGTATAATATCCGGGAGCTGCAGCTGAAAAATAGCCAGGACCTGGAGCAGAGAAATGACCTGAAGAATTATATAGTCTTTGAGAAGGAAACTGCCCGGAAGAAAATTGATGACCTTGATAAATACCGTGCATCTCTAGAGCTGTAGAAATGGCATTCTTAACAATATTTTGAACAGCTTCATCAACTCTTCGTTCAAAATTATTATTCATCTCCACTTGTTGATTCTCTAAATCTTTAAGACGGTCCTTGTACTTGTCATTTTCAACTTGTACGGTATTATTTGAGCTAGTATCAGAAAGAGCCATATTTTCACTATATGAATTACCAAATCCATAACAACGGCCATTTTTTGGACCCCCTGATGCCTCAACCCATAATTCAGGATAATATATGCATGAACCTTGAGTAGAAAGTAAATAGCTCTGATCAGATTGCTTCTCCTTTAACTTAGAAGTATAAATCTCTTATAAAATAAATTGAAATATATTTAATAATATCATCACATTACAATTTCTTCAAAAAATAATAAATAAAAAACTTACAAATGCTTTTTTTGATTTATCATCTACAAAAGGCCCTTTCCCTTTATTTGTTCGATGAGTACGAGTAAAAACTTTTTCATGAGGCACCGGAATTCCTCCATTATCCCTGGCCTACAGTACAAAAAAAATACTTAACAATTTTGCATGTCATTAAAAAAATCATAGCTTTTGAGAGATTGAAGATGAGAGTATTAGTATTCAACATATATGCAAACACACAAAAAATCAAGGTCTAATTCTTTAAATGAGAAAGGGAATTACAAGGAAGAACACCCAAACAATGATTGTAAACATAACTCCTGATAGAATTCTACTTGAGAAAGAGACTAAAGTAAGAGATAATCAGAGCTACTTCATCATAGATGACACAATCATGTAATCAAAAATAAGTAGGATCATTGTAAAGTAACCATGTGCCAGAGTCATGTGGGAGGAGGTACTATCGAACGAAACCCTCACACAACTTAAAACAGCCAACTGGGTTGTAACAGCACTCAGTTTGTTGTAACAGCGCCCAGTTCGCTGAAAAACAGCCAACTGGGCGCTGGACAGCGCCCAGTTCGCTGAAAAACAGCCAACTGGGCGCTGTCCAGCGCCCAGTTCGCTGAAAAACAGCCAACTGGGCGCTGTCCAGAGCCCGGTTACGTGAAAAAAAAACCAACTGGGCGCTGTCCAGCACCCAGATCGCTGTGAAACAGCGAACTGGGCGATGGACAGCGCCCAGATCGCTGTAAAACAGCCAACTGGGCGCTGTCCAGCGCTCAGATCGCTGTAAAACAGCCAACTGGGCGCTGTCCAGCGCCCAGTTCAGCGAAAAAAAGCCAACTGGGCGCTGTCCAGCGCCCAGATCACTGTAAATCAGCGAACTGGACGCTGTCCAGCGCCCAGTTCGCTGAAAAAACAGCGAACTGGGCGCTGGACAGCGCCCAGTAACAACCAACCGGGCGCTGTACAGCGCCCGGATTGCTGAAAAACAAAGAACCAGGCGCTGGACAGCGATGGACAACGCCCCGTTCGTTGAAAAACAGCGAACCGAGCGCTGTCCAGCGTCCCGTTCGCTGAAAAACAGCGAACATCGAACAGGGCGCTGTTCAGCGCTGGTATTCAGCGAACTCGGCGCTGTCCAGCGCCCAGATCGCTGCAAAAACAGCCAACTGGGCGCTGTCCAGCGCCCAGATCGCTGCAAAAAAACAGCGAACTGGGCGCTGTCCAGCGCCCAGTTCGCTGCAGAAACAGCCAACTGGGCGCGGAACAGCGCCCAGTTTGCTGAAAAACAGCGAACCGAGTGCTGGACAGCATCCAGTTCGCTGTAAAACAGCCAACCGGGCGCTGTCCAGCGCCCAGTGATCATCAAATAGATCAATGTCCTCATAAGTTTTCTTTTAAATTACGGATCATCAAATAGACCAATGGGTAAGTAGATGATATTGGGTTGGATCATCAAATAATTTAAATAGACAAATAAAATAAAATGACAACAACAGTAATAGTGATCACTCAGAGCACACCATCAATAAAAGTAAAGTAAGACGGTGACATACATTTCACGAAATCATATATAGTAATTGTGGAGCATATAGTCCAACAACGTGAAATTCATGTAGTTTTGTTCACTTAATATAGATCTTAAGTCATCCATGTACCAATTGGTTTCGGGTTATACACGGGTTCTTAAATGGTATTAAAGCAAGTCAGGCACAACAACTCACTTCCATATCAACCAATTAAAAAGTAAATCTGTGTTAGATGAAAAGGACAGTACACAAAACCACAACCAAGACATGCATCCGGGTATGCAACATATTTTGGTCCAAATGTTATAATGGATACTATTAGTGGTATAATGGCCAATCTGTAATGAAGGGACACATGTATATACAACGTAGTGGCCCATGTAATATGGTTAATTATCACATCCTAATGCTATATTACTGGGTACTTACCACGCTATTCATGTCCATTCTAGGTGCAAATGTTTGACTCGAATAATATGGGCCCTTACCGTTACACTAGCCATCTATATTAACCCCATAACGGATTGATGGCTATTCTAATTGTATTATGTATAACATATAGAATATACTCATCCGTGAATCCTAAACTAATAGCCTAGTCCTAGTATCATTCCAGATTAATAGGGTACCATTATGGGGACACCTAAGGGATATGCGTCAGGTATGATTTGTATATAGGTGCCCATGTACAAATCCATTACAGTGATAAATTACACTATGGTTAGTATATCAATTGAATTCACACGGGTATGTATGAACGATAAATACCATAAATGGGCTAACATCATACATTGAGTATAATATTACACTATTGGTGTACATTAACCATAGTGTTCAAGGAAATCAAACCCGTCTTGATTCCCTAAATATCTCAAAAGACATTGAGTCATTCCCTGATTCTCGTTTGATTTTCAGCGAACTGGGCGCTGTCCAGCGCCCAGATCGCTGATTTTCAGCGAACGGGGCGCTGTCCAGCGCCCAGATCGCTGATTTTCAGCGAACGGGGCGCTGTCCAGCGCCCAGATCGCTGATTTTCAGCGAACGGGGCGCTGTCCAGCGCCCAGATCGCTGATTTTCAGCGAACGGGGCGCTGTCCAGCGCCCAGATCGCTGATTTTCAGCGAACGGGGCGCTGTCCAGCGCCCAGATCGCTGATTTTCAGCGAACTCGGCGCTGTCCAGCGCCCAGATCGCTGATTTTCAGCGAATGAGTATGCAATACATTCAAGGAAATCAAACCCGTCTTGATTCCCTAAAGAACGCAAAAGACATTTTGAGTCCATTCCCTGATACTACTCAGTAGCCTCAGCCACCACCTATCCCAAACACCCCTACTTAGCTTTCGTCTTAGCTCACTACTCAACTAGTAGAAGATTCATCAGTTCCTGTTTCTCGTTTGAAAAACATCGAACTGGGCGTTGTGCGTTGTCCAGCGCCCAGTTCGTTGTAAAATACATAATTGTGACATATAATAAAAAAACTTACCATCCTATGAGCATGATGATGAATGGAAATGGTTCCACTGGTGCTTTTAACTACCCCTTGGCCATCTCTATCGGAGAGTCTATTTTTGCGATTACATTCTTGGATATCTTTAAATTTACGTGCTTCCCATATGTCCCATAATCCTTCAAAAATTTCTCTTCGCATCCACGTCGGTGGAGGAGCAGACCTTGACTTTGCTGCATTTCGGATACGCCTCATTTCCGAAGCCATTGCTCTGCTAAAATAACTTTTCCAAATTTTATATACTTGTTGCTCTGTTGATGAAGCACGCCAAGTATATTTTGCCTACAATTATCAAAAAACTTATATTATATGCAAATCATTGTAACAAAAATACTAATAAATAATCAAAATATTTTTACCTTGAATATGTTAAACATATTTTGTTTTGCATCATTTGGAATTGCACTAAATGTGGGCCAAACTCCATTGAACCAACCTCTCAAACAATTTAACATAGAACGAGGTGCAGAAGTACTAATGAAACTGCAAACATGATATAAAGCAATATAATTAAATAAACTACATTATCAAATGTATGTCTTTTTATAAATGATACATCATAAGAAAATAAAATAAAAAAAAATTTAAAGGGATAATATTACCATTTTCCTGAAATGATGAGTATCTCTCGTCCCTCTTCATCACGCTCAATCTCATCTTTGTTATTTGAATTTTTTGGCTCAAGTTTTTCTACATCAAGAGGCATCTCAATATCAGGAGGTGAGCAATCATGACAATTCACATCATCAGACATCTCATGCTCCTCATCTGTATCACAGTGCGACTCGGAATTTGTGCTTGATTGATGATTCATATCTTCCATTAAGAGTCTCAAAAAAGTATCATCTCGATTTTTGTTAGATGATAATCTACCTCCGCGTCCTCTAGTCCGCATAGTAACTGCAAATTTTATTAATACATTATTAATTTAAACATATTAAAAACACACATTTACAACCAAAGAAAAAAATGCATGTACAATAGTAAGTATATATAACCAACACAAGAGATATATTCTCAAGCTTACACAAACATAAAAGTTATATAGCATGGATATCATTGAAAGTGATGTCATCTTCTTCCTCCGATGAATCTGCATCATCTGATCCATCATCATTTGATTCATCATCATCTGATTCTGTTGATCGTTTTTCGAACTCATCAGACTCAAAATTATGTTCAAGATCCCTCTCTAGTGATTGTAATTCATCAGGATTTACTTGTTCCGCTTGACGATGAATATCAACTAGAACAATGTCATCATCTGGTACAACATGAGTTGGATTCATAGTTGAAGTCTCTTGGTAAAATTCTTCTACTGGAATATCACTAATCTCATATGTGCTTCTTGCTTTAACTTTGAAAACTGCATGCCAACGACGATCAAGAGCTTTCTTTCTCCAAGGATATGATGTGTAGCACACTTGATGACATTGAGAAGCCATCACAAATGGGTTATCTTCAGCCATACTACGATCATTATTAATATCAACGATTTTATATCTTGGATGAACTTTTGTTCCTCTTTTTCCACTATCGAACCATTTACACTTGAACATCACTATAGTATTTGTGATGGGCCCTAAAAAACTCAACTCAAGAATTTCTAACAATTCACCATAATAGTCTTCATTAGAATCATTATAATAACTCCCATTAACACAAACTCCACTATTCATTGTAGACTTTCCTTCTCCATACTCAAGTGTGTGGAATCTATAACCATTCACAAAATATCCATTCCAACGTTTAACAATGCTACTAAATCCATACGCAAATTGTTTGATATCACTGTCTTTTATTTGGTTGACTGGATTTTCAACCTATTAAAATAAAAAATTGTTAGTAATATATATTATATAACTATATACGTATTAATAAAATATCATCTTACATAAGTTTTAAACCACGTTGAGAACTCTTTATCACGCATAACTCCTAATGTTATGGGAGTCAAATTTGGTAGTTCAGCTTGTTTCTCGGCATCATAAAGCCTACAAAACATATATTCTCAGCACTTACATAATTAATATTACTTACTATTATTAACAGTAATGATAACTATAAAATATTAACCATAATATTACTTACTCAACATATTTAGAGATCTCAGGGCAGTTCAACAAAATATATATCGTGCATGCATCCTTCTCAAGCGGAGTTAAAATGCGCATGGGATCTTTTGGGCTAAATGGCCGACCTGTACAATTGAACACAGATAAACGACTACATGGTTCAACTTGAATTATATTCTCATTGCGCCCTGTACTCCTAGATCTTGTTTCTACATGAGGAGCAAAGAAATGAGAGCAAAAAGTTGAAGTCTCTTCAATCAAGTAAGCTTCAACAATTGATCCTTCTACACGTGCCTTGTTCTTTACTTTACGTTTCAATGTGTTCAAAAACCTATAAATATCAAAGTTAATATATATAACATGCAATAAGAAAGTAATTTTCAAGAGATAATTACCTCTCAAAGGGATACATCCAGCGATATTGAACAGGCCCACCAACCCTTGCTTCGTATGCCAAATGAATTGGCAAATGCTCCATGGAATCAAACAAAGCTGGAGGAAAGATTTTCTCGAGTTTGCATAAGATTACAACTATGTTCTCCTCCATTTTTTTCATATCCGACTCATAGAGAGTTGTTGAGCATAAGTCTCTAAAAAATTGGCTTAATTCAGTTAAGCCATTCCACACAACTTCTGGTAATAAATCTCGAAAAGCAAGAGGAAACAATCTCTCCATAAAAATATGGCAATCATGACTCTTCATTCCATGCATACTATAATCCTCCAAATTAACACATCTACCCAAATTAGATGCATACCCGTCTGGAAGTTTCAAATTTTCTACCCACTTTAGTACAATCTCTCGTTCATCCTTAGATAATGTATAACTTACCTTGGGTTTAAGAAGTTTCCCATTCACCTCCTTGAGCTCAAGATCACGACGCTTGCATATGTTTTGAAGGTCTAGACGGGCTTTTACATTATCCTTAGTCTTACTTTTTATATCCATAATAGTGTTAAATACATTATCAAACATATTTTTTTCAATGTGCATCACATCTAGGTTATGGCGAATCAGATTTGTTTTCCAATAAGGTAATTCCCAAAAGATGCTTCTTTTTAACCAGTTATGAGACTCGCCAAACCCTTCTATTTTGTCCTTGTCCTTAGTCTTACCAAAGTCAATCTTGGGTAAGAATGCGACTATAGCTTCGAGCTCATGACCAGTTAACTGAATAGGAGGCGCATCTGTCTCAATCCTTCCCTTGGTGAAGTTGTCTCTTTGATATCTATATGGATGATCTAATGGTAAAAATTTACGATGACAATCAAAGAAACATGGTTTTCGACCATGTTTAAGTCTAAAAGACTTGATATGATTCATGCAATATGGACACGCCAATTTACCATGTGTACTCCAACCCGACAACATTCCGTATGCAGGAAAGTCACTGATAGTCCACATTAATGCTGTCCTCATCTGAAAATTTTGTTTTTTTGACACATCATAAGTCTCAACCCCAACATCCCATAAAATCTTCAACTCATCTATTAAAGGTTGTAAATACACATCCAAGCTCCTACCTGGACTCTTTGGACCTGGCACGAGTAAAGAGAGAAACATATAAGGTTGATCCATGCACATCCAAGGAGGTAAATTATAAGGTGTAACAATAACTGGCCAACACGAGTAAGGTTTAGATCCTTGATTATGTGGATTAAATCCATCGGTGGAAAGAGCAAGTCTAACATTTCGTGGCTCAGCTGCAAAGGTAGGATGAGTCCTATCAAAGTGCTTCCAAGCCTCACCGTCCCGTGGATGGCATAATTTTCCCTCATCACCAATATTTTCCTTATGCCATCTCATATGTTCTGCAGTGGTTTTGGACATGTACAACCTTTGTAGTCTCGGTGTAAGTGGTAAGTAACTCAAACGTTTAAATGATATATCTTTATGCTTTTTACTCCCCCGTCGATTTCTAGGCATGAATCTAGGGTGTCGGCATACCTTACATTCTTTCAACATTTCATCATATTTCCAATACAACATGCAATCATTTTCACAAACATCAATCTTCTGAAGGCCTAGACCGAGTGGAGCAACCACCTTCTTGCTTGAATAAAAGCTATCGGGTAGTTTATGTCCCTTTGGGAGCATCCGACCAAATGCCTTTAAAAACCGATTAAAATGTCTTTCGCTCAAGTTTGATTCAGATTTGATATTTAGAAGTTCTGACAATGCTGATAACTCTGAATATTCCTCACAACCAGGCCAAAGAAGACTTTCTGCAGCATCCTTCAGTTCAAAGAACTTTTTAGCAGTTATGTTAGGGTCTTCTGGCTCATGATCTCTAGTATCCCATTCAAATTCAGGACCAGCTACATCAACAATCATATCAATCAAAGTATTTTGTTGTTCTTCAATAACTCTCGGCTCAGACATTATTTGCTCTTGCATATGACTAGTATGTGCTTTAACAGATGGTTCATCCCAATGCGGCTCACCTTGTCTTACCCAATTAATATAACCACGCTCAAAACCTCTAGAAATGAGGTGAAACTTGACCATATCAGGCACAAGAAATTTTAAGCTTCTACAATCGTAACATGGACACCAAATTTTTTCTCGGTCCATATATCTTGGATATTGTTGACATAATTCTATGAATCCTTTAACCCCCATTTGATACTCATCTGTAATACCATATCCATCTGGGCAAACACGATTATTGATCCAACTTCTATCTGGATGCATAATTGTTGTTCTACAAATACAACAAAACAAATAATTACTTATTACATAAAACAACAATGTCTTCTTTTGATAAATGCAATAACTATGATATTATATCAAATTAGACATTAACTATCAAATAACAAACAATTTATTCTATGATGATCAAAGTAATGTATGTTGATTTTTTTCTTATCAATATTGAGTGTTCATTTAGTGTAACCATGATACACTAAATTACTAAAACCCAAGTAGGTAAAAATAGCTCGTGAATGTGGTCCCATTATAGCTAAACCATACCCTATGATATCTTAGGTGTTTCATTTGCGCGACATATTTGTAGGCAACATCATATACCACTATCCTAGGTCATGGTACTAGGATATGCCGACTGATACCACACTACTTAGTTATTATCTAAAAGTCATGTATTACCCTATGGATGTTTACCCTATTATTGATAAGAACATTATACTTATGGTTATAATGGGCCAGTGTCAGGGCTTATAAATCAATATTAAGTTTAGTGATTCCATAATAACAGCATGATTGTAACAAATACTGGATAGACATTGTGTAGAATATAGCATTAACAATGATAACGGGAGCACTAATCTAGATAACCGAAAATGATTGTTAATGAGGACAGTGGTCAAGAGGCTCTCAATTATCACGTGGCACCGTTCTATTTGAAAATCCTAATTCACCAATTGTATTGAGCAGTATACATGTCCACACAAATGGTATTAATATTACTATTTTATTGTGTTAGGAAACTTTAGTAGTATCGGTCAAGACAATTTATATAATTGTCTTCCTCAACTTTCCAAGTGGAGATATAAATTAAGTAGATAAATTTGGCCTATCTCAATGAATCATTCTGAATTGTATGATACACTATAACAATTCATTAGTATTTAGTACACGGTAACACAATAAGTTTATGGGTTGTACTCATTCTTCTTGACTACCGATATATTATGATAAACAATTCATTGTACTATAGATATAACCACTTGGAAAGTTGAGGAAGACAATTATATAAATTGTCTTGACCGATACTACTAAAGTTTCCTAACAAAATAAAATGGTAATATTAATACCACAGGTTGAAATTAATGTATTAGCCGAACCATGTTAATCATGACCAATATTAGGTGATATTGGGCACTGTAGTATTATATCACCATAGCTCCGCGACAGGTGTTTCCTACATTAGGATGTATCAGCTTACTGACACTGTTCACATTTTATAATATTCACGACTAGTATGCGATATATGATGTTAACGTGAATAATACTCAATGGTATTCCCTCAGTAATAACTACAGTGCGAACTCTAGTGAGTTATAGCTATAACTTATACTAAAATGCTAATATAACAATTCTCGCGCCCTGAAGACCACCAATCGGCCGGGCTAAGCTTCCTATTGCCTGGTTTTATGACAATAGGACAGTGCTGAGTTAACAGAGAATTAAGGAATTAATTACCATCTGGATTAACCAGGTATTAGTATTTACAAGTGATTGGATAAATAACTAATAGCACATTAGACTATCAGTTAAGCACCTATACAAGGCTAGTGTATAGGGGAGAGCGCATAATCATGTTGGTTTACATAGGTGATTACCATAATTCTCTAATCACTTGTAATATAACTATCTAACTGTACATAAACGTTAGATACAGTTATGGATTGCCTCCCAATTTACGAAAGCTCATAAAATACGATCGTTGTGTAATGATCGTAGTTAAATGATTCACTTGAACTCATCGATCATGTTTATCACTGGATATGCAAACACGGTTAAGTTTGTCAAGTATATCGTGTATGTTCAAAATGGGATATGGTGTGGTTACATGGACATAGTGTTAAGTATGATAACGGAGGATTAGTTAATGTGGTCATGCGACAAGTGTCGATCTGTAGCGGACGTGTAAGACAAAAAACATATAAATGGATTTCACTTGATAAATACACCTATATAGGTATCAGCAAGTTTATATACATTAGCTACTGCTCGGGGGAGAGGCATAGCTTGGATTTAAACCTTGGGTGACCGATTGGGCTATACACCCCATTACAATGATTACCCGCATAAAATAGGTTATTGAGATATGTTAACTAATACAGATATATTCTATCAATATCGAGGCTAATGTATGCCACACCAAGGTTAGTGCAAATACGAATAATAGTACATTGAGCTGGAATATACTATTAGTTAGGTTAAGGGATTAAATGACGCATAATGTGGAATTATGGTGGTATTCATCAAGTGAAATACCTCTGTGCAAGTATCACTTTGATACATAACGATTATCATAATAAGTATATAGTGCTTGTTAGAAGTAATTAATAGGTCTAATACCAATTGACTATTATTTACTTCCACCTATTAGTCATGCTTGTTAATTATTAGGCTATCTAAATCATTATAATTTCGAATATAATGCCTCACGGTATTATAATTGTTTATAATACAATGGCAAACACGATCTACTGTAGACCAGGTTTACCCACCATATTCAAAGCGTCAAATGCAATCATCTTTTAGATAAAACATGATAAGATCGTAATGGGAGATCGTATCAAATAAGAAAGTGCCATTATCTAATATTGTGTTGATATCGTATCTCAAGCCGGTTAACCCTACTTAATGATAGTTGTTAAGCAACATTATACTATAGGATCACCCATTGTTATATACTTATGAACAGATAATATTACCTAGTTTTATCCTACGTTGTGTGTCAATACAACGTTCTAATAACTTAACAAAGTCATCACAAAATCACCTAGGTATATCTTATTAGCATCTTAAGATTGCACACTTAATCGGAGAGTCTTAAACCTAATGAGATAACAATGACCAATCGTGAAACACGCTATTGAGGCCATTACAACTTGCTAATTGATTTAACATCCAAAGCTCATTGATGGAATCAAAAAAAAACACAAAAAAATTAAGATTCTCTTGGGCATTTGATCAAACAAAATGTGCGCATATTGTAAAAGAGGAAACAAAAGATGCTATAATACATCAAAATGGCCGCCACTAGGAGTTGCAAAGGGGAGGAATGTTATACCTTGCCGATGTCAACGAAGTGGAGGGGCCGGAGTATATGGGATTTCCGTTGTGCTCTGCTGCACGGGATGGGATTTCCGGTGTGCTCTGCTGCTCGGGATGGGGTTCCGGTGTGCTTTGCTGCTAGGGATAGGGTTTCGGGCTCTGCTGCTCGGGATGGGAAGGATGATCCCCAGCTGCTCGGAATGAGAAGGACGAACCCCGATGAGTTAGAAAATCACTGAATGGTGAATGGTGAAGAGGGAGACGAGATCACGCAGAGCTTACCAAGATCGATCGGACTGGGATTTGGAGGCCGATTCACCTGGAGGAAGAAGCTAGAGTCACATCACTCTAGATCAGGGCCGGAAAAACTCGCCGGAGTATAGAAGCTTCGCGGCGATATCGCCGGAGGAAGAAGCTTCGCGGAGATTTCACGGGAGAGGATCGCTCTCAGCTGCGCGAGATTTCACGGGAGAGGATTGAATAGGGTTTTCACGGGAGAGTGCTAGGGTTTTTTTATTTATATTAAATCTAATTTACTTTATTAAAGTAGTAATGAAATAAAATGGAGGGAAACAAAAAATTTCCCTCCATAAAGTGCATTATTTTTTTTTGTAATTTTGATTTTAAAATATACACAACTATTTATACTTAATTTATTTGTAAATTATTAACATTCAAATAAAGTGCTTTATACGTAATATTATTTTGTTCTTCATCAGTCTAGATTCAAATGGGTTAATGACATTGATAATGACGTACAATGCAAGTATGAATGTTTAGTATCCTCCGTCTCCATTCTTTTTTAGTTTGTTTTCGATAAATTATGATCTGATCGATCCTTCAAAGAAGCAATATTTATATATATATTATCAGATCATACTTGTGATATATAGTTACACGATTGATTTACTTGTCACCAAATGTATAACTTTCACAAATATTTAATGTGTTTGGTTTTATCGTATATCTATTAAAATAAGTTTTCTTCAAATTTTTTTTGTGGTTTGCACATAACAATTTGGTCTGCACTTAGAATATTTTGATGTGCACATAAAATTGGTTTGCACGTATCCAAATTTGATTTGCACATAATATTTGCATATTTTAATGCAAAAATTTTAGCATGAAATTTTTGGAAGGAAAAATTCCGTTGCAATTTAGCAACAAGTATTTAGCAACAAAATATTTCGTTGCTATTTTTGCAACAAAAAATTTCGTTGCTATTTTTGTAGCTAAAACCAAATATTATATTCGTTGCTAAATTCGTTCCTAATTAGCAACAAACTAGTTAGCCTTTCTAATTTTCGTTGCTAAATCATGTTTTTCTTGTAGTGTTATTCACCTTCTTCAGTTCTTTGTGGATCTATCTTTCTTCATTAGCTCCACCCACCCTCTCCTGCTTGGCAGCAACCAATATCTCTTGTTGTTCATCCTTCAGCTCCACTAGCTCTGCTTAAGCCTCCAGCTCCACCAACTTCTTCCTCAACTTTAATAGCTCCACTTCATCCTTCTGTTCCACTTCCCACACCCAGACCAACTCTCAGGTGTCTTGTTTGTAACGGCCCGACTCCGCCACAATTTAAGTCATTTTTTCAGAGAGGATTTTTCATATAACTATACGCAGCAGTATAATAACATGGTGTACCAGAGAAAATAAAACATCACATCTCATTCCAGAATATATCCACTATCTCAAGTCGGGTACAAACTGTTTACATTTATTACATTCTCACTAGCTATATATATAAAAAAAACTCAAGCTAACCCGTGGACGAGCCACGTCCTCAGTTGGTCTTCGGTCCGCATCGGTCTGGGCCCGCCTAGCGGGGTCTAGTACGCTGGTACTCGGCTCCTGAAAGAACAGTTTTGTGAAACCAATTAGTTTTGAAACTAAGTGAATTCCTTACCATTTTTCCTAATCTTTACACTGCAAGTAGACAAGAGAGTCAGCAGCAATAACATATATGCATATGTCTCTGATCAGTAAAGTTTGTTTTAAAGAAGATAGATTTGATTTTATATAATCTTTTACGTATATAAGTCTATCTCTTTTTTACTTATATCCTGTGGATTAAGACAAGAGTACCTATCGCATAGGAGTATATTATTTTGTAGAAAATATCAAGGTCGTATTTTTTCTGGGATCGGTGTTAATTATTCTACTTTTTAGAACGGACTATTATTTTATCGAACGAACGGAGTGGAGTGTATAGAAAAAAATTATATATACGTGATTTTATTAAGATAGGGACTTAGAAGGTAGTCCTTGATTTCAGAATTACTTTGAGAGAATATTAATTCACCTATTAAAGAACAACTTTATTCCTTAATTACCTAACTTAACGAGAGGGTCCCTTTGGTAGCATCACTGACTCGAAAGTACGACCGGGAGGCTTGCGTTTAAAACGGGTTAACGTAAACGTAGTGTCTCTTCACCTGGTATATGATCAATTAACAGAAAACCCTAGTTAGGATAACTAGAAAGTAGAGTTGAAATAGTTGAAAATAATATCCAGCCCAGAGCTCATCTTGATCAAGTGCTAAGGGTTCTTAGCCTCTTCTCAGGATGGGGGCGGTATAAAGTACAGAAAATAATATCTACCTATCTATCTTAATCCAGGACTTAAGCTTTCGCTTCGCCTTTCATTCGGGATAGGGTAGTAAAATCTAAAATTTTGCAGAGCTTTCACACTATCTTAATCCAGGTCATAGGCTTTCGCCTCGCCCTTCATTCGGGATAGTATGAAATAATAAGGTTTTGAAAATAATTTTGAAAGCAGTTTCACGCTATCTTAATCCAGGACATAAGCAGAGCTTCGCCTTTCATTCAGGATAGTATGAAAAAAATAAAGGTGAGTAAAAATAAAACAGTAAAATACTCAGAATTGAATTTGAAAGTGTCTATTTTATAAAGTTCAAAAATTATTACAACTTTCTAAAAAACTGAAAAGAAAGCTAAAATATTACAACTTACAGAACTTTTGAATACTTGAAAGCTACTACCAGTTCCTTGTCAGAGAGCTGGGGAGTTCTAACAGTTCTTAAGGAAGCTGCTGGTGTTCGAATAATTCTACTCAGCCCTGCCCCTCTATTTGTAGTGAAAAAATACAAGCTTTTGGAAAAGCACTTTTGGAAAAGTTGCCAAACAGCTTATGGAAAAGCTGCCAAACAGCTTTTGCAAAAGCTGAAAATCTGCTTATAGGACAGCTGGCTATTGGACAGCTTGACACGTGGCGGTTTGGATATGGATGGAGCTGACTTGGCTGGCTGGATAAGAATGGTCCTGGCAGGTTGGCGGGTCCGAGTAGCAGGTTGCGGGCTGGCGGGTTGCGGGTCCTGGAGAGTTGGCGGGCTGGACTAAATCCATTCAAAAAGTGCGCTTGCCTGGTCTCGATCCCAAGCAACCAGAGAGAACAACTAGACACCACTCCACTAGGCCAATTGATCTTTGCTGTTTGAAACCTGCATATAATATATTTATAATATATAAAATACAGATTTTATTATACTATAATTTTTACAATCTTATATTATTTTAAAATATAATTATATTATTTACAAGATAATTAAAAATATTGTTTTAATAATATTTTACATTCGTAATAAAATTTTATTTAAAAGATAATATACATAATATTACTTATATAATATTACTAAATATTAATAATACTATACTTAACATATTATATTATAATTTATAAGTACAGTGTAATTAATTTATATAAATTATATTAACTTTTATTATTATTATTATTATATACTATATGAAAGTAGTATAAATATTTATATTATTATCATAACTTTACTATTATATTTAATATTTATTATAATAGTTATAATCTCCTTTTATTTTTATTTTATATATAAATAGTATATAAATACAACAATTATATATTTTATTTAACTTATATCTAAACAACATATATTTGTTATAATAGATTATTTAATTTCTAAAAATATTTATTTAGAGAATAAAAAAAACTAACCATTTATTCAATAATTTACATAAACTTTTACAAATTATATTTAGAAATTAAACTAAAATGTATACTAAAATGTTTATAAATAACTACTCATCAAATACCCCCATACTTAATTTTTGCTATTCCAGAGCAAATGTAGAGTTGAGTATATTTACAAGTTATGAAATTTTCTATTTACTATAATTTAATTCTTCAAGATAAAACAGGTATAAACATCCGGTGAATAAAGAGTTAAATGCTTTCGTATATATATATCATTGATACCAGAGTTAGAATTTATAGCCATAAAAAGTTTTTGAAAACAAATAGTAAGCACATATTAAATCAGATATAACAAGGATAGAGTGGCTTTATGACTACTATATCTTGTATGAGATATGTTGAAAAATTACAACCTATTAATTATGCTCTCTCAAAATTTTAAGCAAAATTAATTCAATTTTGTAGTGGTTTTATGGGATATCAACTTGGTGGTTTTGCCCATGTAGGAGGTGATGAATTTTATCCTCTCACCTTTTTTTCATATTCATGCATTGTTACAACTATTTTAGTAAAATATTTTCAAAATAGCAAAAAAAACTTTGCAGAATTGAACTTTGAATTAATCCAATGCATATGTTTAGGAGCACATACTCCATTTCATATGATCTTTTAATATTTATTGGATGCCTATGTTTACGGAATTTTTTTTTTATTCCCATGGACATAAGATCTTTTCTTTTATAGGAGCACATACTCATAGATGCTTGCGTGCGTAAAGAAACATGCCAAGTGAAATAATAGGTGAGGTTGTAAAAATAATTTTGATAAAAGATTTTGAGAGCAATGGTAATAGCTTGATATTTTCTATATTTTAACAAGATTGAAGTAATGATAATTACAGTCTAAAATTATTTGGTGAACATAATATGATAGCTTCTATTGTATATATATGTATTTCTTTTGATATATTAAAGCAGGCTTGCTAAAACACTAACTCCGATTGTAATGAAATTTTACAAGGTAAGTTTAACAAGTTTATTCCGGATATTTATATCTATCTCGTTATGAGAAGGAGTAGTAAATTTGAAAATTGAATAAGTTGCATTTTTATCAACTCAGATTTTTGGAATATATTTACAAAGTATGGTTTTGAAAATTTTGACTTGTTTTGGATGAGTAATAAAATAAACAATGTTTTTATTTTAAAAGGAAAGATATAAGATAAAAGTGATAAAAAAATTGCAGCTAAAAGCACCCCCATACTTATGTTAGGCATAAGTATGAAGTGAAAAATATGTACAGAATATACAAAAGCATAAAAGATGGAAATATACAAGTGAATTTATATTTCGAGGTTATGGAGTAGTGTTAGGGTTTCAGGTTCTTTTTGAAAAGGGTCCCTAGTCAAATATAGTTTTAAACGGTGCCCGTTTACTTTGAAAGTTCCTAGTTCAGGGTTAGAAATAAGAACGGTCCCATATGGCCAGATTTGTTTAACAGTATAGTGTCCGGTCCATCGGGATTTTAATTTTCCTGCAAATAATTTAAGACGTGAGTTATATAGTAGGACAAGATCACCTGGTGAAAAAGATTTTGGAAATTTAATTTTCCTATCATGATAAAAGTTAGATCGCTCTTTATAAAATTTATTATTTTCATAGGCGTTTGCACGCCATTCCTCAAGTTCATTGAGTTGAAATTTACGTTGTTCGGCGGCTAAGTTTGTATCTAAGTTAAGGAATTTTAGCGCCCAGTATGCGCGATGTTCTAATTCTACAGGTAGGTGACATGCCTTTCCATATACTAAACGATAAGGTGTACAACCGATCGCAGTTTTGAATGCTGTACGGTAGGCCCAAAGTGCATCATCTAATTTGAGGGACCAATCTTTTCGATTGGTATCAACAGTCTTTTCTAATATGCGCTTTAGTTCTCTATTGACTACCTCCACTTGGCCGCTTGTTTGAGGGTGATAAGCGGTAGCGAGTTTATGAGTAACTCCATATTTGGCTAACACTTTAGCCATCTGGGTGTTACAAAAATGAGTACCTCGATCGCTAACTATAGCCCTAGGCGTGCCAAAACGTGAAAACAAGGTTTTCAGAAATTTAACGACGACTCTCGCGTCAGCGGTGGGAAAAGCTTGCGCTTCAGCCCATCGTGAAACGTAATCGACCGCTACTAAGATATAACAATTTTTAAAAGAAGGAGGTAAAGGTCCTACAAAATCTATGCCTTTCTTATCTCGGATCTCTAAATCAAATTCTTGTAATAAGAGAATCCAACGTAATAAACGGGGTTTTGCATCTGCCTTAGTAAATATTTTAAAGCAGAATGATCCGTAAAAACTATAACTTTGGATAGTGTTATATAAGATCTAAACTTATCAAATGCAAATACAATTGCCAGTAGTTCCTTTTCCGTGGTCGTGTAATTGGTTTGTGTGGATGTGAGAGTTTTACTTGCATAATAAATAGGATGAAAATATTTGTCTACTCGTTGTCCTAAGACAGCTCCTACCGCATAATCACTCGCATCACACATGATCTCAAAAGGAAAGGACCAGTATGGGGCTACTAAAATAGGAGAGTTGATAAGTTTGACTTTAATAATATTGAATGCTACTAAGCATTCACTATCGAATATAAATGAGGCTTCTTTTTCTAATAAATGAGTTAACGGTTTTGTTATTTTTGAGAAATTTTGAATAAACCGTCTATAGAAACCTGCATGGCCTAAGAAACTTCGAATAGATTTTACATTTGTTGGAGGAGGAAGTTTTTCAATTATTTCTATTTTGGCCTTATCGACCTCGATTCCCTGGGAAGAAATTTTATGACCAAGAACTAAACCTTCGCGGAACATAAAGTGGCATTTCTCCCAGTTCAACACTAAATTCGTGTCTTCACAACGTTGAAGAACACGAGCGAGGTTATCTAAACACGTATGGAATGAGTCTCCAAATACGGAGAAATCATCCATAAATACTTCCATAACGTCCTCTACTAACTTGCCAAAAATAGCTAGCATACATCTTTGAAATGTAGCTGACGCATTACAAAGTCCAAACGGCATTCGCCTATAGGCGAAAGTACCAAAGGGGCAAGTGAACGTAGTTTTCTCTTGGTCTTCAGGGGCTATAGGAATTTGTAAATACCCTGAATAACCATCGAGAAAACAATAATATGAGTGACCCGAGAGTCACTCTAATATTTGATCTATAAACGACAGTGGAAAGTGATCTTTACGGGTGACATCATTTAATTTTCGATAGTCGATGCACATCCTCCAACCCGTAACAGTACATGTTGGAATTAGTTCATTATTAGCGTTTGGCACTACCGTTATACCGCCCTTCTTAGGGACGACTTGTACGGGACTAACCCATGTGCTATCTGAGATTGGATAAATAATTCATGCGTCTAATAATTTCATTACTTCAGCTTTTACGACATCCTTCATATTAGGATTTAAACGTCGTTGGGGCTGGATAGATTTACGAGGGTTATCTTCCAAAAATATTTTATGCGTACAAAAAGATGGGTTGAGTCCTTGGATATCAGAAATTTGCCATGCTAATGCATGGCGATGTTGTTTTAACAATTCTATTAATTCAGACGTTTTTTTATCATTTAATTCGGCAGAAATGATAACAGGGAGTTTCGATTCGACTTCAAGGAAAACGTATTTTAAATGTGCGGGAAGTGTTTTCAGCTCGAGGGTTGGTGGTTTTTCATATGAAGTTGGGGTTTTTATAGTTGTCGAAGTTAAGGATATAAAAGGTTCTAAAGGGTCATCGGTAGGCATTTCTTGTGAAAGGGGTAAGTCTGCCAAGTCCGATTCTTCTACAGTTATTGAAAGTAAATCAGAATAGGGAAAACCATTTTCCTCAAAAGAGGCTTCCGCAAGATAGCAGGAATCGTCATTTATTAAAGAATTTTTCATAGAGGGATCTATATCGATAGTAACCTCGTCATCTCCTAGAAGTCTACCGTTACTTACGTCTATTATCGCGCGAGAGGTTGCGAGAAAATGACGACCGAGAATTATGGGAACATCGGCGTCTTCCTCTATGTCAAGTATAACAAAGTCTACCGGGAAGATAAACTTGTCTATTTTGACCAGAACATCCTCTACTATCCCTATTGGATATTTAATAGAACGATCTGCTAACTGGATGCTCATTTTTGTTGGGCTGGGGTTACCTAATCCTAGTTTTTGAAAGAGCGAGTAGGGCATTAAATTTATGCTAGCACCTAAATCTGCTAACGCATCTTTTATTAATAGATTACCGAAGAGACACGAGATGAAAAATCGTCCCGGATCGTTTAATTTTGGTGGTAATTTATGTAATAAAACGGCTGAACATTCGGCGTTAAGGAAAACTCTCGAAATATCTTCGAGTTTCTTTTTATTTGAAAGTTAACGCTTTTAAATATTTTGCGTATTTAGGCATCTGTGCAATTGCCTCGCAGAAAGGTATATTGATTTGAATTTGTTTTAGCATTTTTAGAAAGTTTTTATATTGTTCATCTTCTCGTTCTTCTTTTAATTTAGATGGATAAGGTAAAACAACATGTGGGGAAGAAATTCACGGGGGTTGAGGAGGCAGAGACGTAACGGAAAGTGGTGTAGGAAGGCTAACCTTAACTTCTTTTTCTACCCTAACGGGTGGTGGTAGCTCCCTGCCACTTCGTAGTTTAACGGCTTGTCAACTTGATGGGTTACTGGAATGACCAGTATCCCGCGGATTTGGTTCCGTATTTCCTGGCAAATTACCAGGTTGGCGTTCCGATAGCATTTTTGAAATTTGTCCAATTTGTGTTTCTAAGTTTTTAATTGATCCGGTCAGGTTCCGGATATTGGACTCATTAATACTGACATATTTCGTAAATATGTCTTCTATCGGGGTTGGCCTAAATTGGTGCGGTTGTGGTGGTGGTATTTGTGGTTGTGGGGGTTACGGTGCAAATCCACTTGGATTTACAATCGGAGGGCGTTGAGCATTATTGAGGTTGCTCCATGAAAAATTAGGATGGTTCCTATATCCTGGATTATAAGAATTATTATTATTTGGATTATAGGAAGATCTATATGAGTTCCCCATATAGTCGACTTCTTCATTATTATTAGTTGAATTAGGCGGATTCCAAGATGTAGAGACGGAGGAAGCAGATATTCCTGCCAATTGTTTCGTTAAATTTTCTACTTGGAGTGCTAAAGTAGAAGAAGTGTCGAGCTCATAAATCCCAGCTTGTTTAGGGCGTGACCTTGGCACGTTCCACTGGTACGCGTTCATGACCATCTCCTCAAAGAGGGTTTGAGCGGACTCGGGGGTTTTGTTATTGAGCGTGCCCCCAGCGGCAGCATCAATGGCTTGCCTGGTTTGAATATTCAAACCATTATAAAATATTTGTACATGTAGCCAAGTGGGCAGTGCGTGATGTGGACACCGACGTAAATATTCCTTAAAACGTTCCCAAGTCTCATAAATAGACTCGGACTCGCCTTGCACAAAGGAAGAAATATCTGCACGCAGACGTGCAGTTTTTGCAGGTGGAAAATACTTTGTAAGGAATTTTTCGGTCATTTCAGCCCAAGTGGTAATAGATCCTCTGGGGAGAGAACCTAGCCACTGTTTGGCTTTCGTTCGTAGCGAAAAAGGAAATAAGCGAAGACGGATGACATCATCAGTGACGCCATTTATCTTAAATGTGTCGCATATTTCTAAGAAGTTGGACAAGTGTGTGTTTGGATCTTCGTCGGGCAATCCATCGAATTGAACGGAATTTTGAATCATTTGGATTATACTCGATTTAATCTCGAAGTTATTATTAGCAATTGTTGGACGAACGATACTAGACCCGCTGTCATCTAAATTGGGTCGTGCATAATAAGACATGGTCCTTTGGGGGACCACCTCTGGCATTTGTTGTTGTTCTGCTGCCATTTCTTGTACGTGTGCGGTGCCTACGGACTCTTCCAGATGTAATACAAGTTCTTGATTCAGAGATCGGAGGCGCCTGCGAAAGGTGCGATCGATTTCAGGATCAAGTTCAAGAGTTAAATCAGATGGAGTTCTGCGGGTCATACACTAAAAAAAACTTTTTGAGCAAAACAAAAAAAAAACTTAAAAAGTAGGTTTTATATAAACACAGGTTTTATATAAACTAGTTTTTAAAATATATCTAAACACACAAATACAAACACACGAAAAGACTTAAAACGAAAAATAACTAAAAACAGGTTTTTTATATAAAACAGGTTTTCTATAAAAAGAGGTTTTATAATAAAAAGTAGTTTTTATTATAAACTAGTTTTTTTTAAGAAGAAAAGTTTTATATAAAATACGTTAAAATAGTAGGTTAGGTTTGTTTTTGTTTTTTTTAGAATTCGTTAGTGGTTAATAAACTTGTTAATAAAAAGTTAGGTTTTATAAAAAACAAAGTTCTAAATTCAGCGAATTTATGTTTGTTTTATTTTTATAAAAACTAAGGTTTTTAAGTAACAAGAAAAAGAAAAGATAAAATTAATAGCGTTCTTTTATTTTCAAATATTAACACATATAAACTAATCCCCGGCAACGACGCCAAAAAGCTTGATAAGTAAAGTTTGTTTTAAAGAAGATAGATTTGGTTTTATATAATCTTTTACGTATATAAGTCTATCTCTTTTTTACTTATATCCTGTGGATTAAGGCAATAGTACCTATCGCATAGGAGTATATTATTTTGTAGAAAATATCAAGGTCGTATTTTTTCTGGGATCGGTGTTAATTATTCTACTTTTTAGAACGGACTATTATTTTATCGAACGAACGGAGTGGAGTGTATAGAAAAAAATTATATATACGTGATTTTATTAAGATAGAGACTTAGAAGGTAGTCCTTGATTTCAGAATTACTTTGAGAGAATATTAATTCACCTATTAAAGAACAACTTTATTCCTTAATTACCTAACTTAACGAGAGGGTCCCTTTGGTAGCATCACTGACTCGAAAGTACGACCGGGGAGGCTTGCGTTTAAAACGGGTTAACGTAAACGTAGTGTCTCTTCACCTGGTATATGATCAATTAACAGAAAACCCTAGTTAGGATAACTAGAAAGTAGAGTTGAAATAGTTGAAAATAATATCCAGCCCAGAGCTCATCTTGACCAAGTGCTAAGGGTTCTTAGCCTCTTCTCAGGATGGGGGCGGTATAAAGTATAGAAAATAATATCTACCTATCTATCTTAATCCAGGACTTAAGCTTTCGCTTCGCCTTTCATTCGGGATAGGGTAGTAAAATCTAAAATTTTGCAGAGCTTTCACACTATCTTAATCCAGGTCATAGGCTTTCGCCTCGCCCTTCATTCGGGATAGTATGAAATAATAAAGTTTTGAAAATAATTTTGAAAGCAGTTTCACGCTATCTTAATCCAGGACATAAGCAGAGCTTCGCCTTTCATTCGGGATAGTATGAAAAAAATAAAGGTGAGTAAAAATAGAACAGTAAAATACTCAGAATTGAATTTGAAAGTGTCTATTTTATAAAGTTCAAAAATTATTACATCTTTCTAAAAAACTGAAAAGAAAGCTAAAATATTACAACTTACAGAACTTTTGAATACTTGAAAGCTACTACCAGTTCCTTGTCAGAGAGCTGGGGAGTCCTAACAGTTCTTAAGGAAGCTGCTGGTGTTCGAATAATTCTACTCAGCCCCGCTCCTCTATTTATAGGGAAAAAATACAAGCTTTTGGAAAAGCACTTTTGGAAAAGTTGCCAAACAGCTTATGGAAAAGCTGCCAAACAGCTTTTGCAAAAGCTGAAAATCTGCTTATAGGACAGCTGGCTATTGGACAGCTTGACACGTGGCGGTTTGGATATGGATGGAGCTGACTTGGCTGGCTGGATAAGAATGGTCCTGGCGGGTTGGCGGGTCCGAGTAGCAGATTGCGGGCTGGCGGGTTGCGGGTCCTGGAGAGTTGGCGGGCTGGACTAAATCCATTCAAAAAGTGCGCTTGCCTGGTCTCGATCCCAAGCAACCAGAGAGAACAACTAGACACCACTCCACTAGGCCAATTGATCTTTGCTGTTTGAAACCTGCATATATATATTTATAATATATAAAATACAGATTTTATTATACTATAATTTTTACAATCTTATATTATTTTAAAATATAATTATATTATTTACAAGATAATTAAAATATTGTTTTAATAATATTTTACATTCGTAATAAATTTTATTTAAAAGATAATATACATAATATTACTTATATAATATTACTAAATATTAATAATACTATACTTAACATATTATATTATAATTTATAAGTACAGTGTAATTAATTTATATAAATTATATTAACTTTTATTATTATTATTATTATATACTATATGAAAGTAGTATAAATATTTATATTATTATCATAACTTTACTATTATATTTAATATTTATTATAATAGTTATAAATCTCCTTTTATTTTTATTTTATATATAAATATTATATAAATACAACAATTATATATTTTATTTAACTTATATCTAAACAACGTATATTTGTTATAATAGATTATTTAATTTCTAAAAATATTTATTTAGAGAATAAAAAAAACTAACCATTTATTCAATAATTTACATAAACTTTTACAAATTATATTTAGAAATTAAACTAAAATGTATACTAAAATGTTTATAAATAACTACTCATCAGTAGGTGTGCACAAAAAATCGGTCCCAACCGGTCCGGTTGGGACCGGACAGAGACCGGTCCAGTTAGGACCGGTCCGGTCCCGGACCGGTCCTGTGGTCCCCGCCAGTCCCTCTAAAAAGGGTAAAAACCGGTCCCGGACCGGGACCGGTAAAAGACCGGTCTTTTACCGTTCCCGGTCCGGGACCGGTTTCGGGACCGGCTAAAAGAGCCGTTAAGGCTCTTTTAATAGAACCGTTAACGGCTCTTTTAATGAGAGCCGTTCGGCTCTCATTAAAAGAGCCGAACGGCTCTTTATATGAGCCTGCCACGTGGCAGGCTCATTAAAAGAGCCGAACGGCTCTTTATATGAGCCTGCCACGTGGCAGGCTCATATATAGAGCCGTTTGGCTCTATTGGTTTAAAAAAAAATATTTTTATTTTATTTAAACCCCCCCCCTCTCTCATATTTCTTTCTCTCTCTCTCACTATCTCTCTCACTACCTCTCTCACTCTCTCTCACTCATATTCGTGTTTAATGGCTTCCTCCTCCTCCATGCCGGCGTCCTCCTCAGCGTCCGTCGATCATGAGATCGTTGAGCACCGGCATAAAGCGGCGGTATGGGATAACTTCGACAAAGTGTGGATCGGCGGCGAAATTAAGGCGAAGTGCAAACTTTGCGCGAAGCTTATGGCCGCTAATAGTAGCAACACAACGCTCGCCCGACACAACAAATCGTGTCTTTCCAAACAAGCCCCGTCGGAGGCCAACCAAGCTCAATTTCGACGACCGGGCACATTTGGACGTATGACCAAGCTCGACAACGGGAGCGACAAATGGAGAATGTCATCAAAAGCGGACTTCCGTTCAACCACTACGACAACGACGAATGACGTCTTACATACACGAAGCACTTCAACCAAATATCAACAGGTAAGTCGTACTACAACTCGACGTGATGCTTTACAAGCTTACCTGCAATCAAATTATTTTTACAAAATTTTTTTTAAACATTCGACGGTCGAGTTAGTTTAACGGCGACGTTTGGACTAGCGTTTAGTTGACGGTCTTTCGTACATTTGCATAACTTGTCACTGGGTCGATCCCGATAGTTGGGAGTTAAATAAACGTATAATTTTGTTTTGAAGGTTTTGAATATCCGCACACCGTAAGCTATTTATCAGGTGATTATTAAGTGTATTAGAGATTTTAAATAAAAGATAAAATTTTAAGTATTTCGTTTGATAACGCCTCGAATAATAATATGGCTATTAATATTTGATTAATGATTTGGAACCTATGCTAGATTGGTATTTTTTTTTCATACACGTTGCGTATGTCACGTTCTTATTTAATTGTGCAAGATAGTTTAAGTTTTATGAAAATTATGTTATTAAATACGTACTATGTTACGAGTTATTTATAGTTCAAAACGGCGAAAACAAGATTTCAAAAAATTTGTTATAGCACAGGGTAAAAATTTTTGGGTCCATCTTATGATATGCCGGTAACGATGGAATCCACGTACAAATGTTAAAACGGGCTTTGTCACAAAAATCGTTATTGATAGAATTTTAATAATAGTGTAGAAGAATCACATGATTTAGATGCGTCAGATTGGGCTATAATCGAAGATTACGTAAATTTATTAGAAAGTTTTTATCGGGCAACAACTATTTTATCTGCGTTTTATCCTACTAGCTCGCTTGTTATTGAAAATTTTTTATTAATTACTGAACGTTTAAAACTTACAAATTAACCCAATGTGGCGTCCGTTAATATTAGTAATGGAGGAAAAGTTTTTAAAATATTATACGCATATGCCACCTATGTTTTCTGTGCTGCGGCTTTAAACCCTTTAATGAGTGTAGACGGGGTTGAAATTTTATAGAGTAAATTAATCGAAATTAGAGTTAAACGAATCTTCTAGTGATTTTCAGAACGTTAGCGTTACAAAATTTAATTCTGATTTTACTCGCCTATATATTATTACGATCAACTATATGGATTGCGACCTCGCGAGAAATCCCCACCCCTCGAACAAAAGATATTTTAAAAATAGATTTTTAGAATTAGCTTCGAAGAAAAAAACAACGAACTTCGAGTACTTTAAACGAATTAGGTTTTATATAGCAAAACCATTTCAAGATTTTATGACCGCGTACGAATAGAAAATTTTGATATTTTAAAATGGTGGAAAATTAAATGTAATAATTATCCTATTTGACATTAATGACCCGTGATTTACTAACCATCCAAGCTAGTACGGTAGATTCGGAGTCTGCATTTTCTTTGAGTGGCAGGATTCTGAACGAGCGAAGGAGCCGTTTGACCGAAGAATCTTTGAGATTTGCATTTGCTACAAGGACCATTTGGACGCTTTGAGGAGGAGACAACACGTCTCGTCAATTGAAGACAGTGATTCTGAAGTTGAAGACGAGCTTAATAACTTAAATCTGGGGAGCGCGGCAGAATGAAGACGAGTCCAAGGCTCAAGTGCTCAACTCAAAATTTTGAATTTGTATTTTGTAATATAATTTCAATTTAATAAAATCTTCGTATTTTGATTTTTTATTATATTTTGTAATTTGTATTTTGATTTTGTAGTTTAATTTCAAATTTAATAAAAATTTTATTTACTTTGCAATTCAATTTTATTACATGTTAGTATTTAATTTAATTAAATCATTAAAATTAAATATAATAATATAAAAAAAATAATTAAAATATTATTTTAAATAACCGGTCCCGGTCTGGGACCGGTTAGGACCGTCCTTCCGGTCCCAGACGGTCCCGGTTTTCAAATGAAAAACCGGTCCCGGACCGGGACCGGTTTGGCAGGACCGGTCCGGACCGGTGTCCCAAAAGACGTTCCTGCCCAGGACCAGTCCCGGACCGGGACCGGGTCTTTATGTGCACCCCCTGCTCATCAGTCTCTAAGCAGTAGCAGAGAAACTCAACAATTCTATTTTGATATCAATTCATATTTCGTTTTATCATAGTTCTTATCAGGTTTCATTATTTCGCACTGCGTTTCTCGAAAGACTAAGGGTCATTCACTATCTCAGTCATCTGGGTCCGTCGACCCTGCAGATCATATCCACTTTAGGGCGCTCTCAGGCGCAGTAGGCTTCCACGCCTCCTAAATTGGATTCTCTCATCTTCTGTAGGAGTTCGACCCCTCCTACGAGGTGTGAGAGTTCTACCCCTCTCACGAGGTGTAGGAGTCTGAAGTATCCCCCCCTACTAGGCCGACCCTTAGCTTCTCGATGCGTCGACACTATTTCATTCCATCTAGCTTTTCAATTCATTTCATTTTCTTAATAAATAAGATTTATGTGAATGTTTTCCCCTCAGAAATTTATCACTCGCTAAACCAAGTTAGCTTTTTTCGGCGATTCATATAATCAGTGATACATAACAAGAAGTACGTACTTAACAGTTCACCAAAAAGTAGTAAGGACTCACCCTAACTTTTTCCTTTCCTTGTCCCTCGAAAGAGTCACATCGCGCCTATCGCCGGACGTCATTCTCTGCAGTATCAAAAATATCATTTACCTTAGAATTGCGCCTGAATATTTACGGGCTGACTCCTACGACGGTTACAACTACGACATTTAGGAGTTGTCTAAGACAGGACTAGTGTGGGGTGATTCACTTTGACCGCGTATCATTCAATCTCTGTTGCCCCGATCCACAACCGCAAGGTTTGTCACCAGACAACACAAGTGTTTGTGAATCGCAGCTCATATCAGTATAATTCCCGTCAAACATGGCCAGACAGCCAACACAGCAGCCCAAATATACTGTAGCAGCCGGCATACACACATACACAGTCCAGCCGGCACACTAGCAGCCGGCATACCCATACACAGTCCAGCCGGCACACTTACATTACAGAGGAGATCAAGACACAAATGGAACCCTAGTTTCATCTCCCAACATGGGTATAGGGTTTCAGAACTTTTAATTATAGAAAGAGGTGAAGCAAACCAAAATCCCAACCCTAGGTTTTTCACCCATCAAAAATCCATACACCATCTGCAAATCAACACAAGAGGAGTTGATGGAAAAGAGATTACCTCACGATTGAAAGAAGAATCAACCGAAATCGGAGGAGAATCGAGCCCGATAGCGCAAGCGGCGGTAGCGGCTTCTGCGGTTTCTTCCGTCGCAAATGAAGAGGCAGGAAAGCAAACCCGCTATTTTAAAGCACGGGAAGAATAAGCCACCGCCGAACGCGCAACAGCCGGTCATCGACCGGTCCAACCGGTTCAGCACTGAACACAACAAAAATTTACACAGCCAGTTCCTTCCAAACACACAAAAATTCCGAACATCAAAACAAGGCGACACTAGCATTGTTCTTTCCTCATCGGGGAGTATTCACATACTATTTTTATTTTACAAATATAAACATGTTAATTATTCGGGTATTACATTGTTGCTCACCATCAATGCCACTTTCCGTACTCGCAGTCTACTACTGTTACTCCTGCACTCTAAGATCTTCCCATTGCTTAGCTTGAGCAGTTCAATCAGGTAGGCCAAATTATTGGGTTTCGTTGCATATCCTAAGATATTCCTCTTTACTCATCATCACTGGACGGGCACAAGTGATTCTACTTATTTATGTTGGCAATATCATTATCACAGGTCATGATGAAGCTATCATCTCCAAGGTAAAACTCCTCTGACTAAATATTTTCATACTAGGGATCTTGGTCTCCTGCATTTCTTGGATATTGAAGTTGCTTAGGTGAATCTCTCATCCTATCTCAGAGGAAATATTACACGTACCTCCTTTAGGATGCTGGGTGATACACTTATAGATGCCAATGTGAAGTTATCCCCTTATCCTCGGTTGCATTGATTCCCCTTACTCAATCCAGAGTATGATCCTCTCTTATCTGGAAGCTGATATATCAATTTGTTACACATCCAAATATCTCATTTGTTGCTAGTGTTGCCAGTCAGTGTATGCATACTCCTTAGGTTTCTTACAAGCCGTTGAACGCATTCTTCAATATTTGAAGCACGTTCTTGATCAAAGGTTGATTTATCGCCCATCTTCCACATTTCCCTTGTCAGCGTACTCCGATGATGATTATGCTTGTTCTATCGATGCTCGTCGTTCTACTGGGAATTTTTGTAGCTACTTTGGTGGTAACTTTTTCACCTAGACGAGTAAGTACTACATTGTGGCTCATTCTTCAACAGTTGCATCGCTCATACAGTTTCTGAACTCACTTGGCTCAGAACCCTTTTGATTGATATTGGCATGTCTTTCTCATCTCCTGCTGATCTCTTTTGTGATAATCAAGCTGCTATCAACATTGTGGAAATTGCTCTTTCTCATAAGCGCGAAGCAAAATGCCACTTCATCGGGGACAAGGTTAGGTGTAGCGAATTCCAACTTCATTTTGTTTCAACTGCTTCCCAATTTGCAAAGATCTTCATCAAACTTTTACCTAGTCCCTTGTATCTTCGTTTTCTCTCCGAGCTTGACTCATATGACGTATATGTTCCAACGTGCATGAGAACCAACAAAGTTATTTAATTTATGTATAATTTTTGTTTTTATTCTTCACATAGATATGTCATGTGTCTCTTGACCCCCAATTGTATAAGTCGTCTTCTTTGCCTTCTTTTTTATCAAAACATAGACTTATTTTTAATAATATAAGCAAATATCATTAGCAGCTCGTTTTGAGGTAAATCAACCAATATATTAATATTAATTTTAATAATCTAAGTCAAAAGGACTAAGCCTACGAAGATCTTTATTAACTGCACATGGCAACATGAATTTTCCGATATGAAATTATATTTCCAATATAAAATTCAGTACTAAGAAAATATATTCTGTATTTATTTTTATAATTTTAAAAAGCACATTTATGAAACATTTAATCGGTTTAGTTTGAAGGAATTGGAGGAGAAAGGAAAAAAATGGAACTGGAAATGACGCAGGAGTTGAAGTGAAATTAATTTTCTGACTTTTAGTTAAGGGGAAGTTTGATTGAGAATACGTTTTTCTTTTCTTGCTTAGTTATTGATTTTTTTTTTAAATTTCTTTTTTCCATGGAGAGTGGACACACGGCAACACCTCAAATGGTGCTCCTAGGTTCCCCTTCATGAATCAAAAATTTAATTTAAATAAAATTTATTTGATGCAGAAATTTGTTCACAGTTCTCCCAACTACCTATTGATTATATTGGAATCCAACACCAAATATAAAATGTATCCGTCTCAGAGTACAGCTGCTTAGCAGTGAAATCTATTCTGAGAATGTTAAACATGTTCTTTCCAGATATATCAGCATCAACACAACAAGCAGATGAGCTGCCCAGCTATGGCCCGCCTCCTTTCAAATACTCTCTACTATAAGAGATTCTTCCCTTACTATACATTCAATATTCTGGGTGGTCTTGACAATGAAGGTACGGCTTTCTTTTTCAAGGTTTACCATTTTTGCTGCCACTTTTGGTTTGAAGGAATTGAAAGATTGAGAAGGAGAAATAAATTGAATGGAAATAAAGAAGAAATTGAATTGAAATTAGTTTTCAGCCACTTCTTTGGTGGACAAAATTGTCGGGAAAAAATGGTGAACATGTGTATTAGGATGCAACTGACCTTTCTTCTTATTTTTCACTAGGGTGTCAATGGGGAATTTGAAGTGAAAAAAAGAATTTGCTCGCATAATTATCTTTCAGTTAAGTTTGAATCAAACAGCCTGTATAAAATTGTGAAGTAGGCTGATCTGCATTCCTTCCAATTCCTTCGAGCCAAACACATCCATTGAAATGAGTTCAATAAATTTTTCTTCTTGTTTCTATTGAAGTCGTGCATTGAGGGAAACTGCTTTTGTTCACTTGATTTAGCCCATGTAAAGGCCCTTTGTTGGCATGTAATTTAGTCCTACACCTTGGTTTGGGGTTGAGATTTCACTCCTTTTCACTCCTTCCTATATATTTATATACAGGTAGTTGTATTGATTGATGTAGAATGAAAGAAATCATTTTCTGTTTGTTTTTTTGGATTTCTACACAGGTAAAATTTGATTACTTATTACATTCATTAGATAAATACATCCAATATTTCTACTATAAAAAGGCATCCTGGTGCACAAAGCATCCCCGCGCAGCGAGAGTCCGGGGAAAGGTCCCCCCACACGGGTGAAATGTCGGCAAATCTTAATGCAAGAGGCTGCTTCCTGGACTCGAATCCTTGATCTCGAGGTCACACGATAACTCCTTAACCGGTGCGCCATGGCTACCCGGCTACTATAGTATTATGTATTTCTACTATATAGTAAATAAATCTATCAATTTGGATTGTTTTTTCTCTTTCTAGTTTTACTCCTATTTTAGCATAATTACACATTTCATTTGCAACTATTATCTGTCTATGGTAGGATAATAAATATAGCAAAAAATTTATGTAAATACATAATACTATAAAAATACAGTTTAAAATATTAAATTATAGTTTAAGTATATCATAATAAATTAATTTAATATAATTTATATATTATATTATAAACTAGCGGTCGTGCAGGGTTTCCCTTGGGTAGTGTGCGGCAGTGACAGTACTCGTCCATGACTCGATATTCACTATAATGCATGCATTGAAAAATGATTTCACAGGGATCAGCTGGTAGCAATCAGTGTTATCGCCGCCACACAATAGGCACCGAGGACTTGTGCATATCCGCTAGTGAAATTATTATAAATTAAAATGCATTTTCATTCCCTTTCAATTTTTTCAAATCAAGCATACCCTTCAAGTTAGTGTCCCTTCCCAGTCAATACATTCCTACTATTTTCCCCTCATTTTTAAAGGGAAGGGCTGTGTGTATACATATGATGCTGTTGGATCCTATGAGAGGGTGGGGTACAGTTGCCAAGGAACAGGAGGAGCCCTTATCATGCCTGTTTTGGACAACCAGCTCAAGTCTCCTAGTCCTTTGTTACTGCCAGCCAGGGTAATATGTTTTCTCCATAGCAAATTCTTGATAATTTATATACTCAAATATTTTCTTGCTTCTATTTTTTAAATAAAAAATCGCAGGATGCCGTGACGCCACTCTCCGAGTCCGAGGCAGTTGATCTCGTCAAAGATGTTTTTGCGTCAGCTACGGAGAGAGATATATACACTGTACGCTTTCCTATCTTTTTCCAGCTTTTAGCATTTTGTGAGAGTGACATTTTTCCAACTCAACAGCATGCTTATTCATCTAGAGTTCTCAATGATCCAATCTTAAAATGAGTATGATCCTCTTATAGGCTTCAGGCTGAGTTACCGTATTATGCACAAGTAAATCGAGTCTTGTTATATGTAAATTTTTTCCCTTATGTTATTATATTTCGTGCAAGTTGGAGTTGGTTCGAGTATAGGAACCCTAATCGAAGTGTCAACTTGAATTCTCTTATTTAAAGCCCCCTTGGGCTAGTGAAACGTTATGAATGAATTAGAGTCTTTTTCTTGTTCCTTGAAAGATATTGTGGTAACTCTCTCTTGCTGAGCCCACATCGCTTAGGCAACTACGAGTAGTATATTTTTCTTCACTGTCATCTTGATATGACCCAGACCCGGTTCAGAGCGGTCTATCGCAGAAGGGGCCAAAGAACAAAGAGACTGAACCAACTGGTTCAATATCTCCCTCCTCCTAAGGCGACTGGACGGTCCCAGCCGGTTCAGTGTCTGGGTATTTGGGGGAATGCGGCGTCACCCCCTAGGGAACCAAGGAATTATCACAGATATTCGCTCATTTCTTCTATAGGAGTAGCGATAGCGTATCATTTGGTATCAGAGGTGTTCTCCTCCATCGCAGATCATGGAAACCCACGACACACACCACACGACACTGGAAGAGGGGTAACAAGGCCTTCGGTACCTCCTGGAGGCACTGAAGCATGAGTTGTCGCAGAAGATTAGCGACAAGGAGGTGCGCTCTTGTACGACTTTTTTGGAGGCGACGACCGCGCTCGTGGAGCAGCTTGGCCGCATCGAGCGGGCACCCGATCGCGACAAAGGGATAAAGGCCGACAGTGTGGTCGATCTCAGTGGCACGAGAGAGTCAACGACCGACCGGAGGAAGGCATCAGGGGCTCTGCCGATTGCACCAGACGACGGGGTCGAAGGGCTGTGCGGGGCTCTGGGGGCCGTCGTCTCGGCCAAAGAGCTCAGGGCCAACAGCCGCGCAACGTTTGGGGGCCCGACGAAGGATCTGGGGGACTTCTGCGGCTTCACCAGAGACCTGGGGGGTCTCCACTAGTAACGACAGCCGCAGAGGGCGTGGCGGGAGGATTATAAGAACCAAAGGGGTGCGGAGACAGGAAGAGGAGGCGATCAACACTACCGGTAGCTTCATGTGAGTTGGGGGAAGGAGAAGGAAGCAACAGAATTGGCATGCGATGGCGCGGGGGCGTTCGAACCCCACACAGAGGGGAAGCAGAGGCACTAGCGGAGGACCACTGGGGCTTGGGGCCCATCATGCAAGGCATGGGAAGACCGGGGGAGAATGGGGGACCGTGGAATCAAGGCCGGGGACAACCTCCAGTTTTCCTGGAGGTGCGTGCATCGCAGCAACACCGCCCACCAGTGCAGCCCCAAATAACGAGGATGGGGCCTCCTAAGTACAAAAATGGAGACCCACTGGAATGGATTGAGAGGGTCGAGATGTTTTTTTGAGTACCAGGAGCTTCCCAAGCATCAATGGGTGCACATCTTTTCATCTGGAAGGGGATAACTATCAGTGGCTGAGCTCGTGGAGGTGGTAGCGACCCTACCCCACATGAGAGGAATTCTGCGATGGGCTCATCACGAGGTTTGGGCCGACCAAATATGAGGAGTTCGATATGATGTTGAATAAGTTGAGACAGACATGGACCGTCAATGAGACAATGAGTATAAAAAGGAGCTCTTCTGGGGTATTTTATGGCCGGACTCGAGAAAATCAACGATGTTGTGCAGACATTTCAGCACAGGAGCATAGCACAAGTCATTGGGATGGCCCGATTGCAGGAGGAAAATTGGGAAGACGTAAGGCGGCGACGACTTATCGAGGGAGCAATAAGGAAGCGGAGCAGGGTGCGTTCAAAGGGACCAACAACTCATCCACACGGAAGGAAGCACAGTGAAACGATTATCGTGGCAAGAGATGCAGGATCGGCGGACCAAGAGGCCGTGCTACACTTGCGACGAGCAATTTGTTCCCAAATACAAGTGTAAGGTGGTTCAGGTTTACATGCTACAAGAGGAAGAACCAGGGGCTATCGAGGACAGCTCACCCGTGGAGAGGGAGGTCCTCGATTTGGAAGAGATTGAAGTATCTGTTCATGCTTTAGAGGGTGGAGGGAAACCCTCCTCGATGAGGATGACAGGAAAGGTGGCAGATCAAAAGATTTCCATACTGGTGGATAGTGGGATCACCCATAACTTGATCAACACCGAGGTAGCCAAGAAATTAGTCATCACACTGACGGAGGACAAGGTGTTCAAGGTGCTCGTAGCAGACAAAAATCTCTTACTGTGCACAGGGGCCGTGGGAAAGGTACCACTTACGATACATGGATTCAGGTGTCATGTAGATTTGTATATACTACCGGTCTGGGGATCAGATATCGTGTTGGGGGTGCTGTAGTTGAGGCAGCTGAAACCAGTTACGAACGACTGGGAGAACATGACTATGGAGTTCACACATGATGGGAAGAAACACATGCTGCAAAGTAATATGGGCCTTTGGGTCAAGGGAGCCACTATCTTGTCTCTGGAGAAATGGGTCGAGTAGTACTACCCCATGGCTTGGGTCCTGACTGACGGAGATTTGGGGTAGCAGAAGGAAAGGGTTCTGAAAAAGTTGAAGGAGGTCTTGGGAGAGTTCGAGGAGGTCTTCGAGACACCATAGGGGTTGCCACCACTGATTGCATGCGATCACCAGATCATGATTAAAGAGGGCGTGGAGCCCCCCAGTGTCCGACCATACATGTATCCCCATATACAGAAGGAGATTGAGAGATGCGTCCGAGAAATGTTGCGGGAAGGGACCATTCGACACAATACGAGTCCATTTTCTTCTCCGGTCCTATTGGAGAAGAAGAATGACACTTGGAGATTTTGTATAGACTACAGAGCACTCAACTAGGTCACAGTTAAAGACAAGTTTCCGTTTTCTGTCATTGACGAGCTGTTGGATGAATTGCAAGGAGACCAATATTTCACGAAGTTGGACTTGCAGTCGGGGTACCATCAGATCCACATGCAGGATGGGGACGAAAAAAAGACAGTGTTCCGAACACATGAAGGACACTACGAATTCCTAGTGATGCATTTCGAATTGACGAACGCGCCGACGACCTTTCAGCCGGTCTTGAACGAAACATTCAAGCCATGGTTGTGAAAGTTTGTGCGAGTCTTTTTTGGCGACATCCTCATTTATAGTCCGAGTTTAGAGGCACATGTGGAGCACTTGAGGGTGCTACAAATTCTTAAGGAGCAAAGATGGTACGTGAAGAGATCGAAGTGCTCATTCGCGCAACAGGAGGTGGAGTATCTGGGTCACCTGGTGAATAAAGAAGGGGTTCGACCGGACCAACGAAAAATCCAGAGCATGACGGAGTGACCCACGCCCACCAACATCAAGATGTTGAGAGGGTTTTGGGGGCTTACGGGCTATTACAAAAAGTTCGTGAAGAACCATGACAAGATTGCGAAGCCGCTGACTACATTACTTCAAAAAGGGATGTTTGATTGGGGAAGGAATGCTGAGTTAGCGTTCAAGCACTGAGCAGGCTATGGTGATGAACTTGGTGCTAGCATTACCAAATTTCTCTAAGTTGTTCATAGTGGAAACGTATGCATCCGGAGCCGGCTTGCAGGAAGGGAGGCCGTTGACACACTACAACAAGGCGATTCAGGGGAAAGCGTTAGGGCTCTCAGTTTATGAAAAGAAAATGTCGGCGATCTTGCATGCAATGGGAAAGTGGCGGCTGTATCTCATAGGGGGGCACTTCAAAATACAAACCAGCCAGCAGAGCTTAAAGTACTTCTTTGAGCCGCGGGTCTTGTCGCTAGAGCAACAGAGATGAGTGACAAAGATGCTGGGGTACGACAATGAGATAGAATACTGTAATGGGAAGGAGAATAAGGTCGCCGACGCGCTTTCGCGCTTGCCTCCGACGGCTTATGTTTTCGCTATCTCTGCGCCGGTCTGGGGCATAGTGGAGGATTCCCATGGGTAGGTGTTAGCCAATAAGGAACTAAGCCAAATATTGACAAAATTACAGAAGTTAAGGGTTGGAAACGGACTACCATGTCATTAATGGTTATTTGTATTACAAGGGATGCTTGATGGTGGCACCAGGATCCCCGCTGAGGCAGTAGTTACTCTACGAGTTTCACGACACCCCCAGGCCCCAGCAATGGGCCCTTCAGAATGTTGCGGACCTATCAGCGGATCAAGCAGAATGTGTATTGGAAGGGAATGAAGGACGATGTAGCGCAACACGTGAAGTACTGTAAAGAGTGCCAGAGGCAAAAGTACGACACAACCACTCCAGCAGGGTTACTTGTGCCGCTGGACATTCTTGAGCTCACATGGGAGAGCATTGCGATGGACTTCATTGTGGGGTTACCCAAATCACAGGGCAAGACGATCATCCTGGTGGTGGTGAACCGCCTCCCCAAGTATGGACACTTCATTGCGCTTGCGCATCCTTGCACCGTAGATGCCGTGGCGGAGGCCTTTGTCCGGGAGGTGGTGAGACTGCATGGGATACCGACTTCCATTATTTCCGATCGCGGCACCGTGCTCACTAGCAAGTTTTGGAAGGAGCTCTTCCGTCCCACAGGGACGTCCTTACGCATGAGTACTGCTAACCACCCCCAGACGGATGGACAGACGGTGGCCCTAAATAGAAGCGTGGAGACATGTTTGCGGTGCTTCATTGCGGCTAAACCACACCAGTGGAGTAAATGGCTTCCATGGATGAAGTACTGATACAATACATCGTAACAAACAATGACAATGATGACACCGTTCGAAAGCTTGTATGGGAGAGCACCGCTGACACTTTCAGAATTATGAGAAAGGAACATCCGTAGTGCCGGAAGTGGAGTCCGCATTACAATGGCGGGACGACATCTTAAAACAGTTGAAGGAGATCCTACAGAAAGCACAACACCGCATGAAGGACCAAGCAGATAAACATCGACAAGAGCCAAGTTTTGAGGTTGGAGAGTGGGTGTACCTGAAGCCACAACCTTATCGACATTTGTCAAGTTCAAGAGTGAAGAACCAAAAGCTGGCACCCCGTTACCACGGGCCCTTTTGAATCCTCAGTAAGGTGGGGGTCGTAGCGTTCACTTTGGAACTTCCTGCGGACTCCCGCATCCACCCAACCTTTCATGTGTCACTGCTCAAAAAGATTGCACAAGGGGACACTCCAAATATTAGCCCCTTGTCAAATGTGACAGAACTGGACGAAGTTCGACCGATACCGGAGAAGGTCCTTCAAGCAAGGATTAAGGCAGTACAAGGGAAGTCCATCATACGACTGCTGATCCACTGGAGGGGCTTGGGTGAGTCCGATCAGAGTTGGGTGGATTATGACGAGTTCAAAGAGACATATCCCGAGTTTCAGCTTGAGGTCAAACAATTTTTCGAAGACGGCAGGAATGATATGACCCAAACCCGGTTCAGAGCGGTCTATCATCGGAAGGGGCCAAAGAACAAGGAGACTGAACCAACTGGTTCAGTCTCTGCCTCCTCCTAAGCCAACCGGACGGGCCCAGTCGGTTTAGCAGCTGGATATTTGGGGAAATGCGGTGACGCCCCGAGGCCACCAAGGAATTATCGTAGGTATTCGCTTTCTTCCAGGAGCGCGTATCACTGTTGTCCCCCCCCCCCGCCCCCCCCCGCGCTTTATTACAATTGTTTATAAATGGGCCCTACATGCTTTCCCCTCCCACTTGTGGGCATTGCCACACCTCTTGTCGATCTTCCACAATACCTCATCCCTCCCCCCCAACAAGATCCCCCCCCCTTTCCCACTGCCCCACCTGCCACGAATATCCTTCCTCCCCCCCCCATCCACTTCCTCCTCCACTGACCCAGTTCTACCCCCCATGCCACTGCACCCAGTCCCCTTCAACAATATCATCCCCAACATTTTCCATGCCCATATAACCATTCCGTTCCCCCCCCCCCCCCATCCCCCCCATGCTTCATCCCCCCAGTATCAGATAGTTATTATTATATAATTATTGATAAAACATCCCGTCTTATTATTTTAGTCCATCCCCCCATCGCCCCGATCTCGTGGACTTCAGCCCCCCCCCCACCCCCCCCATCCCCCCCCCTTCCGACCCTGACCCTCTTTTTTTTTTTTCCCCCCCCCCCATACCCCACCCCCTGACCAAACCCCCACTACCTATCCAGCCATTCAAAAACTCAATCCGACACAAAACCCACCCCCATGAAACCTCACACAGTCACACCCATTTTCCACAATACCCCACCCAACCCCCCCCCCCAGGACTTCCGCATTACACTTTACGACAAGAAGCTCGTGTATCGTTCTCCATAACACTACGTTTTATTTTTCAACTTACAATAGAAGACAAATGTATTGGGATGGATCAGATCTCCTCCGCATTTTCTCGCTCTCTGTCACATGACCATATAATCACCGCACATTGCATTCTACTCCACCTGTACCCTCATTAGAATCTCTGATGCTGAACTCCTACTTTGTGTTTATCTATTTGCTTGTTCAACTTCAAAGTAATATATCGTCGATCTTCCATCGAAAAGACCGTGCTACACCTGACTCCATCAGCGCATTGCGCCCTATAGCTCTTCCTCATCCACATAACCCACTTCCTCCATCTCCATCACTACCTGCTTCATCTTCTCGATGAAGCTGAGCGCATAGCGCATAGTCGGAACTGCGCAATCATCTTCAGGATACAGTCTTCACCTTACTTCCTCTTCTTACACAGTTCTAGCGCCCATGCACGTCACAAAGTCTTACGACATCAATTCAAGAACCATGCCTGGGGCGTCGACGTCGATTGAAAACCATCCGTGATTTAGTTATATATATGATTATTGTCCAGGCTTTGTATCAGGCGAGGGACGATAGATATATAATTACAACTATTAGACACATGCCCATCATGTCATCATAGAAATCGCCACAGCTCGTGGTACTCGAGCACCGCTTCCACATATGCGGTTCGCCGAATGTGACCTCTTTTTGCGTTCCATTATAACATGTGATGACCGACAAATGATGCTACTACTTATGAGACATTATCGTGATCATACCGACACAAAGAAACATACCAAAGCTCTTGTTGCCATTCAAGGTCATTAATTTGAATTTCACCAGCCATCCAGAGTCTTACCCTTAGCATGAACGACGCAACATCATTCAGGACTTCCGCCGCTCCTGCATTAGACTTGTACGAAGCTTGTATGTTCTCCATAACACTAGTTATTTTTCAAGTACAATAGGAAGACAATGTTTGGATGGATCACCCTGTGCCATCATATTTGGCCACAAACAAACACTATTAGCAGAATGGATCTATCTGACATCCTTCTACTTTCTTGATTCAGCTCAACTTTGGTTTATCTATTTGCTAGTCGAAAATAAAGTAATGACTTGGGATGATTTCAAAAGCTCTACAACATGAATTGGTCCTCCCATTCACTCACTCCCCTCGACACACTATTGCTGGCGACAATAGGTTTTTTGGATGCATGTCTACAGTATTCCTTCTTAGCTTATGTTACAATACACCTAAAGTAGCACGTCACAATTTTTACGACATCAATTCAAGAACGCCTGGGGCTCGACGTCGAGTTTGAAAACCCTTGAGATTTAGTTATATATATGAGTATGTCCAGGCTTTTTGAGCGCCGAGTGAATATGGATTGCAACAACTATAGACACATGCACCATCCCAGACACCCCAACATACTAGCTCGAGGGTGTGAAGCTGTAATTACGCTAAATGTCGAGGGGTGAAGATCATAGAATAATCCCCTATATTTATATATATATATAATATAAGATATATATGATTATATTATTATGCACGAGTCAATCAAGTTGTTATGGTCTTTAAGCTTAGTTGTCTAATTACGCATGGAGAATCTCCCTTTGTTTATGTCACTGACTATCTCCCTTTGGCTAGTGAAAAGTTACAATTGTCTTCCTCTTACCCCGAACAAACAAACGTTATTAACCCGCTCACGATGGATTTATTTTACAAATTAAGAATGCAAACTCGGAAAGAGGATTGTGGTAATTTCAAAAGATACACGTACATTAAAGCATGAAAATTCATATAAAGTGAATGTATGTCTCGGCGTATACCTAGTCTAGCTCGGTAAGATCGAACCCTGAGTGGTTAATGGCGATTTGAGCCAAGCTCGATCCCGTCCATACAAGGCATGAGATTTTCACGCGATCTTGGAGTCAAAATTCGCTGCCACATGTTCATTAGTTTGCACGAGACACCTATCTTTCCGGGAACGAAAATTAATATGTTTACGGGTTTCTAACTCTTTGCAGGGAGATGGGTTAGAAATTATCATTGTTAACGCGGCGGGCATCCGACGGGAATTCATTGATCTGAGGAAGGATTAGATAACAGCAGTGTGCTGAACTGGTAACCAACCTCATTCTCGGGCATGTCTGATGCAAATTTTCATCCAACCAGCATAAATAATTTCATTATGTTTAAGTGGACTGGCTATTTATTTTGCAAAATATTTTTATTTTACTTTTTTTAATTTTACCTCCCCTAAATCCTTGAAGCTCCTCCACATTGTTTTTCTTTTGTTCTGCTGATTAACATCACATTTACGGCCGTGGAAGTTGGAGTGGATGGCTGCTGAACTGTGTTATATATAAGTAGTGTTTTTCATATACCAGGTTTAGTCCATAGTTATCACCATAAATAAATGTTATATGGTTTAATTTATATATTGCGAGGATCCGACGTAGAATCGATTAGGGGGGTTCATGCAGTGAGTCAAATAGCTATTCAATCGAATTCAAATTTGTCATAAAATGCAGAGATTCAAATTCATTCAACTATTTGTATTTGGATATGAATTCGTCCCGAATTCTGGATCAGAATACGCTTCAAATCATGGACTAAGGCTTCGTTTGGGGGGACTTATTTTCATGCGGTCGCAGCCGCTTGACCGGTGAAAATAAGTTCCCCCAAACGGAGCCTAAATAGACTTTGAATATTCAAATTATTGGTGAACAATTCGCAAATCTTGCCAATAGAGAATATTATTCGGATTCTGATTTGAGTGCCACTTTATTGAATTATTTACGAATTATTTGATTTGCTAACAACCCTGGAGGCTAGAAAGATGGAAACATAGAATAACACAAGAAATTATGCCATGTAGTTAACACATCAGACATCAATCCTATGTGTAGCAGCTGCACAAATATTAATACACGGCTGTCATTAAGTGATGTGGGACCCACAATAAACGGCTCTACGGTTGGCACGAAGGATTGGAGGCATCAATTAGGAGACCTCAGGGGCGAGGACGGAGGACGTCAGCCGGCTGTCTACTATTGATAGCAATGCGTTGCTAGTTGGGTTCAACGATCAACTGCCCATGTGGTAGTGCACTGCTATTGGATGCAGCCCAGCAAAATATTGTCATCAAGCACACAGAAAGCAAGCCATAATCCTGCAGATTTTCTTTGTTCGCCTCTCAAAGGCGTTAAACTTCAAGGCAATGGCGGCTAGGAAGGGATGAGAGCAGAAAGAAACTGAAAAGTTCTGCTCTGTCGAGGGATGCCGATCAATTTCATTTAGTAGTTTGGTATAGAACCCGCCGTCGTTTGTTTCTGTGCCAGAATTAGGACCATATCTGTTGGTGTTGGTGCGGAGGTAGAAGCTTCTTCCCCCCACTTCTCCAATCTTGTCGCTCTTCTTCAGGCCTGCAGTTAGTTTTTTTTTTAAAAAGAAGCATCTTTGTTAAGCAATACGCCAGAATCAGAACATGCTCTGAGTTTGGGTCGGTCTGTCAGCCGCTGAGTCGATTGCGGGCCGAACATGAGGTAAAAAGATGTGCTTTTATTCCGCTGCTCCGCTCGTACCGCTCTAATAGAGAATAGGGTGAGATGGCTGGAAAAAGGTTCTCTTCTTTTCACTCCCCCGCCCCACCACCACCACACACACACAACTTCAAGTCTTCAATTGCATGAAAGGATTTTCTCTTCTGATTTTGCAGTGCAATAGCCTCTACTTATTCGATATATGTTTTTTGTGATTTTTAGAAATATTTTTAATGTGTTTTTGTTAGAAAATATGCATGCAAAAAATTAATTGCATATTCTTTTTCCTTCATATATTTAATGATTATATGCAGATCAATTTTTGAATGGTTCCCAGGTTCTATGAATTTTTAGTTTGACTTGCATTTATTCGTGGACTGCATGTTCCCAAACTGGCCTGCATATAACGTGATCCTATTTATATATATCCACCTCACAACACACTCATATTTATAGGGCTCCATCCATGCGGCCAAACGCAACAGTACTTCCCGTGACATTATCCCGACTACGACATTGGCCCGACATCACGGCGCGCTTGCCGCTCACAGGCCCCGAGTGTTATACTTCGTTCGTCGCTTATTTTTGTGATGTACACAGGTTTTGCGTGCAGGCGAGAGAACACATTTTTTATTGTAGTTAGAGGACTTTGTCTATGAGAGAATATTTTTTATAACTAAAAAAATACATAAATTTTAAAAATTGGAATTCTTTAAAAAAAGTGTAAAATTAGAAATCTAATGTTTAATCAAACAATGTTCTTGGCTTTTAATACGGTATAGATATCATACTGTAGCTGATTGAAATATATCTATTTGACTGAAATATAATTATATTGCAGTGTTCTTTTTTGAGCATAAAATTCAAATTTATTTGACTACGTAGAGATATTTTTACGTCCAAACAAAAGTTGTTTTTTAATTAATCATAGTTATTTTTATATTTTTCAACTAATTTTAAAACAATAAGCATTTCGGCGAGAAAGGAGACGGCAAAGTCAACAAGAAAGAAAAAGAATGCGAGAACTTGAGCATTGTTCCAGCGACTATCCGCAACAATGTCATGTGGCCTATCTAGAAAAGGAAGCTTTTGTATGAGAGTCAGGTGATGAGGTGGAACATGAGTGTAAAGTACAATCATCCAATGACTGTTATATTTGTAAAGTGCAATCATCCAATGTAATGCACTCGCAGCCGTTGGATTGTGCACTACCCCGTAAAGTATAGCACACCCCCCGAATCCCGATGAGGTGTGATCATGTACAAAGGAATCGACTTTTTGGACTTCAGTGGAGGGTTAATGTCCAGCGGTTTAAAATGGTCGCTGACAGATGTTGGATTAAGGCTCTGTTTTGTTGGGTTGTTGCTGATGGAAAGCTGTTGATGAACTGTTGCTTATAGAAAAAGTGCTGATTCTGGAAAATAGAGTTTTGTTAAAAAGCTGTTTGGGTGAAACATAGTTTACAAAATGAAGTTTTCAAAAAGTTGTTTGGATGCAAAACGGAGTTTTGAATCAATTTTTTTTTCAAATATAACACAAAATAAAATTTCATTCATACATTTTTTTCAATCATAACATATATTTTTCAATTAATAACATATTCGACATAACGTAACACCTAACACAAAAAATCTTTTTTTTTTCATCCAGACAATTTTTAGGTCTATGCTCTAGCTTCAAACACCTGATCTGATATAATATCACGCAGTGCGATCATCTCCTCTACACCAGCCGCAGTGTCAGAGCAGTCTTCTTGCCGCCTTTGAGAGGTCATCCCAAGATATGGATCCCTTTGCTCAGACTCAATGAAATCTATATCTACACGCGAGGGTGGTGACTCGTCGGAGGCGTCGATAGTTTTCCTTGACGTATTCCAACCTAACCCGGTCTCACCGCGTTTCAACTCCATCCAGAATTTCCATTCCTTCTTCAGATGATTCCATTTATTTTTGAATTGGACCTTATCGTATTTCTTTTCAGTTGATTCTTCAAATTTCTTCATAATATTACTCCACCCCTCCTTATTAAAATGTGTTGTTGGTCGATTCCTGAGTTCTATCTTCTTTATGCAAATATCGCAAAAGAGTAGAACATCGGCATTATCCCACATTGCAGCAACACCATCTTTTGTTTTGTCCATCTTTATAAGGCAAACACACGCATATACAAACAACATTCAAAAATATTATAAATGTAAATCTAAACAATATATGATGAGGATCTAAATCTAAATGTAAATAAGATAAACACAAACATATAACTCTCACACATACAACACACACACAATCACAATCACATATACACACACACACATACATATACACACACAATCACACACACATACAACTCACACAAACACACACACACACACATACATAACACACACACACAACCCACAACACACACACAACACATACAACTCACACATACATACACAAATATAACTCACACACATATACAAAGTAGAAAATAAAATAGGTTATTCACATACAACTCACACAAACAAGCACACACATACAATTCTCTCCCCCCCCCCCCCCCCCCCCCCCCCACACACACACACACACACCTAAACACATACAATTCACACATACATACAAATAGATTTCACATACACACACACATACAACACTGGACGCCTCTCAAACGATGAGTGCAGGAATGTCGAAAAAAATTGGATGGATTTCTACCAACATAAACAAACCAATTGCAAAGGAGGGGAATGAAGAAAGGATATACCTCAGTCCTTGTGAGACCGGTTGCTATTGCAGGTGGAGAAACCCTAATTATTGCAAAGCACGACGAACCCTGCGACAAAAAATGGAAGAACTTTAGGAGAAATAAACCCTAGCCGGTGCAATTGGAAAATGGAAGAACGGGATCGGGAAATAGGAGAAACAAACCTGAGATGTGTGTCACGTCTGTGCAATGGAAGAGGAGATGAGCGCTTCGCCGGGATTCGTCGACGGGAAAAACTCGATAATCGTCGGAGAGGAGATGAGCGCAGGCCGATCGTTCGCCGTTTGGATCAGGAGAGGAGAGCGCCTCGCTAGGTTTTCAGGAGGAAAAACCGCGGCTGATCGATGAAAAAAAACGCGGACCGGCTATAGGAGAAAACCGCGGTTTCAAGTAAACGGATTTTGCATTATAAGCCGCGCCAAACAGTGCTTTTGGGCAAAACTGCGGAGCTGTGCCACCGCACCGCAGACAATAAGCCGCGCCAAACGCCACCTAAGTTGTACCTCGTTTCAAAATAGAAGCACCTTAATCCATACTCCGTTGGGTGAGTATCATTTTTGTGGCGGATCCGAAAATTTCAACATGGGGTAGACAAAAGAGGCAGAGAGATTGTCAACAAAGTCAGTAGAATAGGGGTCGGTGGAGCTATGACGGGTCGTGGCAATGGTGTTGTAGAGAGAAAATTGTGGGCGACTGATGGGTCCACAGTTTCCCAAACGGGACTGCGCTCGATGGAACAAGCAGTGGGCGGCTCGAGGAGAAACGACGTGTGCAGAGGGCGCCCGGGGCTCGAAAAAGCCGCTCTCCCCCGCGCAGTCATCAAGGATGACACACAAGAGTGATTGAGCAGATTTGATCAACAAGGATCTCGTGAGCGAGGAGGCGTCCTTGGTAGGGTGCCAAAAGGGGAGGTTGATGGAGCCTTCAGCTGTGACTACGGACGGCGGGACAGTGACGTGTGGAAAACGAAATGGCTAAGCAAGGTTGCTTTCCCTTGACAAATGCGTCGTTTATCAAATGAATGTTTTTGTCAACGACGATAGGGATTGTGGAGGCATTGGAGACGGCATATGCATGGAACAATCATATCGGCCGTGCTGGGAGGCGTCCGCGTGCTTGCTGAAGACGACACGAAAGTTGTAGATCTCGTCTTCATACGAGTTTCTTTGCAACAACACCGCTAACTACAAATCATATGGGCAAGGACCGAAGTCAAACCGACAATAATGTTTCCATCCTTAGTCAACTAGACCCATGAATATTCTAGAAGAAACCCGAGGGTCAAGCTGAGTATGCCATCCTTTGTAGAATAAATATGCCCTAGTAATAAGACTCAAAAAGAAGCCCTTTCTGAGGCTCAGTTTGGGAAGACTTAGTCAAATGTTTGTGACCGGTCAAGCGGTTACGACCGTATGAACCGAACTTTAGTTAAGTGTTTGTGAACACTAAATTTATGTGTTTGTGAACTCTTGTGAATGAAAAATTAGGGCTATTAGAGAGATGCATCGAGAGCTGAGGATTCTATACTCTTCTCTTTTGCATAAGTAGACAAAGCCTTTTTTTTCTAATGAATGCTCAACTGTCGGACAACTGTTTTCTCTTCGCGCAATATATGAAGGCTCTGTTTGGTGCTGTGGTGTCGGTTTCGTAAACGCGGTGGTTATGAACTCTCACCTGTGACAATGAACTTCATTGTTGTGTCAAACGCTTTTGTCCAAACTCATTAGAGCAAAACACAGCCCCGAAAGGAGCCTAATTAAACCGTTTTGCGCCCTCATCGTGGACCAGGGTCAAAATTTCCGACCTTGGCAACACGAAATTTGTGTTCGGGTCCCGGTTATAATCAAGAGTCATTGGAGACACTCATTTATATCTGAGATACAACTCATTTATATCTGCGTTGTGAAAAGGTAAATGAATCTGAGATAAAGTTGTATCTGAGAAAAAAGAGTTGTATCTCGTGCATAAATGTATACATCTCCAGTGACTCCTGATTATAACCAAGGCCCGGATAGAAAAATTTCTCCTTGGCATCCACCTGTTGACTCGTACATAAAAAAATCTTCTTTGAATTTTAGACCGTCATGAAAATAATCCGCTAATTACCCAATTTTTAAATAAATAAAACCCGCTATTTTATTATTTTTATATATCTACACTATTAAAAGGAAAAAACATATTTTAGTTAAACATTAAAATTTTCAATTTTATCCTTATAATTTTAATTTTATCCTTATTTATTATAAAAATTACAATCACATTAATTTATGTGTTTTTTAATTTTAAAATGTGTTTTCATATAGATAAAATCTTTAACCAACAATAAAAAAAACATAATCTTAATGTCGCTCGCAAATTCCCATGCACAAGAAAAAACAAGCGACGAACGAAGTATAGTGCTTGGGAGTTTGCGAGTGGCGAAAGCATCGTCACGTATGGGCAATGTCGTGGCCGAATTACCGTCGTACGGGGCATTGAGGACCCACCCCGTGCACTATTGTGATCGAAATACTATCACGATTGGCCGTAAGTGCGGAGCCCATGCGTGTCACTCTTAAGGCTTCATTTGGTTCGGAGGTGACGGGTCGATCCGGCGGGTGAAAACGGAGCGTTCGAATCGGGGGGGGGGGGGGGGGGTGGAGTGTCCAAACAGAACTTTTTTGAGGCGTCTCTCAGGCGGGCGGGTGGAAACGAAGCAAACGTCGCCGGAGGTTTATTTGTTTATCCGTCTTCCGGCAGCATTTGCCCAAAACGGAGAAGCGAAACGCCGAAACAAATAGAGCCTTGATTGAAATCAGAAAAATAAGAAGCATATTAGCTTACTCTGGAGAGTGAAGTGAGAGTGGTGGAGCTGAAAGGAGGCGGCCGCTTGGAGGTCCAGCTTAGGGCTTCTCCCCTCGCTGCCATATTGCCGGACGACGACGCCGATCGCCTCCTCGATGCTCGCACCAAGCCGCACCATCGCCCTCACCGGACCAGGGCTCCCCTCCACCGCCACGCTCACAATCACCTTCACCTCCTGCACCGCCGATCAATTTCAAACACTGTTTCAGAAAAGATATTGATTATTTGGAACCCAATGAATAGCTGGATTCAATCCATCAATTTTATTTTTTCGGGAATAATTTGAACCGAATCATTAAAAAAAAGTGAGATATATGATTGGGATTTGGGCGGAGCTAATTGTGCAGGCATACGAATTCCCCTCGTTTTCATCCAAGTTTCAGTTTATGAAAATTAAGGTTTTCCCCAAAAATGATTCGATTATCAATTTTTCGATCGGATAAAACTCCAATATATGCAGTAATGTCTGAATCGAGCCAGTCTAAGTCATGATTTGCTTGATTTGAATATCTTCTAATGATCTTGAGCTTCATTCAGACCCCCTTGGATTCGATCATTTGTATGCTTAAGTGTAGAATCTGTATATTGTTATTGAAAAAAAAAACCAAATCAAAACGTATTACTGTTTGCTTGATGGATTTGCGGTGTTGCTTGTTCGACCATTTTGATGAATTTGACGATTTCGATTTCTGGTCAAAATCATCAGATCCTTCTGAAACGCCCAAGAAGAAGAAGAAGAAATCACCAAATCTATACCGATTGATTCAATCATGTTGACGATAAACTCACATTAAATGTTCCTCTCAATCCCTTCAAAAAAAAAACCCCCCGAACCTTCTTTTTTGGATCAAGGAGAAACGTACCTCCAAGGAAGCATGCATGGCCGCCGAAGTTTTGAGCCAAGGCGACGACGGCGATATCAAATCCGTGCAGGTGTTCAGGAAAGGAAGAAGAATCATAGAATCGAAGCTTCCGCCTCCTTCTACCTCGCCCGCAAAGGTCAATAGGATCGGGTCGGAGGCGAGCGGGAGAGAATCCGCAAGGATTTTAGGCGCTTCGGTCGGCGAAGGGGAAGGAAGGTAGGGCGGCGGAGAGACGAAGACGCGGGGTGCTGTGGCCTCCGTCTATCGCCGGAGAGAATCGCCGTAGTACGGCGGAGCTTGGGGTTTTTCTCCCGCATGGAAGAGATTCTGGGAGAAAAGTGAAAGTTGGGAGAGGCTCAGAGATGCCTGCTACTTTTCTTGCGGGAGTTGAAGTAATTTTGAAATGCCGGCAGAATCATCTTAAACTACTTAATATTAATACCCCTTTAATAGTTTTTTAAAAGTAAATGTGCGGGAGTCACCAATAATATATTATTTTAAAATAATATTGTTATGGGCACATTAATTTTGATTATGTTCAAATTAGATTAAATGTAAATTAAACAAAAAAAAATTATAAAGACATGTAAGGTTCTGTTCGTTTCACAGGTTTTGTTTGACAGAAATTGATTTTGTTTGAAAATTAAAACTGGAAGGTTTTAGTTTTCTGTCAAAACTCAATTCTGATGTTCGTTTGCAGGAAGGTTTTAAGGCTCCGAATTAGATAAATGTCAAAATTTTTCTTCTGTCAACATGAAGGTTTTCAGATAAATTGGCTTGTCTGCACCGAAGCACAGCCATGGCTTATCTGCACAATGTGTTCCTGGCAGCAAACACAAGCAAATCCACAATCAAACCGAAGTTTAGAAAGCTTATTCATTTAAAATTGCATCGAGCTATAATCAGAGCAGAACATGTCAAATTAGGTATCCATTCCTTCAGATAAAATGAGAATAAATGCATTAAAATTCAGCGAAATTGAGAATCAAGTTGACCTTTCCCACGAGCAAGAATCTCTCGACGTCAATGGAGACGGTGCAAATTAACAACAGACACTAGCAATCCCCTTCCTCCTCCTCTCTCTCTCATTGGCTATCATCGTCTTCTTCTTCCGGTAGCTTAAATGCTGCTCCAGTTACAACCATCACCGACACCAAGAGCGGTAACAGTAGCAGCGATGATGGGATCGGCGACGGGATCGGCGACTGGAGCGGTGGCGAGAACTGGAGCGACGACTAGAGCTGCGACGGGAGCGGCTACGAAAGCTTCGAGGGTATCTTCTCCATTGACTAGTCGGGATGAAAACCGACCGATAGAGGTAAGTTTTAGAACTAGTTAGTTTTTCTCTCCGTGAAAACCGATTGGTTTTCATATAAAATTAAAAACTGGGCTCAAAATGACAAAACAAACTTGTTTTTTGATTTTCATTTAAGTAAAATCAAAACCCACGTATCAAAACCTGCAAAACGAGTAGAGCCTAAACGGTTATGATCACCTTCAAGAAAAGAAAACAAGTTTGGAACATAAAAAGTGAATGTAGTTCCTTAGGTGAGATCGGATGTTCACGAACGATGGTTTATAAACCTTGCTGCGGCAGTTGCTCCCACACCAGCGTCAAAATGCCCCATGGGCAAACCCATGTAAGTCACAACCCCGGGCACGTGCCGGGTTGTGAAAAGTGAAAGTTCGCATCTGATCCTCGTTTTTCTCCGCCGCTATGTGCTCAAGGATTCAATCTCAGCCGCCTCATTTCTGTAAGTTTGGACGGATAACGACGACTGGAACGGACTCGGGCCGAGCACTCGCAAGGATGAGACTTATCTCCATTGTTCTCCTCTAGATTAGGCAAGTGAGCGCGTCTGATTTTCCATTTCCGGAAAGGAAACCCCCCCTCTTCTCTTTTCCGGA
>CM077152.1:23154412-23338669 GCA_039583875.1 Platanthera guangdongensis
GCGGCCGCCCAAGCCAAATTGGATCGCATCAAATACCTCCTCCATCAGATGTTCTTGTCCCCAAGGAACAAAATGCGGGTACTTCTGCAGCAGCCACAAGTCTTCCCACGTTGCTTCGTCTCGCGAACCGCCCGTCCATTGGATGAGAAATTGAGTGACCGCGCGTCCTTCGCGATTGATGATTCTGCAACTTAAGCTCTTCAACGGTTCCACCAGTACGTTCCCCTCCGCCGTCACCGTCGTGGGCAGTGACCCTGGTTGACGGGGTGACTCTCCCATGTGTTCCTTCAGTTGTGAGATATGGAAGGTTGGGTGAATCCGAGCGTCCACGGGAAGCTCCAAGCGATAAGCAACCTTCCCGATGCGCTCCAGCACTTTGGAAGGCCCAAAAAATTTGGGAGATAATTTTTGACATTCGTGCTCTCGCAAACTAACTTGTTGATATGGCTGGAGTCGGATGTAAACCCAAGAGCCGACCCCCAACTCTCTCTCACGACGCCCATTGTCCGCCAAAACTTTCATCCTGTTTTGTGTCTGTGCTAGATTTTGTTTCAGAATCGTCAACACCCTTTCCCGGGCTTCAAGAGTGCGATCCACCTGTTTCATTCCCTCAACAACCCGTCTTACGAGCGCAGCTATGGATCACACTGTAAGCAGCCTGGGGCGGCCAACTATGGATCACGTGTTGAGCAGCCTGTGGCCCCTTGGGAGAAGGATTGGGGTGTATGGTCCGCGACCTGGTTCGACCGGCTGGGGCTGGCTATGGATCCTGGATTAGATGTCTCTGCGAGCAGCCCAGTGCCCAGTTGGGTCGAATCAGTTTGGACCGGCCAGTTCAAAACAATGCATGTCAAACACCTAACACTCGTTCCGTTTAGAACGGAAAGGAGGAGAAATGGGTTCTCAAATGCACCCTGAGTGAGTTGAAGCTGAATCAGTACATTAGGCAGGTTCAAGGCCTTCCGATCGTGAAGGTTTAGCTATTTTGGTTGATAGCATTCTTGCACCAACATTGATCTTTTGACTGTTATTAGGTACCACTTTGAGTTTTTGACCTGTGATTTTATTTTTCTAAGCAAAATGATTTGATTCATCTTTTTGGATCGTATCGAGATGTGTGATTCTCATCAAAATTCATGTTTGATCCGATAGATTTTTAAATGATCCTAAAATTAATTATAATCAACAGAGACATGTGCTTGGCTAGTTTAATGGTTTAACATGAAAACAAAAGGAGAACAAGCATGAAGTATCAATGGAATTCCCTAAATGTCAAAGCTCTTGATGACTTCAGGTTCATTGATGCATTAAGGTGTTAAGTATGTTCGGCATACCTTGACATCTGCAGTAAATGCCCCAGCAGCTAAGAAACGTCCATTGGGAGATATAGTAGCCATGTTATTCTTCAACTGATTTGTGTCAACAGATGCCAACTCTTTTCCACTTTGTCCATGCCATAGCTTAATATCAGTCCCTGTAAAGGCAGTTATACATTTAAATTTCTATAATAAATATATAACCAATACGATTTCTAAATGAAAAGATTGTGAAATGCATTGCACCATCAAATAGATCAAAATTGTCTGATTTGATTGATGAGTAACAAACGGTTGTGATCTTTCTATTTTTAACGTGCTTTGCTGAGTTGCTCAATTCATATTCTCAAATTTAATTTTTGGCACCCTAAATCTATATTATCTATGACAAATAATTAAACAAATGCGAATTAAGCTCTCGATTAACACTGAAATGTGAATTAAGCTCTATATTTCTTGTTATAGTTCGAGATTAGCATAAGGTTCTTGGGACAACAAAGCTTGCGAAAGAATGCACTTGACTGCTAAAATACTTCAACAATTTACCCTGGAAAAAGAAGCAGACAGTATCAGAACAGCAAAACATGAAATTACAACGTCACCAAAGGTTATTTATCCATGTATATCTTTAAAATTAGATCAAAAATCTAGAGGAAAACATATGTTGACACAATGATAATTAAACTACAAATCTATATTACGACTTCCAGCATTCAATTTTACAGGAATTCGAGATTTTTAAAAAAAGATCATATACCTTCAGAGCATGAAGCAAAGATCATGCTCCCATCACCAGTGCCATAAGTTGCAGGGACCCCAACAAGTGTCAGCACTGATCTCATCTCATGTATCTTATGGTGTTCCCACTTAATCTCTGGTGCGGGAACTTTAGTATGCTGCTTGCTATCACCAGAGGGTTTCAAAATGACATCGCCGTACATGTAAAGAGAAGATCCCGAAAGAACCTGAGCAGCCACAATCAGGGAGGAAGCTCCCTCGGAGAAAGCAATGGCAGTCGGTTGAGCGCTAGTTGGCAGATTTATCTTCAGAAGCCTGCGAAGTAGGAGACTGTGATGTGGAAGATGAAAGATACAGAAAAGAAAAGGAATAGACAGAGAGAGAGAAGCCTACTTGAAACTCTTGCTGGAAACATCATCGACAGTGAAGATCCTGACTGCTCCGTCAGCACAGGCTACAAAAAATTAAGCAGCTCGTGTAAACAGTTGAGAATTGCTGGATACACGCAAAGCGAGATTAGCAAATGAGCTCACATGTGGCTAGGTTTCGGCCATCGGATGAGAAACAAAGGGCCGTGACAGAATCAACGTGGCCTCTGAGAGTATTGACATCGAGAGGGTGATGCCGCTTGTTTTGATCCTAATCTTACAAGATGAAGCATTAGAAGAACCGGCATATTGAGCTGTGCTGAAATATGAGAGAAAGGAGGGAGACGAACCTTATCTACAGCGTGAGAATGCTGAGATCTCGCGTGTTGCTTTCGAGAGACGGATTGAGTGGGTTTTGTTAAGGATTTGTTGTCTGCGATCTTGAGCTCCGTCGGTTGAGCGATCGTCGCGACCTCCGCTCGCTTCCGACGGAAGTAATCTGCGAATATTAAAAGGGCGAGAACGCCGCCGACGATGGCCGATAAGAGGGGTATGGAAGCGGTGGAGAACCCTAGGCCGGTTGGTGACGGCGTCGGCATTTCTCCAGTGTTTCAGCGAGCGGTGGAGGTGCTCGTCGGAGACGAAGAGTGGGGAGGGAGAGAGAGACCTAGCTAAGCTAGTGTCGCGGGGAACCATTTCATACCCGCACTAGAATTTATAAGGTCGTTGTTATATGCAAATCGGAATAGGCTAACAGCAGCTCAAAAAAAAGTATAATTTTATTGACAAATTATGTTTAGATATTAGTAAATCGTAATTCTTTTAAATCCCATCTAAATTTATCTCTATTTTAAAACCTAAAGGCAGCCCAAAAATCTAAAAACCTGATTCCTCTCCTCCCGCTCCCAAAACCTAAAAACTCGCGCGATATTCCTCCCCGAATCCAGCTCTAGGTCATCGTCGCCGCCTTTCTACAGGTCGCTGGCGCTGCCTTTTCGCTCCAGCTCGACGCCGCCGCCCGATGGATCCTCTGTCGGAATCCACTCCATTGTTGACGGCTTCCTGCGGATCTTGCCCCCGCCGCTTCTCCGTAACTCGATCGAAGATCCCGAAAGTCGGGATCTAACTTTTTTGCATTCCCTTTTTTGGTTTGTTTTGCTTGATTTGAGAGTTTCGTATACATTTTTTTGAGACTTCATGCCCTTTTTATCCATATGTAGAGATGGATTTTGTAGGGATGTTTTGGCTTTGGATCTATGGTTACTAAATGTTGGATTTTTTAGGTTTTTCTATGGAGCAAGTGTCATTAACAGCAAATGGATTCTCTCAAAGTTCAGCGGTTTCATGTACACCTCAAAGCGGCTCTATGGACACGATGGATCCGTTTGGTAACTTAATATTTTTAAATAAAATTGTGTTCTACACTTCTTTGATGTGTATTTTGCATATTGCACTATTGGTAAATGTATTCTTTTCTTGTTCATGCTTAATTAGATTCAAATGATTGTATGCATAACACAACACGTCACACCTTCGTGGAGAATTTGACATAAGAATGTAGCTTGGATTTTGGTTATCATTTTACAACTTTAATGAGTTTTCCTACTAAGGAGGAGTTGATTAGTTAGACACGAAATGTTGCTAGTGGTCTTGGTTTTGTACTCACAATTCAAAGTGCAAACAAGTTAACAAGTAGTGCAAGAGTTAGAGTAATGCTTGGGTGTGATAGGATGAGATTTAAACGGCACAATCAGAGGGCAAAGACCCCACACAAAAATGTTCGAAAATCCTCGTCTAAGAGGTGTGGGTGTCCCTTTGTCTTGAAAGGCATTAGAAATTCAGTTGGCACCGACTGGAATGTTGAAGTGTTATGTGACAAACATAACCATGAAATCGTTAGGCACATGCGTATGCAGAGAGGTTAAATGAAAGCGAGCAAAAAATTGTGAAAGAGATGTATGCTGCAAATGTGAAGCCCCATAAAATATTGACAGCTTTAAAAAATAGTGATAGTTCTAACTGTACCGTGCTTCAAACCATATACAACGAAAGAGTTAAAATGCACAAGACGGAGTTGGGTGGAGGGACTGTCATACAATATCTATATAAATGCATTACAGATAGTGGTTATTGTAGTTTCATTAAAGTGAAGACATGTAGCAATCATCTAGAGAGCATCTACTTTGCTCACCCAACTTCAGTTATTCTAAGCCAAATGTTTCCAATAGTTTTTCTAATGGATTGCACATACAAAACAAACAGATATCACTTGCCTTTACTTTCTATCGTTGGGATCACATCAACAAATATGAGTTTTTATGCAGCTTTTGTATTTATTTTTAATGAGCTTCAAGATAGTTATGTTTGAACACTTGAATGTTTTAAGTCCATCCTTGATGTAAATAATTTGCCACAAGTATTTGTTACGGATAGGGAAGTGGTACTGATGAATGCTATCAAACATGTGTTTCCTCATGCAAAGAATATCCTATGCAAAGTTCACATTAGTCGAAACATTCTGGCTCACTGTAAAAAATATTTTCAAAAAGGAAAAGAGTGGGAGGTGTTTTTACTTGAATGACAGTGATTGGTTGATTCACCGACTGAGGCTGACTTCACTGCTGCGTTGCACTCATTTAGAAATGTTTATTCCGAGAAATATGCTGATGCGTACTCATACATTATTAATACATGGATCGCACCATATATAGATTAATTTGTTTCTGCCTGGGTTGATCAATTCATGCATTTGGGCACTACAACCACAAATCGGGTCGAAAGTGGTCATAATCATTTGAATAGGTTTCTTGAAGTGTCGTTTGGCAGCCTATCCACTGTATGGAAGACCTTCAATCAGATGATTAATTTACAACACGCAGAGATTAAAAGATCTTTTGGGGAAAACGTCATTCATATAAACAAAGAGTTTAAGTGTACAACCCCGTATTCGCGGAGTGGGGGTCCTCCCGGCAGGCGCAGGACCAGATATGAGTTTTTAAGCTTTTGGTGTGGTTTGCACTCTTGATGGCCAATTTAGGCCAAGCCCTTGGAATGTACTAGTAGGGGAGGAAAAATCTGCCTCCCCCCCGGTGGCCCCTTTTTGGGAGGGCGGGTGCGGCAAGTTGGCATACACCCGCTCCGGCCTAATAGGTGCGAGGTAGGAGCAGCGGGGCCGGCAGGAAGCCGGGTTCTCCCCCTGCCCGCATCCTGGCGGGGCGAGACCGGCCCGGGGCGGGGTTCTCGCCCTGCCCCACAGCCTGGCGGGGCGAGACCGGCCCGGGGTCGGGTTCTCGCCCTGCCCCGTAGCCTGGCGGGGCGAGACCGGCCCGGGGCCAGGTTCTCGGCCCTGCCCCACGGCCTGGCAGGGCGAGACCGGCCAAGGCCGAGGTCTCGGCCCTGCCCCTCGGCCTGGTGGGGCGAGACCAGCAGAGGCCCGGGTCTCGCCCCTGCCCCGCGGCCTGGTGGGACGAGACCGGCCAAGGCTAGGGTCTCGCCCCTGCCCCGCGGTCTGGCGGGGCGAGACCGGCAAAGGCCCGGGTCTCGCTCCTGCCCCGCGGCCTGGCGGGGCGAGACCGGCAGAGGCCGGGGTCTCGCCCACAACTCGCGGCCTGGCAGGGCGAGACCGGCCGAGGCCCGGGTCTCGCCCCTACTCCCTGCTCCCCAATTCTTCGGGTTTCGCACATGCGCTCGGCCCCTAGGTGGAAGAGTGGGGTGGTTTAACCCCCACTCCCCTCAGGCATCCGGGGAAGGTAAGGGGGATGGTTTAGCCTCCTTTTCCCCCGGACCACTTTTGGCCGTGTTTTTACCGTCTTATCATCGGGGTGGAATTATGCCTTTGCCCCCCGGTGTGGGTGTTTTCTATTGGCCCAAGGCCTTTTTGTCCTAGGGGTGTTTGTGTCATTTTGGTCTATGGGATTGGAAAAACTATAAATAGACCCTTATGGGTGCCTTGGAAAGCATAGCTTCTTAGCCACAAAAACCCTTTTGCTTTCTTCCTCCAAGGCTCCTAGCTCAACATTGGCTAGGGAGGGGGAGACTTCAAAGGTCTTCCGAGTGTGAGGTGGGACCTCCACGCTAGAGCTGAGGGTCTGTTCCTACCTTCTTGAGCCTTTGGCCCGTGACATCCCCCTGAGTGTAGTAAGTGTGAGGTAACCCCTCTTTTGGGACCCGGAACTCCACAGAGGCCAATTCTTGGCTTCAACACTTTTGGTGCGGTGAGCGTGGAGAGTGACCATCACAGAAGATCTCGGGAGAGTGTCATGAATGGAGGTCAGGGAGGTAGTGATGATCTCGGCGAGCTCCCCAACCCAGGACCCTTTATAGGGAGGCAAGAGTTCATGGCTGTAACGCCCTGGTTTTTCTGTGTTTTGTTTGATCTTTGATTGGCGTTACGATGACACATTTCCGACCTTTCGCCGTTGTAGAGCGTGGTCTTAGCTCTTTAGGTTTCTTGTGTAGCCTGGTTGTAGCTTGTTAGCAAGATTCCCCAGCTAGCCGGAGTCTGTTTTGGTGACTCGGTTGTGCCTCTTAGGGAATGCTTGTGTTTTGGCTTCGGGAGGTGTTAGCCCGAGTGTGAGATCGTCGGATGTTGTTTTCGACATCACCGTTGTTTTTGTGGCTTGGGTGTTTAGCTACGGTGCGGGTTTTGGTCGAAGTCCGAGATCGTTTGCTTTCGCGTCGTTTCGACGTTTGTTATGTTAGTTGTATGTTTGCTGTGATGTACATGGCCTGGTGTGGCCGAGCTTGTTAGACTGGTGCCTTGTTTCTTTTTTTAGCTAAGGAGTTTAGCTGTGTTTTGTGTATGTTTGGGTGACACGGCCTTGGTCACGGGCGTGACCCAGGGTGTGTCGAGCTCAGGTAGAGCTCTCAATTGTGTGGTCGAAGAAATTCGGTCGACGGGCGTTTTTGGTAGGAACACGGCCTGTGACACGGGCGTGTCACAGGGCGTGTCCCCTTCGTTTCGTCGAGCTGCGCTCGACGATAGTCGAGCGGCATTTGGGTGAGCTCACGCCCCCTAACACGGGCGTGTCATGGGCGTGACTCCTGGTCGGCGATCTGCGCTCGACGATTGTCGAGCGCTAGTTAGGTTGGTACACGGCCTGTGAAACGGGCGTGTCACAGGGCGTGCCCCCTGTTTCGGCATGCTGAGCTCGACGATCGTCGAGTGGGTAGGTGAGGGGGTACACGCCCCGCGGCACGGGCGTGTCGGACCTGACACGGGCGTGTCACGGGCATGTCTGGTGTGTGTTTCGTATTTTTTTTCTCTTGAGTGCTTCCTTTTATGCCGTGAGTCGTTTTTCCTCCTCATTTCTTCGTTCCCGATTCTAGAGAAGCTTCCAGCGGAAGGTTTTGGGAGGAGGCGGTGTTGGATTTTGGCCGGCGTTTGCGGGAGGGAGCTCGATTTTTCTCGTGCGATAGCGGATTTGGCTTGTTCTCGTCTAGATCTTCCCTTCCATGTAAGTCATTCTTGATCTAGGGCTGATTCCAGGAGTTAAACTTTTTTTGATTTCTTTTCTTCTTCTCTAAATCTTTGCTTTTGACCCGTAGGTGGCCGACCTTGCCGCCAAAGCCCGTTTTTGTGTTGCAATCGCTGCATCTTGGTGGTAAGGCAAGTGGCTCCTTGCCCTTGCCAATTTGACCCACTTTTTACCTAGTTACTTTGTTGTATATTGTTCTTAAATTTCAGCCATGTTCGATTTAGGTTGTCTCAGATTTTTGGCTAGTTTTTTTTGTTATTATTCACGGTTTGGTGTCCAGTGAGTAGCTAGAGTTAGGGTATGACTGCGTTTAGTTGTAGTTTAAGTATAGTTGCGGTAGCCCCGAGTAGATAGGATAGAAGGGAGAGTTGGAATTAAATTTCCAACTCTCTGTTTTCACGCGTTGAGAGAGTTTAGGCTGCGGTTTTAACTAAAATTTATGTTTAGCCTAAGTAGAAAGCGCTGACAGCGTTGAGTGAGCCGAGTTTACTCAACGCCGTCATCCAGCATAGGTTTTGCGGCTAAGTATTTTGGCGTCAAGTGAGTGGAGCTTACTCAATGCCGCGTCCAGTGGGCTCGACGTTTCTGCCTTGGGTTCGTGTGTTTCCTTAGGATTGTTAGTGTGACTTTTCCCTAGGGGGGGTATTGGGTGTTCGGCTAGTTTTTGCATGCCGACTCTTGGGTTGTGGCAGGTGGTGGAGTTTTGGTACCTCTGGAGGGGTGGTTTTATGTGCAGAGTTGTGGCCACCACCTTTTGCCCCGGTTTGGGTTGGTGTGTGTGGGACCCTAGGGCTATCACTGTTTGACCCCTTAGCCCTTTTTGCATCTGGTTTTGGTTATGTATTCAGATCCATGTTTTGACCCCTGCCATTAACCCACAAGTTAGGACTGTTAGTTCCTTTCCTATTTTATGGCTATTTCTCTTGGCATATATGCATATGTCTTGTTGCTGTTGCAGACTCTTTTGTCGGGCATGTTGCTTTTATTACTCACACTTGGTGTGCTTTGCTGTTCTTTAGACAGTGCTCTTTTCTTACTGTCATGTCCTTTCTTTTACTGATAACATTTTGTTGCCGGGTTGGTAAAACTTTCTTATTTGCTCATAAATCTAATGCTCTATTTAACTTTTTGATTATTTTCTTGTTGAGGTGTTCTTTTCTTGAATACCTCGGGTCCAGGTTGTAGCCAGTTGAGCGGCTAGTTCTTTTGGAGGGGCTTGCTTGTGGCCTCTTGGGTAGCCGAGATAGCTGATCCTCGATTTTTATGAGGTAGTTCTTTTCCTTTCTGTATAGACATGCATACTCACTAGTGGGTTCGTGTCAGGTTGTTGACGCCCACTGATGGATTCTTGCGATGCTGGGTATGAACTAAAACTGTTATTTTTTTCTATTTGGGGTTGTTTACTTGCTTCTGTGAATGTTTTATGCTAGGTTGCATGTTAGATATTTTTAAAACCTAAAAGCGTTACTATATGTATCTCATGCATGTCATATTTATAAAACTATGACACTACTTTTCCTTTAGCGTAAAGACTATATTTTTATATACCATACTAACCTTAGAGTCGTGTATACCACAAGTCGTCCCTCGGGGACACTTATGCTCATTTAGGGTGTCAACTCAATTTAACCAAAGTATTTTTCGCTGCGTATAAATATACTTTTAATTGTGGACTAGCTGATCCACTGTGCCGAGGGATACGACCATTAAATATAACTGATTTTCTTTCATATTAAACTATGTTTTCCTTAAAATCTAAGGTCTGGAGTTTTGCCTGAACGCGTGCAGTTATCCCCTGCATGATGTGGCATCACGACACGTATTTTTTCTTGCTCTGATGCGGTGTAATCGTCGAGAAAATGTGGGTTGTGATAGTTGGTGGCTGAGGGAGAAAGAAAGCTTGGTGGCAGGATGCACTTGGGAGTCATTTAAGGTGATGTTGTTAAGTAAGTTTTTGCCTTCAGTCGAGCAGGACCAGCTAATGAATGACTTCCTTCATTTGAAGCAGAGGAAACTCACGGTTAGTGAGTATGAGATTGAGTTTAGTAAGTTGAGTCGGTTTGCTCCTGGTCTGGTGAGTGTTGAAGCAGATCGAGTTAAACGGTTTCTGGGTGGACTAAGAAGCGACATTCAGTAGTTAGTGAATGCCTACGGAGCAGTCAGTTATGCCAGCGTGGTTGAAGCTGCCTTGAAGGTCGAGGCCATTGAGAATGCCAAGAATAGAGGCCAGTAGATGAGGAAGGATAAGTGGAAGTCTGGTGGAGGGAAGAGCCCTCAGGAGCCTGATGCTATCTCAAGAAAGAAGAACAAAGAGGTTTGTAGCTTCTGTGGCTGGCCAGGCCACCCCTTTGAGAGGTGTTTCAAAAGGTTGGGAGCGCAGAAGAAGGAACAGTTGCATGCGATTCAGGGTGCTCCCTGAGGAGACTTGGTGTGTGCCTTGTGTGGAAGGAAGGGGCATGATGTTGCCCGTTGCTGGTTAAAAGATAAAGTCTGTTTTCAGTGTGGGCAGAAGGGTCATCTCAAGACAAGGTGCCCACAGATCCAGCCTGTTCTACAGCCTGTTCCCCTCCAGGCTTTGCCACTGCCTCAGCAAATGGATAAAGGAAAGGGGAAGCTGAATGTACTTTCGGCAGGCGAAGCGCAGACTTCGACCCAGGTTATCTCAGGTTCGACTCCTCCCCAGCCATTTTGTCATGTTCCCTTTTTGGTTGTAGTTTTCGCTTTAGCGTTTGTTGCCTTAGATGAGTGTGCAATTTTTAGGACGATTTAAGGTAAAGAACCACTGGGCGCGCGTTCTCTTCGACTCCGGCGCTACCCACTCGTTTGTGACTAGAGCCTTCGTGGAGCGGTTCCGTTTGGGCCTAGATCGTGTTGGTGGTGTCTTTTGCGTTAAGTTCCCCTCCGGTGACTCTGTGGTTTCAGACCTGGGTGTCCATGACTGTCCGATTTTGTTGGGGGATTTTCTAGCAAAGGCAGATCTGAAGGTGATTGACCTGGAGGACTTCGATGTTATCTTGGGCATGGACTGGTTGTCCAGGTACGATGCACAACGGTCAGTCAGGGAGCGTTTATGGGTATTCTCTCCAGGAGTCTCCAGTCATTTCTGTGGTACGTGCTCGGAAGTTGCTTGATTCTGCCTGCTTTGCCTGTGTAGTCTCTGTGGTAGGGACAGTTGTTAGTGTGCCGCGTTTGGAGGAGATTCCTGTGGTATGTGACTTCTCTGATGTGTTTCCTGACGATCTTCCCAGTCTTCCACCCGATCAAGATGTCGAGTTTGTTATAGATTTGGAGCCAGACACGCGTCCTATTGAGAAGGCGCCGTACGGGATGGCCCCGCGAGAGCTGGAAGAGTTGCGAATCCAGCTGGATAAGATGTTGGCAAAAGGTTTCATACGACCGAGTTCTTAGCCTTGGGGTGCACCAGTGCTGTTCCTTAAAAAGAAAGATGGGTCGACGAGGCTATGCATCGACTATAGAGAGCTGAACAAGATTACTATTAAGAATAGGTACCCTCTGCCTCAGATTGATGATTTATTTGACCAACTGCGTGGTAGTGCCGTGTTTTCCAAGATTGATCTTCGTTCGGGCTATCACCAGTTGAGGATTCGGGAGTCAGATGTTCCGCGGACGGCGTTCCGCTCTCGTCATGGGCATTTTGAGTTTTTGGTTATGTCATTTGGTTTGACTAATGTGCCCTCAGCTTTTATGGATTTGATGAACAAAGTTTTCAAGGATTTTCTAGATAAGTTTGTGATTGTCTTTATAGACGATGTTTTGGTGTACTCTAAAGATGCGGAGGAGCATGATCGACATTTGCGACTGGTCTTGACGACTCTGAGAGACCATAAGCTATACGCCAAGCTGAGCAAATGCGAATTTTGGTTGCCTCAAGTTTCTTTTCTAGGCCACGTGGTTAATAAGGAGGGAATATCGGTGGACCCAGAAAAGATCGATGCTGTTATGGAATGGGCGAGACCTGTTACTCCCAGAGAGATCAGAAGCTTCTTGGGCTTGGCTGGATATTATAGAAGATTTGTAGAGCGATTCTCTACCTTGTCTGCGCCGTTGACCAAGTTGACGTAGAAGAATGTTGCCTTCCTATGAGATGGCAAGTGTGAGGAGGCTTTTGAGGAACTAAAAAGAAGGTTATATTCAGCTCCAATTTTGTCTTTGCCTACTGAAGGTAGTGAGTATGATATATATGTAGATGCGACGTATGTCGGACTGGGCTGCGTATTGATGCAGGGCGGGAAGGTGATTGCGTACGGGTCAAAGCAGCTAAAGACTCACGAGAGGAAGTACCCTACGCATGACCTGGAATTTACAGCTGTGATCTATGCGCTGAAATTGTGGAGGCATTTGTTGTACGACGCGCAGTGCAAGATTTTTACTGACCACAAGAGTTTAAAGTATGTCTTCACCTTAAGTAGAAAGCGCTGACAGCGTTGAGTGAGCCAAGTTCACTCAACGCCGTCATCCAGCGTAGGTTTTGCGGCTAAGTATTTTGGCGTCAAGTGAGTGGAGCTTACTCAACGTCGCGTCGAGTGGGCTCGACGTTTCTGCCTTGGGTTCGTGTGTTTCCTTAGGATTGTTAGTGTGACTTTTCCCTGGGGGGGTATTGGGTGTTCGACTAGTTTTTGCATGCCGACTTTTAGGTTGTGGCAGGTGGTGGAGTTTTGGTGCATCTGGAAGGGTGGTTTTATGTGGAGAGTTGTGACCACCACCTTTTGCCCCAGTTTGGGTTAATGTGTGTGGGACCCTAGAGCTGCCACTGTTTGACCCCTTAGCCCTTTTTGGATCTGGTTTTGGTTAGGTATTCAGATCCATGTTTTGACCCCTTCCATTAACCCACAAGTTAGGACTGTTAGTTCCTTTCCTATTTTATGGCTATTTCTCTTGACATGTATATATATATATGTCTTGTTGCTGTTGCAGGCTCTTTTGTAGGGCATGTTGCTTTTATTACTCACACTTGGTGTGCTTCGTTGTTCTTTAGACAGTGCTCTTTTCTTACTATCATGTCTTTTACTGATAGCATTTTGTTGCCGGGTTGGTAAACCATTCTTATTTGCTCATAAATCTAATGCTATATTTACCTTTTTGATTATTTTCTTGCTCAGGTGTTCTTTTCTTGAATGCCTCAGGTCCAGGTTGTAGCCAATTGAGCGGCTAGTTCTTTTGGAGGGGCTTGCTTGTGGCCTCTTGGGTAGCCGAGATAGCTGATCCTCTATTTTTGTGAGGTAGTTCTTTTCCTTTCTGTATAGACATGCATACTCACCAGTGGGTTCATGTCAGGTTATTGACGCCCACTGGCGGCTTCTTGCGATGCTGGGTATGAACTAAAACTGATATTTTTGCCTATTTGGGGTTGTTTACTTGCTTCTGGGAATGTTTTATGCTAGGTTGCATGTTAGATATTTTTAAACCCTAAAAGCATTACTATATGTATCTCATGCATGTCATATTTATAAAACTAAGACACTACTTTTCCTTTACCGTAAAGACTACATTTTTATATATTATACTAACATTAGAGTCGTGCATACCATGAGTCGTACCTCAGGGACATTTATGCTCATTTAGGGTGTCAACTTAATTTAACCAAAGTATTTTCCGCTGCGTATAAATATACTTTTAATTGTGGACTAGCTGATTCACTGTGCCGAGGGATACGACCATTAAATATAACTGGTTTTCTTTCATATTAAACTATGATTTTCCTTAAAATCTAAGGTCTGGAGTTTTGCCTGAATGTGTGCAGTTAACCCCTGCATGACGTGACATCATGACATGTATTTTCTCTTGCTCTGATGTGGTGTAATTGTCGAGAAAATGCGGGTTGTGACAATGGCCTCCATCCAGGGCATCATGGAGATGTTGCGAAGCATTGCTCCTCAGGGTGGCAGCTCCACCCCGACCCCCCAGGAGCTAGCTCCCCCCTTCACGACGAGATGACCCCAGTAGGGGGAGAAGGAAGTGCCCCAGGAAGAAGGTCCGGGAAGGAGTGGATGGGAGATGGGGTCGAGCTAGACCTCACCGACCGGGAGGTTTTCTCCAGTCCAGCAAGTGCCAGCCTCCCAGGCGAGCAGGTCGCGCGAGTAGAGGTGGTGAGACCACCCCTCAGGGGGTCACCATTCAGCGAACTGATCATCTCATCTCCCGTTCCCGATGGGTTTCGAGAACCAGACATGGCTTACTATACCGGGAAAGATGACCCCGTCCAGCACCTGTCGTGGTTTGAGGATGTCGTCTCCATCAGGCCGATGACGGATGCCTTCACGTGTCGCCTCTTCGCGATCATGTTGAAGGACAAGGCAAGGGACTGGTTCCACCAGTTCCCATCGAGGTCAATCTATGGGTTCGAGGACTTGAGCCGGAGCTTTCAGCTCTGCTTCTCCACCTCCAAGAAGAGGAAGAAGAGCCCTGAGTCCATCTTCCTGATAAGGCAGAGGGACGAGGAGTCGCTGGCCCATTACGTTGACAGGTTCCAAGAGGAGATCCTGGAGGTCCAAGAGATGCCGAGGTGTGCCCTCTAGATGGAATTCACGGTGGGGTTGTGTGAGGGGTTCTTCAAGATGAACCTGACCTGAAGGGCCCCCCTTTCCTTTGAGGAGCTGATGGAAAGGACGACAGAGGAGATAGCCACAAAGGCAGCCAACCGAAAGTTTGTCAAGAAGTTGGCGAAGCTAACAAAGATGGAGTCGAAGGAGCAAGGTGGCTCGAGACATCAAGAGGGGAGAAGGAGAGAGGAGCAGAGAGCTCGGGGGCTCCAGGGATCTCAAGAAGGTCAGGAGCCATGTTGGAGGCAACTTGGACCCGTTCAGGGTCCAGAAAGAGGTCACATCCAAGGTGGGGGGATTTTCATGAAGGCCGAGGGAGGTTCAACTTCCAAAAGCAAGCCCCTAGGCAGCTCCTACCCCCACTACAACAAGCGATGACGATTGGTCGAAGGTAGAGGAGGAACCGCACGGGAAGGAGAAGAGTCAGAGTAGAGTTACCCCACTGTGAGTTCCGCTAGGAGGAAGACCATGCAACATCTGCTTGTCCCGAATTTCTGGAGTTGAGAAGGACAAGAGCTCCGGCACCTCAGCCTCATCAGGCCTCAACAAGCGCAAGATCAGGTGCAGATTGAAGAAGTCCAACCTGGGGCGGCAGAGGAGAGATGTGAGGACAGGGTTGATGTGGGCACCCGGGGAGGGATCCGATGATTCACGAGGGAAGCGGGAGGTAGGAAAGAAGTGAATCATCTCTTTGTAATGAATCTCTCTTGCAGTTGTATCAACTATGATTAATGACAGGAACTACCGAAAAATGTTTGTGATCCATGAAAGATCTCACCTCGACATGGATTCTGCTACCATGCTCTCACTAGCTGGCAGAGCAGGTTGATCTCTCGGAGGGTGGGGTAGATCTTACCTCGAGATGAATTCCGCTGACAGGCTCTCACTAGCTGGCAGGGCAGGTTGATCTCTCGGAGGGGGAATAGGTCTCACCTCGAGATAGATTCCGCTGCCAGGCTCTCACTAGCTAGCAGGGCAGGTTGATCTCTCGGAGGGTGGGGTAGGTCTCACCTCGAGATGGATTCCGCTGCCAGGCTCTCACTAGCTGGCAGGGAAGGTTGATCTCTCGGAGGGGGAGTAGGCCTCACCTCGAGATAGATTCCGTTGCCAGGCTCTCACTAGCTGACAGGGCAGGTTGATCTCTCGGAGGGTGGGGTAGGTCTCACCTCGAGATGAATTCTGCTGCCAGGCTCTCACTAGCTGGCTGGGCAGGTTGATCTCTCGGAGGGGGAGTAGGTCTCACCTCGAGATGGATTCCGCTGCCAGACTCTCACTAGCTGGCATGACAGGTTGATCTCTCGTAGGGGGAGTAGGTCTCACCTCGAGATAGTTTCCGCTGCCAGGCTCTCACTAGCTGGCAGGGCAGGTTGATCTCTCAGATGGTGGGGTAGGTCTCACCTAGAGATAGATTCCACTGCCAGGCTCTCACTAGCTGGCAGGGCAGCTTGATCTCTCAGAGGTGGAGTAGGTCTCACCTCGAGATAGATTCTGCTGTCAGGCTCTCACTAGCTGGCAGGGCAGGTTGATCTCTCGGAGGGGGAGTGTAACACCCCGAAGTTCTGGGTCAATTTGGGCCAATTTGTGTTTAGGCATGGGTGACACGGCCTGTGACACGGGCGTATCCCAGGGCATGTCAGGCCTGGGTTGTGTCGAGTCATCAGGTCGACGAATTTTGCTCGACGATCGTCGAGTGTCGAGTGTCGAGTGAGGACACGGCCTGTGACACGGGCGTGTCACAGGGCGTGTCAGTGGTCATCGAACTCAACTCGACGTTTCGAGCTAGGGCGTGTTTGCGGGACACGGGCGTGTCCAGGGCCGTGTGAGTCTCGGGTGAAGTGGAGATTGGGCTGTGTGAGTGACACGGCCAGCGACACAGGTGTGTCGGAAGGCGTGTCAGGGGACACGGCTAGCGACACGGGTGTGTCGGAAGGCGTGTCAAGTGACACGGCCTGTAACACGGGGGTGTCCCATGGCCGTGTACTGTTGGTTTTGAGTCGGTTGACTTCCGCTTAGGGGGACACGGCCTGTGACACGGGCGTGTCACAGGGCGTGTCAGGCCGTGTTCAAGCTTTTCTGGCCAAATCTGAGCCGTTTGTTTCACTCTTCCTGGATCCAATGGTTGGGCTCTGTCCAGGTAGTGTGAAGGCCGAGAAAAAAAGGATTTAATCCTTCTTTTCATCATCTTCTTCTTCTTCATTTTATTCCAAGAAAGTGAAGAAGAAAGGCCTAAGGCAAGAGGGAAGGGAGGAGTCTACCAGCTGTTGGAGGAGCTGCGGAGTGCGGAGCGAAGATCCGAGAGCGGATTCGTGAAGGCAGAGCCGAGGCGGTGATTTCCATCCGGCTACTTCATGACACCGAAGCGATCTTCAAGGGTAACGATCTCCTTCTTGGACATCGAAGTCCTTCCTTTATGCATGTGCTTGGAATCCTCCACCAAGAGGTGGATATCCGTGAAGTGATTCCTTTGTTGAGTCTGCATTTAGAGCCGGAAATATGGAGTACGACATAGGCATGCTGTGCGAAGCCCATCTGGACTGGTAGTCTGGATTGGTGATGTTCATGGGTAAACCGGAGAAGACTCCGTGGATTTGGTACGATGTAAATGGATTTCTATTATGATGAATGTATGGATGTGATGTTGAATGTGAGGAGGCTTTGGCAAAGCTCCTGGTTATGATATGATCAATTGGTAGCACGTCTGGGGAGCTCGTGATAAACCCGGCCTGTTACACCACTAGGGTGGGTTGATCTAGTTAGGTAGTGATCGATTGGTGGCAATGCTTGGGGAGCCGAGTTAAACCCGGCTTGCTGCACCACATGGGTGGGTCGATCGGAATAGGAGGGGGGTCGATGGGTGGTAATGCTTGGGGAGCGTGGATAAACCCGGCTTGCCACACCACATGGTGTCGGTCGATCTGCTCTGGTTGTTATTGGATGCTGTGAGGTTGTACCTCTGAGTGGTTTGGGCGGGATGTTGCCAGCTTTCGAGACTGGTGGACTAGGTCCGGTTAACCAACAAGTTAAAAACCTCTGATCGGCGGTGTATGACTGGTGGATTCCGGTACGCCAAGAAGGTGCCCTGAGTGCACGGAGCGTCTGGTGGATTCCAGCGTTTGTGATGTAATGTGTTTGCTAGCGGGATAAAGAAAATGATATACATATGCTGTTTGATGATACTTGATGATAGATGATAGCATTGTATACAGGGAAGGAACCACTACCCCGGGTAGGGGGTAGGGTCGTTATAATGGGTCAGCCAAATGCTGACCGTTACTTTGTTTTCGGTGTTGGCTTGGATGTCTACTTGCAGGTGCTGTGGCGTGAATTGCATAAGTGGAAAGAATGGCTAGCTTGCTGCTATAGGCCCTTGAAGGTCATGCGACTGCGAAGAGTTGTGTTTGGATTTCATGTGTGGCCGGCATGCGTGCCGATGTACGAAATTATTGATGTGTCAAAGAGGAACTTGTAAGGCCATAAGGTCAGGGTGTGTGGGTTGTATACAGTCATGGTGTTGTTATATATAAATGTGATCTTTATATATTGGTGGACATTCTAGTTTGAGTTCATGCTAACATAAAAATGCTGCGCTAGAATGGAATGAGTTAAGGATACGCGTAGAGTTTGATTCCCACAAGTAATTTCTTCACTTGTCTGTGATATATGGTGTGGGGCCCCGGCCAGACCCACCGTTATATGTCATGTGACAGGTGGGGCGTTACAAAGTGGTATCAGAGACAGGTTGAGATTGTTTGGGAGGAGAGAACATAAATGAACTCATGAATGTCCACGAGGAATGTATGTCATGCACATGATGTGCGTGAGTGTGTAGTCAATGTAGCAATACCGTTATGATTTGACGTATTAATGGTGTTCTGTACATTGATAGGTGGCGAGGGATGGAGCTGGGCCGTCTGAGCCCCAGCGGTCTGATGAGAGTGCAACACCCGTGGAAGTGTCTATGCCTCCCTCGGCAGAAGCCATACGGGTGGTGACGGAGACAGTGCTTGCAGTGTTACAAGCACAACCTACTGGACAGGCAAGACCTGGTGGAAGGCAAGAGCATGCTGCAGTGGTGGTGGAGGCGCAAGCCAGTGACGAGTCATTGACACATTTTATGAACTTTCATCCACCAACGTTTGGTGGAGCACTTTCCCCAACGCAGGCGGAAGATTGGTTGGCAAGGGTAAAAAGGATCCTAACTGCAATCTGGACGGTAGAGGAGCAGAAAGTGACGTTAACCACTTTTCTGTTGGAAGGCGATGCGAGATTATGGTGGGATGAAATTGAAGTGCATCACTTGGCAGGTCAAGGTTTAACCGAAGTTTCAATGGATGAATTCTCCCAAATATTTTTAGCCAAGTATGTGCCCGTGTCGCAGAGGATTGCGATGGAAAATGAGTTTCTCCGTTTGGTGCAGGGTGAGCGAGATATTGATACCTACCTGCATGAGTTTACGAGATTGGGGAGATATGCGGGATCTACCTTTGCGGAGGAAGCGCGAAAGACAAATCGGTTTTATGAAGGATTACGGGATGAATTGAGGTTGGCACTTCCGAGTTCAGTGAGCCAAGGCTTTCAAGCATTGGTCGATACAGCTCGTGCCTTGGAAAAAGATATAAAGCGAGTATACGAGAATAAGAGACTGGCAGCGGAAAAGCCAGAGTTTAAAGTGCCGCAATCGGATCAATCGGAGTTCAGACGACGAGAGAAGAAAAGATTTAGGCCTACGGAATCAACACCGTCGATTGTTTCTTCGGGGGCTACTTATGGGCCAGGACGTATTGATACGCGTATATGCTATAAATGTGGGTAGCGAGGACATATAGCAAAATTCTGTTGGAATGCCCCTCCAGGGAGTGAGAAAAAGACAGGTGCGTCATATGAAGAAAAGGGTAAAGCAGTGGCCGAATCATCTGCACCCCGGACGCAACCTCGATTGCATGCGATGGAAGTGCAAGAGCCGCAAAACACATTTGGTGAAATTCAGCCTCGGATGTTTAATTTGTTTCTTAATCGTGAATTTCAAAATCGGGAGGCTGAGCGGAAGTGAAGTGTGATGTGAAGCACTTCGATGCTATGACTGAAGATTAACTTGCTGAATTGTCCATGGTTGTGTATGTAAACTATGTTTATATCTATAGTTGTGATGAATAACAACTGGTGTACATAGCGATAAAAGCTTGGTGCACTTGTGATTGTGAGGAGATAAATAAATCATGTTGTTTTGTTTTGAGGTCTTATGTGGCTGAATGTGCACCAGTGGAAGTTAGGGATGTTTGTTTGTGTTGTATGTTTGTTAGTTTGTGAGGAGGCTTGGGGTGTAAGAGTTGGGATGTTGTGGCTGATTGGAGTCAAATTTCGAGGACGAAATTATTTGAAGGAGGGGAGGATTGTAACACCCCGAAGTTCTGGGTCAATTTGGGCCAATTTGTGTTGAGGCATGGGTGACACGGCCTGGGACACGGGCGTGTCCCAGGGCGTGTCTGGCCTGGGTTATGTCGAGTCGTCAGGTCGACGAATTTTGCTCGACGATCGTCGAGTGTCGAGTGTCGAGTGAGGACACGGCCTGTGACACGGGCGTGTCACAGGGCGTGTCAGTGGTCGTCGAACTCAACTCGACGTTTCGAGCTAGGGCGTGTTTGCGGGACACGGGCGTGTCCAGGGCCGTGTGAGTCTCAGGTGAAGTGGAGATTGGGCTGTGTGAGTGACACGGCCAGCGACACGGGTGTGTCGGAAGGCATGTCAGGGGACACGGCTAGCGACACGGGTGTGTCGGAAGGCGTGTCAAGTGACACGGCCTGTAACACGGGCGTGTCCCATGACCGTGTACTGTTGGTTTTGAGTCGGTTGACTGCCTCTTAGGGGGACACAGCCTGTGACACGGGCGTGTCACAGGGCGTGTCAGGCCGTGTTCAAGCTTTTCTGGCCAAATCTGAGCCGTTTGTTTCCCTCTTCCTGGATCCAATGGTTGGGCTATGTCCAGGTAGTGTGAAGGCCGAGAAAAAAGGGATTTAATCCTTCTTTTCATCATCTTCTTCTTCTTCATTTTATTCCAAGAAAGGGAAGAAGAAAGGCCTAAGGCAAGAGGGAAGGGAGGAGTCTACCAGCTGCTGGAGGAGCTGCGGAGTGCGGAGCGAAGATTCGAGAGCGGATTCGTGAAGGCAGAGCCGAGGCGGTGATTTCCATCCAGCTACTTCATGGCACCGAAGCGATCTTCAAGGGTAACGATCTCCTTCTTGGACATCAAAGTCCTTCCTTTATGCATGTGCTTGGAATCCTCCACCAAGAGGTGAATATCCGTGAAGTGATTCCTTTGTTGAGTCTACATTTAGAGCCGGAAATATGGAGTACGGCATAAGCATGCTGTGTGAAGCCCATCTGGACTGGTAGTCTGGATTGGTGATGTTCATGGGCAAACCGGAGAAGACTCCGTAGATTTGGTACGATGTAAATGGATTTCTATTATGATGAATGTATAGATGTGATGCTGAATGTGAGGAGGATTTGGCAAAGCTCCTGGTTATGATATGATCAATTGGTAGCTCGTGATAAACCCGGCCTGTTACACCACTAGGGTGGGTTGATCTAGTTAGGTAGTGATCGATTGGTGGCAATGCTTGGGGAGACGAGTTAAACCCGGCTTGCTGCACCACATGGGTGGGTCGATCGGAATAGGAGGGGGGTCGATGGGTGGTAATGCTTGGGGAGCGTGGATAAACCCGGCTTGCCACACCACATGGTGTGGGTCGATCTGCTCTGGTTGTTATTGGATGCTGTGAGGTTGTACCTCTGAGTGGTTTGGGCGGGATGTTGCCAGCTTGCGAGACTGGTGGACTAGGTCCGGTTAACCAACAAGTTAAAAACCTCTGATCGGCGGTGTATGACTGGTGGATTTCGGTACGCCAAGAAGGTGCCCTGAGTGCACGGAGCGTCTGGTGGATTCCAGCGTTTGTGATGTAATGTGTTTGCTAGCGGGATAAAGAAAATGATATACATATGCTGTTTGATGATACTTGATGATAGATGATAGCACTGTATACAGGGAAGGAACCACTACCCCGGGTAGGGGGTAGGGTCGTTATAATGGGTCAGCCAAATGCTGACCGTTACTTTGTTTTCGGTGTTGGCTTGGATGTCTACTTGCAGGTGCTGTGGCGTGAACTGTATAAGTGGAAAGAATGGCTAGCTTGCTGCTATAGGCCCTTGAAGGCCATACGACTGCGAAGAGTTGTGTTTGGATTTCATGTGTGGCCGGCCTGCGTGCCGATGTACGAAATTATTGATGTGTCAAAGAGGAACTTGTAAGGCCATAAGGCCAGGGTGTGTGGGTTGTATACAGTCCTGGTGTTGTTATATATAAATGTGATCTTTATATATTGGTGGACATTCTGGTTTGATTTCATGCTAACATAAAAATGCTGCGCTAGAATGGAATGAGTTAAGGATACGCGTAGAGTTTGATTCCCACAAGTAATTTCTTCACTTGTCTGTGATATATGGAGTGGGGCCCCGGCCGAACCCACCGTTATATGTCATGTGACAGGTGGGACGTTACAGGGAGTAGATCTCAACTCGAGATAGATTCCGCTGCCAGGCTCTCACTAGCTGGCAGGGCAGGTTGATCTCTCGGAGGGTGGGGTAGGTCTCACCTCGAGATAGATTCCGCTGCCAAGCTCTGACTAGCTGGCAGGGCAGGTTGATCTCTCGAAGGGGGAGTACGTCTCACCTGGAGATGGACTCCGCTGTCAGGCTCTCACTAGCTGGCAGGGCAGGTTGATCTCTCGAAGGGTGGGGTAGCTCTCACCTCGAGATGGATTCCACTGCCAGGATCTCACTAGCTGGCAAGGCAGGTTGATCTCTCGGAGGGTGGGGTAAGTCTCACCTCGAGATGGATTCTGCTGCCAGGCTCTCACAAGCTGGCAAGGCAGGTTGATCTCTCGGAGGGTGGGGTAGGTCTCACCTCAAGATAGATTTCGTTGTCAGGCTCTCAATAGCTGGCAGGGCAGGTTGATCTCTCGGAGGGGGAGTAGTTCTCACCTCGAGATAGATTCCGCTGACAGGCTCTCACTAGCTGACAGGGCAGGTTGATCTCTCGGAGGGGGGAGTAGGTCTCACCTCGAGATAGATTCCGCTGTCATGCTCTCACTAGTTGGCAGGGCAGGTTGATCTCTCGGAGGGGGAGTAGGTCTCATCTCGAGATGGATTCTGCTGCCAGGCTCTCACTAGCTGGCAGAGCAGGTTGATCTCTCGGAGGGTGGGGTAGATCTCACCTCGAGATAGATTCCGCCGTCAGGATCTCACTAGCTGGCAGGGCAGGTTGATCTCTCGGAGGGGGAGTAGGTCTCACCTCGAGATAGATTCCGCTGCCAGGCTCTCACTAGCTAGCAGGGCAAGTTGATCTCTCGGAGGGGGAGTAGGTCTCACCTCGAGATAGATTCTGCTGTCAGGCTCTCACTAGCTGGTAGGGCAGGTTGATCTCTCAGAGGGGGGAGTAGGTCTCACCTCGAGATGGATTCCACTGCCAGGCTCTCATTAGCTGGCAGGGCAGGTTGATCTCTCGGAGGGTGGGGTAGGTCTCACCTCGAGATAGATTCCGCTGCTAGGCTCTCACTAGCTGGCAGGGCAGGTTGATCTCTCGGAGGGGGAGTAGGTCTCACATCGAGATAGATTCCGCTGTCAGGCTCTCACTAGCTGGCAGGGCATGTTGATCTATCAGAGGGGGAGTAGGTCTCACCTCGAGATGGATTTCGCTGTCAGGCTCTCACTAGCGGGCAAGGCATGTTGATCTCTCGGAGGGTGGGGTAGGTCTCACCTCGAGATGGATTCCGCTGCCAGACTCTCACTAGCTGGCAGGGCAGGTTGATCTCGGAGGGTGGGCTAGGTCTCACCTCAAGATGGATTCCGCTGTCAGGCTCTCACTAGCTGGCAGGGCAGACGTACCTCTCGTTGTAGGGGGTCTCGCCACCCTGGGTCCCATCAGCTGGCATGGCAGGTTGACCCCTCCGGGAGGTTAATTGTTTTTACCCAGAGGGGGTCTCGCCACCTAGGCTCCCATCACCTGGCATAGCAGGTTGACCCCTCCGGGAGGTTCAGTGTTTTTTACTCGGAGGGGGTCTCGCCACACAGGCTCCCATCAGCTGGCATGACAGGTTGACCCCTTCGGGAGGTTGAGTGTTTTTTACCCCGAGGCCGTCTCGTCACCCAGGATCCCATTAGATGTTTTGATAGGTTGACTCCTCAGGGAGGCCAAGTATTTCCGGCTCTAAGTAGATCACTCAGCGAATACGTTGTGTTTGATGTTTCTTTCCGAGCTTGTGTCAACCTCAAAAAGAGCGGGGATTGTGTACAACATCGTATTCGCGGAGTGGGGGTCCTCCCGGCAAGCGCAGGACCAGATATGGGTTTTTAAGCTTTTGGTGTGGTTTGCACTCTTGGTGGCCAATTTAGGCCTAGCCCTTGGAATGTACTAGTAGGGGGAGGAAAAATCTGCCTCCCCCCCGGTGGCCGCTTTTTGGGAGGTCGGGTGCGACAAGTTAACGGACACCCGCTCTGGCCTGATAGGTGCGAGGTAGGAGCAGCGGGGCCGGCCGGAGGCCGGGTTCTCCCCACGCCTGCGACGTGGCGGGGCGAGACCGGCCCGGGGCCGGGTTCTCGCCCCTGCCCCGCGGCCTGGCGGGGCGAGACCGGCCCGGGGCCGGGTTCTCGCCCTGCCCTGCAGCCTGGCGGGGCGAGACCGGCCCGGGGCCATGTTCTCGCCCCTGCCCCGCGGCCTGGAGGGGCGAGACCGGCCGAGGTCGGGGTCTCGCCCCTGCCACGCGGCCTGGCGGGGCGAGACCGGCAGAGGCCCGGGTCTCGCCCCTGCCCCGCGGCCTGGCGGGGCGAGACCGGCAGAGGCCCGGGTCTCGCCCTTGCCCTGCGGCCTGGCGGGGCGAGACCGGCAGAGGTTTGGGTCTCGCCCCTGCCCCGCGGCCTAGCGGGGCGAGACCGGCCAAGGCCAGGGTCTCGCCCCTGCCCCGCGGCCTGGCGGGGCGAGACCGGCCAAGGCCAGGGTCTCGCCCCTGCCCCGCGGCCTAGCGGGGCGAGACCGGCCAAGGCCAGGGTCTCGCCCCTGCCCCGCGGCCTGGAGGGGCGAGACCGGCAGAGGTCTGGGTCTCTCCCCTGCCCCGCGGCCTAGCGGGGCGAGACCGGCAGAGGCCCGGGTCTCGCCCCTGCCCCGTGGCCTGGCGGGGTGAGACCGGCCAAGGCCGGGGTCTCGCCCCTGCCCCGCGGCCTGGCGGGGCAAGACCGGCCGAGGCCCGGATCTTGCCCCTGCTCCCTGCTCCGCAGTTCTTCGGGTTTCGCCCCTGCGCTCGGCCCCTAGGTGGAGGAGTGGGGTGGTTTAACCCCCACTCCCCTCAGGCGTCCGGGGTGTAACGCCCCGAAACTCAAAGGAGCGAAGGGGGTCGTTTTGGGCCAGTTTGGGTTCTGGCAGCAGGCACACGGCCTGGGACACGGGCGTGTCCCAGGGCGTGTCAAGCCTGTGTCGACACTAAGGCGGGAAGTCGACACTTTGATCTCGACATTGTGTCGAGACTGGGCACACGGCCTGCGACACGGGCGTGTCGCAGGGAGTGTCGACCCGTGTCGACACTTAGTCGCGAAGTCGACACTGTGCTCCGACAATGTGTCGAGACATGGCACACGGCCTGCGACACGGGCGTGTCGCAGGGCGTGTCAGCCCGTGTCGACACTCGTCCCGCGAAGTCGACACTTTGGTGTCGACAATGTGTCGAGACATGGCACACGACCTGCGACACGGGCGTGTCGCAGGGCGTGTTGACCCGTGTCGACACTTAGCCGCGAAGTGTCGAGACCGTGTACACGGCTTGGAGCCCAGGCGTGTCAAGGTGACACGGGTAGGGACACGGGCGTGTCCTAGAACCCGTGCAGTGCTCGGGTTGAAAATGGGGAAAAATCATGGGGTACACGGCCGGCTACACGGCCGTGTCCGGTGGAACACGGGCGTGTCAGCTCGAACACGGGCGTGTCCGATACCCGTGTGAGGTTCCAGGTGATTCGATTTTGACGGCGAATGCGGCACACGGCCCTGGACACGGGCGTGTGCCAGGCCGTGTTCGGTCCAGATTGGGCATTTCAGTCCCGAATCGAAGCCGTTCATTTCTTTGACTGAAGATCCAACGGCTGGGGGTTGTTCCTGAAGGGATATACCCGGGATTTGACTTAGAAAACCGTCACTTTTCATACCTTGTTCTCTTTCTAAATCCTTGGAGAGAGAGGAGAGCTAAGGGAAGAAGGAGGAGCTAGATCCGCCATTGGAGGAGCTTCGGAGCTCCGAATCGCAAGCCGACTCCGGATCCACGGAGGCAACGCTAGTGCGGTGATTTCCATCCGTTTACTTTTCAATGGCGCCAAAGAGGAACTCAAGGGTAACGATCCTCATCTTGAGCATGAGTAGCTCTCTTTCTTTGCATAGGAAGCCCGCTCTCGCGAGTTTGCGGAGAGTTGGAGGCGTTCCTTCAGGTAGATATGTGAAGTCCCCGTTGTTTAGAGTCCATGAGCGAGAACGGACATAGGCATGATGTGTGAAGCCTACCCGGACATGTTGGTCTGGATCGGTGATGTTGCATTGCATAAATGCCGGAGAAGACTCCGTGTTATGGTTTGTTTTTCGGGTTTTCTACGCGGTAGATTGCAGCAGGGAGCCTTGGGGACTAACCCAAAGGTGCACCCGGAAAACTGGGCGGATACGAGATCTTGCCAACTTGGTGGCCTGAGAGCCAGCTTGAACATAATCAGGTTATGTGAAATGTGATGGAAATGGGACTCGGGAGAAGTTTGACCTGCGCATATGGTTTAAATTACCGTTGCGGGCGCATATGGTTTAAATTACCGTTGCGCTGTGAGCACGGGTTAGATGGAACCGTACCCGCTCTATGTCGTTCGGATTAGGGCCGTTGGCATAGATGAGGGTCTTCGGCGGTCTATGGTTTTAATTACCGTGACCCATGCCAGGAAGACAAACTGCTCATTGTTTGGCCGTCCAAAGGGGATGGCGGTGAGTCGGCAGACTTAGACTGCGTTCACCAAGAATGTGCCCTGAGTGCACGGGGTGTGTGGCCGTTGAGCCTCCGCCTGTGATGAAATGGCTATTGATATACATTGCTCGCTTATGCTAATGAAATGCAGGGAAGGAGCATCGCCGCCCCGAGTTGGGGGCGGGATCGTTATAATTTGGTCAGCATTGCTGACCGTGACCTTGTTTTGCCACCGTGCGGTGGTTTGTTGCTTGCAAGTGCAGCTGGACCAAGCGGTCAATAGCGGGCTAAAGCCCTTTTTGCGAAGCCGACCCTCGAAGGCCCAAATGGAAATGTTTACTGCTTTATTCATGTATGACCGGCCTGCGTGCCGTGGTTTGTAAAACATGTAATATTCAAGTGAAACATTTTGTAAGGCCTTAAGGCTTGTTTTGAGTATTTTGTAATAACATTCCTGTTTCGTACTAGTGGAAATTCGTGCTTTGATGCTGGGTTCTTGTTTACAACTTTAATTTAATGCTTCCGCTAGAATGCTCTGTGTAGGACGTTGAGATTGGTTGGATGGTTTCCATAAGTAACCACCCGGTCTGTCTGTAGTATATGGCGTCGGGCCCCGGCCGGACCTACTGCTATATGCTATGTGACGGATAGGGGGTGTTACAATTTGGTATCAGACTACTGGTTTTGGTCGGGCTTAAAGTGAATTCGTGGGCGAATTCTTTTTAAGGGCTGGTGAGCACGTTGTGTGCGTCATCGTGATAACAGTAAAAAGAACCCATGAATGTCCACTTAGGAATGAAAATACTCGTGTTTGAGGAACCTGCGTGTTCCTATAATTGCTGTTTGCAATTTATTTGGTCGCTTAACGGTGTTTTGTACCACTATAGGTGACCAGAAGTGGTGTTGGGCCGTCAGAACGCCGAGTTTCTGAGGCTAGTAGTGCACCGGATGTTGCTCCTGCAACACCTCTGTCGGCTGAAAACATACGGTTGGTGGCTGAAGCGGTGTTGGCCGTGATTAATGCGCAGCCTGGAAGGCAAACGCAGCAGCCCGCTCCTGCGATGGAGCAAGAACCTCTGCAAGAGGCTGAGCCGAGGAGAGTGGCGCAAGTGGTTATGGAACCGGTGGTGCCGAGGAGGGCAACTGAGCGGCAGCTTAAGCATGTAATGAGCTTTAACCCTCCGTTATTCTCGGGGTTGGGAACCCCATCTCAGGCTGAAGACTGGCTCTCCAGGGTGAAGAGAGTCATGACAGCGACGGAGACGGAGGAGTGGCAAATGACCACCATCGCTACGTTTCTTCTGGACGGTGAAGCGAGGATGTGGTGGGAAGGATTGGAGCTGCACTTACTGAGAGATAGGCAACTTGGTGATGTCTCGATGGAGGAGTTCTCGAGATTATTCTTGGCTAGATACCTCCCTTCGACGCAGAAAATAGCGTTGGAGAATGAGTTCCTGAAGTTGGTTCAGGGTGAGAGGAGCGTGGATGAATATCTCCACGAGTTTACTCGGTTAAGTCGATATGCTAGCTCCACCATCATGGATGAGGAGCGCAAGACTAATCGCTTCTACGAAGGGTTGAGAGACGAGTTGAGGTTGCTACTTTCGGGGCCGATGACACAGGGTTTCTTAACCTTGGTCAATACTGACCGGTCCTTGGAGAAGGACATGAAGAATGTGCAGCAAAGAAAAGCTTGGGCGAGAAGAAATCTGGGTTCAAAGTGCCGACAACTTCAAAGTCTGGCTATCAAAGATTCTTTAAGAAGCATAGGACTTCGGGTCCAGCTCCTTCTGGTGCTTCTGGGGCGACTACGAGTCGGACCCCGGGCGCGTGTTTTACATGTGGAAAGACAGGGCACTTTGCCCGTGACTGTTGGAGCGGACGTCCTAAGTCCGAGAGGAAGCCGGAGCTACCTATGAAGAGAAGGGAAAGGCGGTGGAGTCGACCGCATCCCATTATGCTCCGGCCCAACCAAGGGTCTACAATCTTGGCCAACAGGAGGCCATCAAACAAGCTGATGTGGTGACAGGTATGATTTAATTTATAGCAAGTCAATTTCTTTAAATACTTGTTATGCACATGTTATCTTACCTCTACTTGTTTAAGATTTGTATTGATTTGTGAAAATCCGGCACGAGCACTCTTCGATACGGGAGCTTCACACTCCTTCTTGTCCGAAGGATTTGTATCACGCATCGGAGCCCCTTCTTCGATGGCGAAGGACAAGTTGGATGTGTTGTTGCCCAGTGGGTGTTCGATGCGAGCGGATAGGATCTGCGATGTTAAGATTCGTATTGGGGAGCAGGAGTTTGACCTGCGAGCGTCCTTACTTCCGTTGGTGGAGTTCGACGTCATATTTGACATGGACTGGCTCTCGGAGCAGCAGACCCATATAGATTGCGGTAGCAAGGAAGTCAAGCTGGGAGCAAGTCGCGAGACGACTTTTACGGGCTTAAAGGGGTCGAGCAAGACGTTGATGTCTGCTCTTCAGGTGGTGAAGGCGGTTCGTGCTGGAGCAGAACTATTCTTTACACTAGTGAAGGTTGCAAAGCCGAAGCCCGCGTTGGATTGTATTTCAGTGGTATCGGAATACCCTGATGTGTTCCCCGCGGATCTTCCTGGAGCTCCGCCTCAGCGGGAGATAGATTTTACGATCGAGCTAGTGCTAGGTGCAAAGCCTGTGTCACGATCTCCGTATCGGCTAGCGCCTAAGGAAATGGCGGAGCTAAAAGTTCAACTGCAAGAGTTGTTGGAGCAAGGGTATGTGCGCCCGAGCTCTTCGCCTTGGAGCGCACCGATCCTCTTTGTTAAGAAGAAGGACGGAAGCTTGATGATATGTATTGATTATCGAGAGCTAAACAAGCTGACTGAGAAGAACAAGTACCCGATCCCCCGGATTGATGATCTCTTTGACCAGTTAGTCGGGTCGACGGTGTACTCGAAGTTAGATCTCAAGGCTGGGTACTATCAGCTGCGAATAAGGGATAGTGATATCCCGAAGACAGCGTTTAGTACGAGATACGGGCATTATGAGTTTACGGTCATGACGTTTGGGCTGACTAATGCGCCGTCAGTATTCATGGATTTGATGAACAAGACGTTCAGGTAGTACTTGGACCATTTCGTGATCGTCTTCATCGACGATATTTTGGTGTACTCGCAAAGTGAGGAAGATCACTTCAAGCATCTTCATTTGGTGTTGGAGACACTCAGGAGAAATCAGTTGTATGCCAAGTTCTCGAAGTGCAAGTTCTGGCTATCGTCAGTGGCGTTCCTCGGGCATATAGTGAGTGGAGAGGGTATTGCTGTGGATCCGGCGAAGATTGTTGCGATACGGGAGTGGCCTGAGCTTGCTACGGTAGCAGAAGTCCGGAGCTTTTTGGGGCTTGCCAGCTATTATAGGCGCTTCGTAGAGAACTTCTCGCGGATAGCGTTACCTCTCACTACTTTGACGAGGAAGGAGCATAAGTTCGTTTGGACGCCGGAGTGCGCGCGAGCTTTTGAGGAACTGACGTGTCGGTTGACCACGGCGCCTGTGCTGAGTTCGCCATGTGGAACCGAAGGCTATGAGATATATAGCGATGCTTCGGGCAGCGGTTTGGGTTGCGTGCTACTGCAGCACGGAAGCGTGATAGCTTATGGCTCGAGACAGCTAAAAGTGCACGAGAGGAACTATCCGGTCCATGACTTGGAGTTAGCGGCCGTGATTTTTGCCTTGAAGCTGTGGAGACACTATTTGTACGGTGTGAAGATTGATATCTACACCGATCACAAGAGCCTAAAGTATCTTATTGATCAGAAGGATCTGAATATACGGCAGCGTAGATGGATGGAGTTCCTGGGGGACTATACATTCAAGATCCACTACGTGTCTGGCAAAGGGAATGTGGTTGCGGACGCGTTGAGTCGTCGAGCCCCAGCTCAAGCCAATTGGCTATCGGTGCATGATGAGCGGTTGGTGCGGGAGTTGGAGGCGCTGGAGATTGTTTGTGTGGATAGACAATCAAGTGCTGAAGCAGTTCTGAATTGGACTGAAGTCCAATATGACCTGGCTGATCGTATTCGGCAGGCTTTGGATATGGATGCTCATATGAAGCAGTTCATGGTAGAGGCTCTGGATGGGTCAAATTCCCAATTCGTCGTGGAGGACGGATTGCTTTGGAAAGACGGTCGATTGTGCGTCCCAAGTGTGGGCAATTTACGGGTGGAGTTGTTGTACGAGGCACACCATACCAAGTACTCGATTCACCCGGGGAGCACGAAGATGTACCGTGATGTGAAGAAAGTGTTTTGGTGGCCGGGTTTGAAAAAGGATGTGGCGTTATACGTAGCGAAGTGTCAAACCTGCGCCTTGGTAAAGGCGGAGTGCCAAAAGCCGGGAGGATTTCTTAAGTCCTTGCCTATTCCGGAGTGGAAATTTGACGACATCTCTATGGACTTTGTGCACGGTTTGCCAAGGTCGCAAAAGGGGAACGACGCCATTTGGGTGGTTGTTGATCGATTGAAGAAGGTGTCGCATTTTATTCCGCATAGGAAGGATGATCCGGTGGAGAAGTTGGCAAAGCTCTATGTGGATAACATAGTACGGCTTCATGGTGTGCCCCGCAGCATCGTGAGTGACCGAGATGGGCGGTTCACGTCCAATGATTGGAGGCTGGTGCAGCAAATGTTGGGAACAAAGCTGAAATTCAGCACAGCCTTCCATCCGCAAACGGATGGGCAGACCGAGAGGGTCAATAGAACCATGGAAGACATGCTTCGCATGTGTGTCTTGGATTTTGGAAAGCAATGGGAAGACCACCTTTATTTGGTGGAGTTCGCATACAACAATAGCTACCAAGCAAGTATTCAGATGACGCCTTTCGAGGCCCTTTATGGTAGAAGATGTCGCACGCCGTTGTCTTGGTTAGAAACAGGTGAGTCAAAGTTGTATAAGCGATCGGAAGTGGAGGATGCTACTTCTTTGGTGAGAACAATTCGGGAGAGGATGCTTATCGCTCAGGACCAGCAAGCAAAGTACTATAATGCCAAGCACAGGAACGTGGAGTTCGCTGTGGGCGATTATGTATACTTAAAGATCAAGCCGTTCAAGGGTGTCTCACGGGTGCGACGATTGAAAAAGCTAAGCCCGAGGTACCTTGGACCGTTTGAGGTTCTGGAGCGAGTTGGTGAAGCGGCCTATAGGTTGAAGCTTTCAGTGGAGCTAAGTGGTTTACATGATGTATTCCATATTTCGGTGCTTCGGAAGGCGGTGCAAGAGCCTATGCAAGTGATTGCGGTTGATCAAGTGCCGGTGGATAGTGGGCTAACGACAAAGGTCAAGCCCGTGCGGATTGAGGACTCGGAGGTCAAGCGGCTACGCAATAAAGAGATCAGGATGGTCAAGGTCCGGTGGGACAATTGCGGTCGTGAGGAGCTCTCTTGGAAGCGAGAGCAGACTATGCTTGACGAATATCCGGAGTTGTTCCGCTCAGGTACAAATTTTGGTTTTGTACATGTCTTTCCTTTATGTAATTTCGTGGGCGAAATTCTTTTAAGAGGGGTAGAGTTGTAACGCCCCGAAACTCAAAGGAGCGAAGGGGGACGTTTTGGGCCAGTTTGGGTTCTGGCAGTAGGCACACGGCCTGGGACACGGGCGTGTCCCAGGGCGTGTCAAGCCTGTGTCGACACTAAGGCTGGAAGTCGACACTTTGATCTCGACATTGTGTCGAGACTGGGCACACGGCCTGCGACACGGGCGTGTCGCAGGGCGTGTCGACCCGTGTCGACACTTAGCCGCGAAGTCGACACTGTGCTCCGACAATGTGTCGAGACATGGCACACGGCCTGCGACACGGGCGTGTCGCAGGGCGTGTCAGCCCGTGTCGACACTCGTCCCGCGAAGTCGACACTTTGGTGTCGACAATGTGTCGAGACATGGCACACGGCCTGCGACACGGGCGTGTCGCAGGCGTGTTGACCCGTGTCGACACTTAGCCGCGAAGTGTCGAGACCGTGTACACGGCTTGGAGCCCAGGCGTGTCAAGGTGACACGGGTAGGACACGGGCGTGTCCTAGAACCCGTGCAGTGCTCGGGTTGAAAATGGGGAAAAATCATGGGGTACACGGCCGGCTACACGGCAGTGTCCGGTGGAACACGGGCGTGTCAGCTCGAACACGGGCGTGTCTGATACCCGTGTGAGGTTCCAGGTGATTCGATTTTGACGGCGAATGCGGCACACGGCCCTGGACACGGGCGTGTGCCAGGCCGTGTTCGGTCCAGATTGGGCATTTCAGTCCCGAATCGAAGCCGTTCATTTCTTTGACTGAAGATCCAACGGCTGGGGGTTGTTCCTGAAGGGATATACCCGGGTTTTGACTTAGAAAACCCTCACTTTTCATACCTTGTTCTCTTTCTAAATCCTTGGAGAGAGAGGAGAGCTAAGGGAAGGAGGAGCTAGATCCGCCATTGGAGGAGCTTCGGAGCTCCGAATCGCAAGCCGACTCCGGATCCACGAAGGCAACGCTAGTGCGGTGATTTCCATCCGTTTACTTTTCAATGGCGCCAAAGAGGAACTCAAGAGTAACGATCCTCATCTTGAGCATGAGTAGCTCTCTTTTTTTGCATAGGAAGCCCGCTCTCGCGAGTTTGCGGAGAGTTGGAGGCGTTCCTTCTGGTAGATATGTGAAGTCCCCGTTGTTTAGAGTCCGTGAGCGAGAACGGACATAGGCATGATGTGTGAAGCCTACCCGGATATGTTGGTCTGGATCGGTGATGTTGCATTGCATAAATGCCGGAGAAGACTCCGTGCTATGGCTTGTTTTTCGGGTTTTCTACGCGGTAGATTGCAGCAGGGAGCCTTGGGGACTAACCCAAAGGTGCACCCGAAAAACTGGGCGGATACGAGATCTTGCCAACTTGGTGGCCTGAGAGCCAGCTTGAACATAATCATGTTATGTGAAATGTGATGGAAATGGGACTCGGGAGAAGTTTGACCTGCGCATATGGTTTAAATTACCGTTGCGGGTGCATATGATTTAAATTACCGTTGCGCTGTGAGCACGGGTTAGATGGAACCGTACCCGCTCTATGTCGTTCGGATTAGGGCCGTTGGCATAGATGAGGGTCTTCGGCGGTCTATGGTTTTAATTACCGTGACCCATACCAGGAAGACAAACTGCTCATTGTTTGACCGTCCAAAGGGGATGGCGGTGAGTCGGCAGACTTAGACTGCGTTCACCAAGAATGTGCCCTGAGTGCACGGGGTGTGTGGCCGTTGAGCCTCCGCCTGTGATGAAATGGCTATTGATATACATTGCTCACTTATGCTAATGAAATGCAGGGAAGGAGCATCGTCGCCCCGAGTTGGGGGCGGGATCGTTATAATTTGGTCAGCATTGCTGATCGTGGCCTTATTTTGCCACCGTGCGGTGGTTTGTTGCTTGCAGGTGCTGCTGGACCAAGCGGTCAATAGCGGGCTAAAGCCCTTTTTGCGAAGCCGGCCCTCGAAGGCCCAAATGGAAATGTTTACTGCTTTATTCATGTATGACCGGCCTGCGTGCCGTGGTTTGTAAAACATGTAATATTCAAGTGAAACATTTTGTAAGGTCTTAAGGCTTGTTTTGAGTATTTTGTAATAACATTCCTGTTTCGTACTAGTGGACATTCGTGCTTTGATGCTGGGTTCTTGTTTACAACTTTAATTTAATGCTTCCGCTAGAATGCTCTGTGTAGGACGTACATTGAGATTGGTTGGATGGTTTCCATAAGTAACCACCCGGTCTGTCTGTAGTATATGGCGTCGGGCCCCGGCCGGACCTACTGCTATATGCTATGTGACGGATAGGGGGTGTTACACGGGGAAGGTAAGGGGGATGGTTTATCCTCCTTTTCCCCCGAACCTCTTTTGGCTGTGTTTTTACCGTTTTACCCATGGGGTGGAATTACCCCTTTGCCCCCCTGTGTGGGTGTTTTCTATTGGCCCAATGCCTTTTTGTCCTAGGGGTGTTTGTGTCATTTTGGTACATGAGATTGAGAAAACTATAAATAGACCCTTATGGGTACCTTGGAAAGCATTGCTTCTTAGCCACAAAAACCCCTTTGCTTTTTTCCTCCAAGGTACTTAACTCAGCATTGGCTAGGGAGGGGGAGACTTCAAAGGTCTTCCGGGTGTGAGGTGGGACCTCCACGCTAGATATGAGGGTCTGTTCCTAGATTCTTGAGCATTTGGCCCGTGACATCCCCCTGAGTGTAGTAAGTGTGGGGTCACCCCTCTTTTGGGACCCCGAACTCCACAGAGGTCAATTCTTGGCTTCAACATTAAGAGTTTCTTATATTCCGAGTTGCTTGGTGGTGTATCAATTGCTTGTTTGACTATTATTCATAAGAAGCTTGCAAAATTGCAATCAGAAAATGATTTTGTATGCCCTCATACAAGTAGACAAACACTTGGAATATCATGCTCTCATGAGTTGAAACCCTACATCGCACATACTAATGTCTTTCCGTTGTGGATGATTCACCAATATTGGAAAGAGTTGAAATTAAAGGAGAACAACATTGAGAAGGTAAAAGTTGAAGAGAAGATGGACAATGAAATAGACACCAAGATTGATGGCATTATTCGAAGGTACAAAGGTACTAATGTCATACAAAAACATGAAATAAAAAAGAAATTACGTGAAATTATGGATCGTTCTTTGACCCAAATAATAGAACCTTTAGTTCCATCAAAACTAAAGGGAAGGTCAAGGGGTAGCAACAAACAATTTAAGAAGAACTATAAGTCAACTAAACGTGAATTGTCATTGTTTGAGCATGTGCTACTAAATGAGCAAAAAAAGGAATGCAATGTTGCAATTACTAAAAATGTTAAAATTAATACAACATTGCTTAGGAGGGTCAAAAGGAAAATGTCGGTGTGTGTGTCAAAATATATTCTGAATGTGATTGACGTGGCGGGAGACGGGCACTGTGGCTATCGAGTCATTAGTATGACAATGGAGATGTGGGATAATTGGAAAAAGGTTCGACATGCTCTTTCATTTGAGTTACAACATTATGAAAAATCATACACGGACATATATGGTACTGCTCGAAGATCAGAATTATTGGCATCTTTGGACTGTACAGTTTCTCCTGCTCCATTGGACAAGTGGATGACTATGCCTATATAGGATTAGTACTGACATCATTCTACAATATCAAATTCGTTCACTTCTCAAAATTTCAGTATTTTACATTTCTACCGCTACATTCGGCACCTCCACCATTCCAAATGACAGTTTACATTGAGTTCATAAATGACAATCACTTTGTCGGGTTTTTAATGCATGATAACTATCCGCCACCTCCAATTTCCCAAGTTGGGGAAGATATCGTGAAGAGGTTGCTAGCAAATGGATTTGACGGTATGGTACGTGTTACACAAATCTAATTATTTGATTAGTTTTGTAAATTATCAGTTTTAAATTTCTACTTTTTTAGATTTTCGTAGTTTTGGATCATTTTATTTTGGAGATTGACAAATATTGCATTATCCTTGGAAGAAATGAAGATTTTTGAGGTGCTTACGACAACAATATATCTCTACAAAATTTTGAATAACAGCATTGCTCTCTTTTAATTGATGTTTCAAATTTATGTTGCAGGTTACACAAGTTTTTGAGGTATTTGGGAAATGTGATCAAGTTGTGCAATTTTTTGGGCATTGAGATGAAAGAAATGATTCATAATTAACCTTCATGTTCAACCATATATATGACGTTTTATCATTTTTGTATAAGTTATAAGATCCAATTTATTATGAATATTATATAACATAGCAAGTTATGATTTCATTTTTTTTATTTTTTTCTTGGTCTGCCATTAACAAAGTTGTCTGAGATTAAAATTTTACGGTCTGCCGTTAATAATGGGCTGCTATTAGCGAAAATCGGTTTGCCAATAACACCGTCCAAAAAAATCAGGTTTTTTTTCTTAAAGCCTTCTTCTTAAGCTTTCTCAATGCTGCAAGCAAACCACTTCCGGAAACCCTTCTATTCATGATTTTAGGGTTCGCCGCCCCTTTCCGAACAAGCAGAGCCTTCCAGTTTGTCGCCTTCAAGTTTGTGTTTGATCCTCTTTGATGTAACGATTCCTCATCTCGCCTCCTTCCAGATCGCATCTTTTTGCCGCCAACGATCCTCGTCGGGATACCAAGCATCATCTTGCCGCCTTCCATTTCGCCCTACAGGTTTTGCCCCCTTCCCCTTCGCAGTTTTAGTTTCATCTCCCAGTTCTTGTTGTATGGCAGGGACATAGTGTTCTAATTAATATCTTTTTTTGCAGAATATATGGTTATTTGGAGTGGTTGAAATTTTTTGAATCAAAAGGATTGAGACACTCATTAAATTTTTAAGTCTTGTAATATTTTTGTACAAAAGATTGCTTTTGGGAAGAATTTTTTTGAAAAATTTAAGTTTTGTACAAAACTTAAATTTGGTTAAGTTTTTGGGAAGAATTATGTAGTTTTTTTTTTAATTTTTGTCATGGTTTGCTAATAACAAAAAAATTTGCTAATAGTAATTGTCAAAAAGAAGGTTTGCTAATAACCAATATTTGTTAATAGTCAAACATGATTTGCCTATAACAACGTCATTTATAAAGGGCTATGAATTTTGTACGATACTAGAGAGTTACAATGGGTATTCCTTCATTCGAGCGAGTTATAAGTGCTTCTCGTCATAGTGAACAATACACGTCACTATTCTATTCCTTGAGGATGTCAAGTACTTTTCTGATGAGATCTGTGAATAGCTATCAGGCTGCTAGCGATCTCCTTAAACATTTTTGATTTCGACAAATAGCGGGTTATACATTCGACATCTATTGTTTTTGTGTTCACTTAAATATATAAAAGTTATTATTGTTAGTATTGGTTTTTTGGCACATTGCACTCCCAAAATATGAGTTTTTGGCATTTTGCATCTCGAATTTTTAAAATTGGCATTTCACAACCCTCAATTATTGATTTCTGACAATTTTCACCCCTTGGTCAAAATTTCAAGGGTATTTAGGTTCGGACATTACCAAAAATGCTCATTTTAGGGTATTTAAGTTTCAACAACAACAATTATTCGGAGTGCAAGTGCCAAAATGAGCATTTTTTGTGCTGCCCAGCCTAAATATCCTTTAAATTTTGGTTTGGGAGTGGAAAATGTCAATTTTAAAGATTCGAAATGCAAAGTGCCAATAACCCATATTTCGGGAATGCAAAATGACAAAGAGCCATTTTTATTCGTATGTTTTCATGTATTATTGAAATTCTTGAGATTATTACAATGGACGGGGTCGATGAAAATGAAAGTTGCATCCCCAACACTCTTATTATTCTTATCTTGGCATTTGAGAAAGAGAGAGAGAGAGAATAGGGATCAGAACACCATTTATGAATGGTGATTGGAGCTCTTTGAGGAAGGAGGGTGTGCCACTAGCGACCTCCTGGGGGCAGCTGACAGCTTTCATGGGCTGAACCATCAGTTCCTAACAATCCTGAAAGCACAAACAGCTGACAGCCACCTCTGGATAACGGAAAATAATTTTGTGGGTAACATATTTGGAGAGCTGTGTGTGCACCTGCCAGCCGTAGGATTGTGTATCGGACGGAGCACCTTCCTCCCACACGATGAGAATGTGTGCTGCCTGTACGCAAAATTTTCTCTTAGATCACACTCACACGGTGAGGTGAAGCCTCAAGTTACATGGGTGTTCTTTGACTGGACACTGAGTAGACCAAGCAGGCACCGATTTGATCTGGTATGAGCCGAAATAGTTTGGCTAAGTCATTTTGGCCCAAATGATCTCCAATTCGTTCCATTGTAGATTACTTAGAATCATAAATGCAAATCAACTCATCAGGATTCTAAGTCCTATTCAAGCTTTTTTGGGTTTTTTTAGAACTACTCTTAATACCAACATTAGAAGATAATGCCTCATCAACACTTGCTCAGCCACGCTTGAAGGGGCCAAGATCCATGTGCATATTTGATAGCGTACAAAGGACGGCCAGTGCACATAGCATTCCTGCACAGCCCGACCACAAGGATGAAATGTAGGCAAACTTTACCTTACATATTTGATCGCATATGAACATATCGCTTGTTAGAAATTCAGACACAAAGGCAGACCAAAATTCGATCAAATACACTATCGATCCAACTCACATTGAACCCAAAAGTGGATCACATGGGCTCCGTTTGGCACGGTGTTGGCGGTCGTAAACACATGGGTTAAACCGTCATTCGTTAGGATCACCTAACAAATATCATCAGTTTGAACATAAAAGTGGATGAAGTTCTTTAGGTGGGCATTAACGAATGACAATTTAACCCCTATGTTCATGACCGCCACCACCATGCTAAACGGAGCTATAATGTTTCATCTAATTTATATTGGACCAATCAATAATCTCACATGCATTAACACTTTCATCCAAATATAATAATCAGTAAAACTAGTCCTACAATCCAAATATAAGATGTTCAATACCCTGCAACTGGGTCAATAAACCTAAAACCTTCAAAAAAAGGGGTACCCTACAAATGCTAGCTACCCGACAAGGCAAATAATTCGGGCACTATCTTGTCATATATAGAAAATAACTCCGACTGTCTAAGTTCTGGATATCTTTGTGAGCGAACTTGATGTGGCTCCAGCCTTCCTCTTCTTGCTGTCTAGAACAAGGCTTCTCACGTGGGCAATGTAGCCATCCACGTTAAATTTTCTTTTGCATCCAGCGTAATTCATGTATCTAATTTTCCCGAAAACTGCGCGCTCCTTCCAGCCCTGCAGTTAACATCGTGTGAAGCTGAGTTAATGATGTTCCTGGTCTTTAATGATTCTTCGAGATTAGAAGTTCTGAGCTGGCTCGGCCTGAATCAGCTTGATTCTAGGCGGCTCGATCTAATTTGAATATAGCTTTTCATTTGTTTGCTTTTTAGTCATTTTTCTTATATTTAGAGAGGAGAGATAAAAATACGCTTTTTATGTGAACATTTTTATCGTGTTGATTTTTTTCGTCATTTTGTACTCATTTACATTTGCGGGCGTAGCCCGCAGCGACACATTAGCACGGGCGAAGCCCGCCTAATGCGTCCCAAGAACTACTTTTTATATTTGGGTATCTTGGTGTCTTGTGTCATTTCTTCTTATACTTTGAGAACTCTTCTTATAGATGCGGTCGAAGATCACCCAATCGCAGACGAAAAATAAGTCTGATTTAGCCATTTCGACAGACGGTATGAGAACGAATCTATATGTCGCCTATATATATGTCGCAACGACCAATCAGCCAAATCTCTTGATAAATTCGCACCACGACGAATGCCCGACGGGGTCCCCCGTAACTGCGTATACTATATATAAGATATCTATTTATGTGACGAATAAATCTGAGCCGTTCAATCCATCTTACTTTAATATCAGCCATCGAATTAAAGTCTAAATTGGACAGCAAATAGCGTAAATAGGAAAATCCCTCTACATCCATCCCGACTTCTTCCCGATAGCCCTTCCCGTACTCACGCTTTTGTCTTCCCGCCAACGGCGGCTTGCTTGCAGCGCACAATCGGGTTCGCCGGACCCTGGCGAACCCGCCGGGGGTTGTCCGGCGGCGAGCGGGCAACGCCACCGCTGGCGGCGGCGGTGGGTGTCGGGATGGCCGTTGGCGGCTCCACCGGCAGCGGTGGATCCTTCGCGGTGAGCACGCCCGAGTGGTTTTCTATTTCAGTTTTTTTAAATATTTTTCTAAAAAATAATTTAAAACATAAAAATATAAAAAATAATTTTAATAATAATTTTAAAAAATATTAAGAGCCGCCGGGTGCGAGCGAAGCTCGCCGTCACAGGCTGGTACTGTCGCACGGCGCACGGGGCCCCCATGCACTGTCTTTTGTATATATCTTACGTACATAAAAGGAAGTTCTTTAAAGAAGTGTGTGGTTTTCATGTAAGACCATCAGAAGCGTATGAGCCGTCTGATCTTTACATGAGAGAGGGGGAAGAGAGAAAGAGGGTGGAAGAGGGAAGAGTTTTTCCTAGACCTCTTGATGCAGGGCCAGGAGTCCACCTGCCTGCCACCCCGTGATCAGGAGTCCACTTGCCCAGGGGTCCCACCGGGAGTCCACCCTATAGGCCTTATCAGGGCCGCGACTCGGTCCAGATGATGATAAGACTGCCGCTGAAGGACACTTATCAAGGAGGTCGGGGGATCGAGCCGCAGCCTCAACAACCTATCAATCATGTGGAGTCGGGGATGGGTTGGGGTGTATAGGTCGCGACCCTGATAAGACCTATCGGGTGGACTATTGGTGGGGCCCCTGGGCAGGCGGACTCCTGGTCCCGGGGTGGCAGGCAGGTAGACTCCTAGCCCCTACATCACCTCTTAAACTTAATCAAATAGCTAGATCCTATGGCAGAGAGGGGAGAACAGATGAGAGTGTTTCATTTTTATAACTCTAAAATAATGTTGCAAAATAAATATATATATTATCGCTTCCTTTTCAAATTAGTGCCCGTGGGCCACTACTTTGGGTGCGCATGAGCAGAGCCCGTGTCCGCTGAAAGTTTCCATGGATGGGCGGAGCCCGTTCACGACCAAAAGCAGTCATACTTGGACGTAGCCAGTCAGGAGATGTTCGATTCATCTAGGCCTGGTTCAAATTGGCTCGAAGACTGAACCAAAGCAAAATTTTGGCTCTCCCATAGAGTGGGACTATCCGAGCCAAAAATTGTTCAGATCTTCGAGCAAAGCTCTTAATCTTAGGAGTAAAGAGTTCTGCGACAGAAATATGTATAACGGATCTCTTAAAAAATATCCGAAAATGCATAAAGCTTTTGCATTATGAGCATCTGAAGCATCACATTGGGGAATGCATTCAGTCACTAAAATACCTTCAGATATATGAAACATGCTAACCTGGTCATGGACGCCACATATGGACCACATGCAGCCAACATAGCCATTTGGATCTCTGCCATCTATCTCATACTGCGAAGAAATTAGTCAGATTCTGAAGCCAAAGCAACTTCAGATGAAACATTCCTATACTGTTTTAAAAAAGATTACACAATTCTTCAATGCCTTACATGTTATTAGGAATCGAATTCCAGGTCTCCAGAGAGAACAAAGGGAGAATCAAAAATTGCAGAAAGTAAAGAACACAAAAGCTGCACAAGGATCTCTTACTGGCAATTACAAGAGATTGATTTTGTGTTGAGAGATTCTAAGGCTATACCGCTATACCCATAAAAACTTTTAAGAAAAGACATGAGGTATTAATAAATCTAAACATCTCCGACATTAAGGGTTCATTTGGTAGATCGGTTGTAAATGTAGTTTTGTAAATTGAGCTGTTGAAAACTGGTGGTTGGAAATGAAGATCTGTTTGAATAATCTGCGTTTGCAGAGCTGTTCAAAACAAAAAACTGTTTGACAATACTGCGGTTGGAAATGGAGATCTGCGGTTGAAAATTCTTTTCTTCTAATTATTATATATATTAAACTATTAAAAATAATTAAATGGAAACAAACAAATTTTTTTTATTAACCGCCGGCGATGACCGTTACTGTAAGGCCCAGTTCAAACATATACAGATACTCCACATTACACGTAAATTTTTTAAAAATATGAAAAATACGTTCAAGCTCGGTGCAGCTGTTCGGCAATTGAGTCACGCAATGCCACCATCTCATCCACTACTACCTGAATCCCTCTAACATCGTCTCCACTTGAGCCAACAGTACTTTGATCAGTTCTGTTCTGCAGACCCGCTGGATAAATGAAATGTCCGTCTACATCACAAACACGAAAATGAATGTCTGAGCGGGATGGATGTCTGCGAATGTAGTTATGCAATGTCATTGTTACAATTACAATGTCTCGTTACTTTGTCAAACTATATGGCGGCATATCCCTAAGTATCTTACACTTTTTTTCCACACGCCGAATGAACGTTTTATAACGCTGCGCAACGACGAGTGAGTCTGATTGAATATTTCCCGACGCCCTTGTATGGGTCTATTGCTCATTCTAAAATCTGGTAAATGATACTGCGTACCTGAATATGATTTTAGAAAATCGCATTGTAGTGGATATCCGGCATCTATTACGTAATATTTGCCCGCAAAATTATATATTTCAAACTAAGTGTGAATAAAATATTCTTCAATATTTCTTATAAAAAATAGATTCAAGATACAAAAGACTCACCAGGTGGCGGGCATAGGAAATTATAACTGTGATTCATAAGAGCATGCTGAAATATACGACTATCATGAGTAGAACCCTCCCAACCTGCTAATGTGAAAGTGTAACACATGTTGAAATCACAAACCGCCACGACATTCTGCGTCGTTGTGTCATGCCGACCAATGTAAGAAACTTGCTGATCAGCAGGAACTCGAGCGTCCACATGTGTTCCATCAATAGCTCCTATGCAGTCTTTAAAAAAAGACATGCATCGAGCGTCATTTAAAATTTGCGGGAGAATATCACTGAAATGTGGATCTACAAACCTAATGACATCAGAAGAAAATCTTTTAATTGCATTTATACCCCTTGCAAAGAATTATTGTTTTTGAAGAAAATCTTTTAATTGCATTTATACCCCTTGCAAAGAATTTACTAATTGTTTTTGTAAAGTGTTAAAATCGTTCGCTCGCAATTTGCATTGATAAATTGTGGCTTAAAATTTGCAAAGGAATTGCAAGCACTTCGTGTGGGAGAGTACTCTTGGATCCTTGTAATTCATATTGTTGTGTCAGGAGTGTCAGCAAATCAATAAATATTACCTTCGACATTCTAAAAGACCTGAAAAATCTGTGAGGGTGTCCATCCAAAAGCTCACCAATCCATCAACACCGGTTTGGCATGATGTCATACAAGGTGTACTAGAGAATCAAAGGAAAAACACACCACCTTCCATGGGTAACTGATGATTCATTGCTAATAAAAATTGTGCAGCCATGTCCCCCGATTGCTCGATTATGATAAAACCAATCAGCTACCTGCATTGCCGAGTCTCCTCAAGAATGGTGTCAAGGATGAAGATATTTGAAGGCGGCTCCTGTCAGACCAATAATGTGATCCGGGCTAACCATTGTAAATCTGTGCCTTCTTTTAAATACATTATACGTTATTTTCTACTATATAAAGTGCAACAATGTCCTGTGTGTATAATATGTTCGTCGAACCACCATAATATTAGATACGTCAAATTTGCAAAAACATAATAGCTTCTCCTCTAAATGTCCAGCAATAAGTGTACTTCCTTGCACATTACAACAAACAAATAAAGCATAGAATCAAAGGAAAAACACACACACATATCATATCACAAAAAAGTATTGGTGGTAACTCCACCAATTTCAAATTTTTGACATAACAAGCCTGCAGCCATGCGAGACGCCGATCTTGTCGCATGCTCATAAATATTGTCAGCCATAACCTCTGTCATCTTTTTTTAAGTTGATCCAGTTTCTCATTTGTTTCAAAATAGCCTCCCCAAGAATGGTGTACAAGGATGAAGATATTTGTATGCGAGGCGGCTCCTGCATGCAACGACCATCTCTATAAGTGTGTGGTTGCGTGATGTACCCAACTCGATTTCTTTCAAAACAGATCACATAAAATAAAACACCATTGCTGAACTCCAATTGCCTACACCGCCATCTTTGTATTTACCCATAAATCTTAGTACTTTAAAATCTACCCAAATTAGCTCACAGAAACACATACCCTAATTCACACACTACATACAATAAACACACACATAGCTTCAGTAAACACACATCACAAACACAACTACGCAGCACACACACGCATACACACATGTAAACACACACCACACACAAACACGTTGATGTCCTGACTGAACATGTACACATATCACACATTAACAGGAGCCACAAATCACAACAAATACAAACATGTTACACGTCGATAACATACGCACACTCATGCTCACAAAGATTCTTGAATTTACACAGCACACACACACATGCAAGATCAAACACTTCATTTGCAACGCACACACACACACCTGGCTAAACATCATGGACACATGCACACACACTTCATATCCTCCAACTCATGTGATATGTCAGCAAGTACTGCACACACAAACTTCCTTGACACACACACATTCACGGAAGAACATAACTGAAATGAAGCAGACTACATATTAAACATACATATTCACACACAGAACAAAACTTTGTCCCCCAAATATAACAAACACACACAAAAAATAAAAATTCAAACTAACAAGCACAAATCAAGAGCAAAATAATCAACAAATACTCCATATTGAGCCGAAAAAAACCACCAAATTCACACATAATTTAGCAAAATTTTCCACCAATCTTCAAAAAACTGTTGAAGCAAAAGGTTACCTTCTTGTTTGCTGCGAATAGAGGCAAGAAGATCTCACCCCAACCCCGTAGCTTTGAATTGGGGCACACTAGACCCTTAAACTGGAGAAGGGAGAGCCTTCCAGAGATAACTTTCAATCTTTCAGGACGACGTGGTCGCGGGTTAAGGAAAGAAAGTTGGAGGCCGACGCCGCTGGAGGCCCACGTTTTCGCTTCGCTAGATTTGGTTTCAAACATACGCCTTCCCGGAGTCGCTTGAGGCGACGCCGCACCGGGAAAGAAAGGTTGGAGTGTTGAGGCCAGCTGTTAGTCCAACCATCTCACGGGGACAGGACAAAGTGTGTGGTTGGGTGATTACCCAAGCCCTCGATTTCTCGCCTTCGAAAAACGATAAACGGAGAGCGGGCCTCAGGTTTCGGCACGCGATGTTTTGAACTGTGAGAAACGCCGGGCGGATGAAATTGACGGAAAAAAAACGGGTAAAAACCACCCTCCGTTTCGGCCAAACGGAACGGCGCCAAAAAGCTCAAACAAACAGGGCCAATTCTATGGAAGAACTTCATCACAATTGTTTACACCGCCATCTTTGAAAATATTTACCCAGCGCTAATGTGTTGCATGCGGCATAGTTTATTAGCCCAAATCTACACAATTGATTAGTCTCACAGAGGTTCAACACATACACATTGGGTCATAATTCACAGGATTTTACTGCTTTAAGCTTTTCATACATACTTAATGTTGTAATATGTATGTAAGTGTACACACACATAGCCGAGTTGTTGCCCATACAAAAATTTTATTTCACACTTGGTACTCAGAGGACGGGTTGGGGCCACCGCCGTTGCTTGAGGAGTTGAACTGGACAACAGGATAGTTGTGGTGTGCAGCACACACACGCATACACACATTAGTATTGCAAACACACCAGTTCACATGACGTAGAAAACACTTAGAGACTGATAGATTTTTTACTGAACTTGATAGGGCTACTGGAGTTGACATACGCGCACAAAGGGACAGGTTGCAGACTGCTTAACAAAGATTCAGTTCAGAGGAAACTCAGGGGTTGTAACAATGGGCAGTGAATATCTTTCGCCAAACTTGAGGAGAATATACACATATAACATACGCACACAGTTGTTCACTCACAAACACAATAAAAAATACACAGCACACACACACATTATTTTAATTTGGGGGCTTCACACATCAAACTGTTTAGTGAGACATTTTCACAACCACACAGCGATTACATTGCACACACACTTCACTGGACACATTTTCATCGGTCAATCACTGGACACCGCATGAATCAGTCCGGTTCATGTGGCCGTAACACATTCATCGGTGAAAATAGTCCACCCACACACAGTACAGGACACACACACTGTTTGGTTGTGTTGTACTGGACACACTGTTGATGACACTGTTGTTCACTAGACACACACAGTGCATTCACTGGACACACACATAACAAAGTTTTGTTACACACATATCACATATGGGTCACACACAGAATTTACAAAACGGAGTTTTCCCCAGCGAAATTTTTTTCAACAAACATAACACAGCACACACACACTATGTAATAAAAAATTTTTCATTGACATGTCATAACAAACACATTAAAAATCAATGAGCAAAATAATCAACAAATACTCACACTGTTATATGAGCATTTGAAAATGTTGTGAAACCACATTCTGTAAAATAGATCACACATAATCAGTATAGCAAAATTTTCCCCAAATCATCAAAAAACGCCTCTGTTGAAGAGGTTACCTTCTTGTTCTGTGCTGCAGAATAGAGGCAAGAAGATCACAAGAAAGTATAATCTAGCATGTTTTGAATTGGGGCACATTAATAATTTTAGTGATCAAATTGCATTCCCAAACACTCCTCTCGGTGGAGAAGGGAGAGCAATTCCGGTGAATTGCTTACCCAGCTGCCTCTCTCTTTCTCAGAGCTTTCTCTGAGATTGCAATACCTTGCTCAGGACGACGTGGTCGCGGGTATTTCAAGGAAAGAAGGAGGTTGGAGGCCGACGCCGGAGAAGGAGGCCGACGTCGCTGTCGCTAGAGGCCTACGCCGCCATGGAGTCGCTTGAGGCTGACGCCGCCATTTCCGGGAAAGAAAGGCTTTGGAGTGGCTTGGAGGAGGGGGGACCCGACGCTGTTGTCGCTAGAGGCCGATGCCGCCGAAGAGTCACGGTTAGGACCAGGACAGGAGGAGGTGGTCGCGGTGAACCCTAGCCCTCTCCTTCCTTTCGCCTTCGGAAAACGCGATGGATCTTAAACCGGAGAGAACGGGCCTCAGGTTTCGGCACGCGATGTTTTGAACCTCGGCTTTGAGAAACGCCGGGCGGAATGAATTTTTATTGTGTTGACGGAAAAACAAACGGGTTTACAAAAAAGTCGAACCAACCCTCCGTTAATCGGCCAAACGGAACGGTGGTTTCCACCGTACCCAGGCAAAAACTCAAACAAATGTCAGGGCCTAAATCTACAATGGAAGAACTTATTTTATTTTATGTTCATCTTTTAATTCATTGTATTTTTTTGTTTACAGCCTGTATAAGTTTTTGAAAATATGAGACTTATATGCATCTCCAAGCGCTGAATGTTTTTGTCTTGTTCCATACTCAAGTCTCTACTTCAGCATATATCAAGCCCTACCTGGTTATTTAGCCTTCTCTCCCCAAAGCGTCTGTCAAGTCAAAATTGCAAAACAAAATATTTATTTTTCAAGTCCGGAGAGGTTCAAACATGACTCACAATTGGGTCGATTCAATTTCGCAGGATTTTACTGCTTTAAGCTTTTCTAATAGCCATGCTTAATGTTGTAATATGATTTTCTTTATGTGATTTTAGTGTAGGCTATAATAGCCTTTAGTTGTGGGCTGCTATTTCTTTGGGCTAGTTTATAAGAATAAGAATTTTATTTCAACTTGGTATCAGAGGACGGGTTGGGGCCGACCGCCGTTGCTTGAGGAGTTGAAGCTGGACCAAAAGGACAGGATGAAGTTGTGGTGTGACAGCCGGTCAACCATCAGTAGTTTTGCAAACTTCTTGTTGCCCAGTTCACGGCCATGATCGTAGAAAACATATAGAGATTGATAGATGCCTCCCTCCTTTATCTCAATGAAAACTCGTGCTCTTCCTCTTTTCTTGATAAGGGCTACTGCTGAGTTGCTACAGCCACGTGCGGACAAAGCTGCTGACAGGTTGCAGACTGCTTAACTAAGAGATTCAGTTCAGAGGATATGATCAGGGGTTGTAACAAGATGGGCTTAGTGAATATCTTTCGCCAATCTTGAGGAGGAGTGTTGTAATATGTATGTGAGGTGTATGTTATAAATAGCCTAGTTGTTGCCCTAATAAGAATAAAAAATTATTTCAACTCTTAACCCATTATTTTAATTTTGGGGGCTTCACCTTTAAGACTCTGTTTAGTGAGACTTATTTTCACCGGTCAAGCGATTACGATTGCATGAACCGGACTTCAGTGGAACTGTTTTCCTATTTTCATCGGTCAAGCGGTTACTTAACCGCATTTTAAGAGGATCGGGAAGTCAATTGGGGGCGGTTTTAGCCCATGTGAGGCCGTAACCGCTTGATCGGTGAAAATCCAGCAAAGTCCCCCAAACGGAGCTGAATTTGGTTTTCTAAGGCTCTGTTTGGTTGTGTTGTTGATGGATTAATTTGGCTTTCCGCTGATGAACTGTTGTATTGATAAGAGACACAACCCAAAAAAAGCATGCTGATTCAGTGTTTCCGAGCCAAAAAGAGTTTTGTTAAACGAAAATGTTTGGGTGCAACAGATAATTGAATAGGGCAAAACGGAGTTGCTGTAGCGAATTATTTTAGTTTTCTGAAATAAAACATATTGGTATCATCAACCACACTATGTAATTTGATTTTCTCATTAAAGAAATCATGTCAAATGCTAGCATGCAGTTTCGAAAATGATTTCTGAGCAAAAAATAAAGTGGGCAAGGAAATAAGCGCCAATTTCTGAGGCGATCACTGTTTATGGAGGTCAAATTTCCTGTTTTTACGATAAGATAAAAAAATGTAATGTGAAACACACCCATTCTGCATGGGGAATATGTATAGCTTCGATCCATGATGTAGAATCAGTATAATCTCAAAGTAATGGATCACCAAAGGGGTGAGCCACAAAATAGAACGCCTCTCGGGGGCAGGGTCCAATTCAAGTTTGAGGTCCCGGAGCATTTCTCATTTTTTAACTAAAATTAAGTGAAATTAAGATTAGTGAAATTGAAGATTAACAACCAATAATCAGTATAATCTCACTGATCATGTTTGAGTGAAATTGTTATTATCCCTTTTGTTTGATTAATAACTGTTTCGCGAAATAGTGTTCTCACATAGTCAAATTTTTTGCTAATTCCCAGAACATCTCCTCTCGGTGGGAAGGAGCAATTCCTAGGAAAATTGCTTAAATGCCCAATTATAGCGCCATTTCTCTCTTTTTTTAGTCTCACATCTCTTGTATATGATTGTTTTACTTCTCTGGATCTATACCTTGTATTCTCTGGAGAAGGGGGTGGAGGTCATTTCACGAGAAGGAGGTGGAGGTCGCCGGAGAAGGAGGTGGAGGTCGCCGGACAAGGAGATGAGCGGCCATGGAGGAGGAGGTCATTTCCGTCGGAGCTTTGGAGGAGAGCTTTGGAGGAGGGGGGACCTCGGCGCTTGGATCCGTCGGCCATGAAGAGAGGTTAGAGAGAGAGCTAGAGAGAGAGGGACGATGAACTCTATCCTTTCGCAGAACATACGCGATGGCATCTTCCGCGATGATGAACGAGCCTTCGGCATCGCAACCTTCGGCTTTGGCGCGCGTCTGGACGCAGGAAAAGCAGATTTTTATTGTGGTTGAAGTTATAATTATAACCGGCTTTTAAAAAAAGCGTGGTTTACAAAAAAAGTCTCTTCGAACCAAACACCTTACTTTTTATTCTCTCGCAAAAGGGCGGTCCAACGTATCTTGTTTCTTTCACCGTACCGCAGGCAAAAAGCCCAACCAAATGTCACCTAAGTTTACAACTGTAGAGACTTATTTTATTTTATGTGTGCTCTTTTATATTCTATTGTATTTTTTTGTTTACCTGTATAAGTTTTATAGCATAAATATGAGACTCTCTTGTATAAGTAAATTGTTTTTGGTCTTGTTCCATACTCAAGTCTCTACTTCAGCATGATATCAGAGCCCTACCTGGTTATCCCTCTGCCTTCTCTCCCATCAAAGCGTCTGTGACAACTCAAAATTCGCAAAACAAAATATTTATTTTTCTCTGATGATGAGAAAAGGCAGTACGAATTTTTCGAGATTTTTCGCGCATTTTCCTTTTCATTTTATTGGTTGAGTTGCTTAATAATGATTTTCTTTATTGTGAATTTTAGTGGGCTTGCGTAAATTTATGAGCTGTGCCTTTAGAGGTGGGCTAGCTATTTCTTTGGGCTGAGTTTATTAAGTGGGCTGTCTTTAGTCCTTTTGGGCTGCTGTTATCAAGTTATGGCTGGAGATTTGATGATTTTGACACTTGTAATAGTTATAGCTGGCTGGTTTGATTGTTCTGACACTTGGCTAGCCAAGATTGTTCTTTATCGCTGCGATCTCCGCATTTGGGGCGCGGATCTTCTCTTTGGGATGCATGTGGTGACACCTATTTGACCGTTGCGGACTTTTGCGCGGCTTCTTCTTGGCTAGTGTTGCCTCTTGTTCATTGCGGCGGCTGTCTCCTATATAAATAACCGATGCCTCCCTCCGCCTCTTCATTGCGGTTTGTTCTCTCCAAGCGACTAAACTCGTGCTCTCCCTGCGGCTTTTCTCGTCTGCTACTTCTTCACGCGGCTGCCTCTTCTGCCTTGCTACGGCCTGTTCTCGCACTGCTGCCCCGTTCTAGTCGCTGATCTGCTCCCTAACCGCTGTCTGCCGCCCGGTTTCTGCCTCGCTGTCGTTCAGGTTTGTGCATCGACTCATCACTGCTGATGTTGTTGCTGCGTTGCGTATTCCACCTAGCTCAGCTTCAAGGAGTGGTTAGTGCTCCTCTGGCTCCGTCGCCTCACTCTCAAGGAAGGTATTGTGACTTCGCCTCCTCATTGTTTTCTACCCTTCAGGTGCTACACACATCCGTTGCAGAGCCGTCTAGGAATTTGGATCTCGCCTCCCTCAAACAGCGATACTTGAAAGATGGTGACACGCTCCAGGTTTCTGGTGTGTATCACTTCCTTCCTCTTTTTCCTTATCCTGTAAGGATGTTCTCCATGTTCCGAGCTCTCTTTTACATTCTGAACTTCAGATAATAGGGCTGTTTTGGCAAAACCTTGGTTGTTTAGTGGTTGTTTCAAGCTCTTACTGTTTTGGTGCAGGATCAACTGACGCAGACTATACTTGGTAGAGGGCGACTATCTAATGGTTTTTCTTGACGACATTCCTCCCACTGCTGCACCTCTGTCTCCACCACTGTTATTTTGGCATAGCTGTTTAGAGCATGCCCCTCTCACAATTTCAAGAAAGCTCTTCCACTGTTTTCCTATAGTTCTTTTTGAATCATGTAAGCTTGGTAAACTGAACACCGTGTCTCATTTTAAGAGGACGGGAAATCCAATTGTACTCGGGGATTCTGGTTTTATCCCCGTACATTTTGATATTTGGGGGCACAATTATGGCTATCCAGTGTCTTGGGCAAAGTATTGGTACTTTGTTAGCTGAATTTGGAAAAGCCCACTTAACATCTAAGGTCATTTCAAAGTATTTTGAGTTTTCCGGATTATTATCCCACATTGTTTGGCTTTCCGTCTTTTCTATATAATGTATCTCTTATGTATTATAAGAGACACAACCCAAATAAACAGGTTGCATGCTTTCTATTACAGTGGTTTCCGCAGCCAAGAATTAAACGAAAAATCTCCTGCGGACTCCCTCTTCCGTCCGCCCTGCTGCCTGTCTCTGCGGTCTCCAGTGCACCCTCTAGTCGCGTCTCTCCAGGACTCCCTCTTCTGCGCTGCTGTGCGGTCTATGCGGCCTCCCTTATCCTGTTTTCTGTGCGATCCACTTCTCTTCCCCCCCTCTCTTCTTATCTGGCCCCCCTCCTTTTATAGCCATCCTGTGGGGTTGTCTTGTGCTGCGGCCTCTTTGTCCGGCGCGACACCTCTCTCCTTGATCTCCTTCATCCGCCGTTCGCGCAGCATCCGCTAGCTCGCCAGTTATAGCTCGCCAGTTCGGGCGAGAGGAGCTTAGTCGACAGCTACAGATTTCGCCAGCCCGCCAGCTCGAGGCGAGTCAGTCTTCTCAGTTCTCTCCTGTCCGCCGCGGTCTGACCCAGACCGCCGCGATGAAGCAACTTCTTCCAGCTCGGCGAATGGTAGCGTTCAAGTCCGCTGATCGCTCTCTAGCTGCTGCCTTCACCGGTCTCCTCCAGGCTGCGGCCTCATTCCCCTCGCTGCTCCTCCAGCTCGGCGGCCTCCTTCCCCTTGCTGCGGTCCTTCAGCTCGCTGCGGCCTCCAGCTTGCATCGCCGGCCTCCTTCAAGCTTGCGGCCTCCAGCCCGCTTCTTAGCCCGCTGTCTCAAAACTCGCTGCGGCCTCCTTCCAGCTCGCTGCGGCCTCCATGTCTACATCTGCAGAATTACGGCAGTGTTGAACGCCCGGCCTCTATACCAAGTGACGAGCTCCGGATCACTAATTTCGCTCACTGGCAAGAAGAACTTTGTGGAATGGGCACACTGTTCTCCTTCAGTCAAAATTTCTTCATCATCTGACCCAGAGTGGTGTCCCTACTGAGGAGTGGTTACGCAATGACGGGCGTGTGCCTTGGCTCCTCAACTCTCTTTGAATCTTATCGTCTATATCATGAGACGGAAAGGCATGTGGGACGAGCTACACACCCTCTACTCCGGCAAAGATAAATGTCTCCAATCTCTATGATATCATCATCTTCAGGCCCTTGACAGCAGTGACGCAACCGACTTCGTTTTGTTGTCTCAAGCCCGGTCTCTGGTTGATTGGATCCACCATCAGCCTCTCTTCTCGCTGCTCAACACAGAAGGAAGCTGTGGGTATATGAAGGGTACCCCCTCATCTTCACAGTGTCCAGAAGGACATCGGTACTGTTCGTCCTTACGCTCAATGCTTCTCAAAGTCGCCTCCGGATGTTCCCGGACTTCCTTCTCCGGCTTGTTCCGCACCTTCTTATTCTCTTCCCCCCTCTGCCCGTGGTGGCCGCTCACTCTCGCGGCCGTCGCGGTTTCGCCTTGCTCCTGTGGTAAAGCTTGAGGCCACTTTTTCGCAAACATGGCCGACCTCCTCGTCATGTCTGCTGCTAACCGCTTCCTCTTACTCTCGAATCTTCTCCAGTGGCTTTCATGTTCTCTTGCCTCTCTCTCCACCTATCCTCTCTTTTGATACTCATCTCACCTCTGTTAGGCCAACAGTACTTGTCTTTCATCCTATTACTGTTGCTAATGGGGCGTGTTCTCCGTCTTCTATGTGCTGATTTTCTCCACTTTCTCTCTCCTACGCTCGCTTACATGTTCCCTCTCCTTGTTTACTCTCTGCGGTCGCCTTGCTGATTCATCTCGTGACATTTACTTCTCCTTTTTATAGGATCAGCAGACGGCACATGGGGACCATGGGCTCTATCCTCTTGACGACTCTCCTATCCTCGCATCTATCTCCTCTTCGGATTGGCATCGTCGTCTACATGCTCCTCTTCCAGTCCTAAGGCTCGCTTCCTGATGTTCTCCCCTTTTCGTTGCGAACGGCAGCCCTTCAACCCCCCTCATCTACCCGCTCCTTTTTTTTGCTCCGATATATGGGCCTCTAGTATTTCTGGCCTCTATTTTCCTTTTATTGATGATTTCTCGCTGGCGTGGTTATATCTCCTCGGGATGTCTTCCCGCGCGGCTTTCCCTCAGCTCGCACTCTTCTCTGCGCCTATTCGCACATTCGAGCTGCGCGGGAGTACACCACCTGCCACTTTCTTGTCGCATTCTTCACCCCTATGTCGCTCCACAACAGAATGGTGACCGAGCGGTCGCTGGATTCGCTCTCGCTTACTTGGGTCGCGACCTCCTGGAACTATCTCTCCACGGCTTGCTTCCTCATCCGCTGCTCTTGTCCTTATGCTACTCCCTTCAGCCTCCTCTTTCCCACAACTCCGCCTTTTCCTCTTCCGCCACGAGTGTTTGGGTGTACCTGCTACGTTCACCACCTCGGTCCCTCCACGGACAAGTTGGACCCTCGTGCAAGCAGATCTTTGTCGGGTACTCGCGCACTCAGAAGGGTTATGTCTGTTACTCGCCTACTACCCGCAAGGTTACTGTCTCGCCACGTCAACCCGCGGCGACTACTTTCCGTTACGAAGACCTTCCTTCTCTTGCCCTGCTCCGGATATCGCTATGCCTCCCGCTCGCCGTCGTTCGTCTGTCATTCCTGCTCCTCACTCCTCAGCCTCTCTCCCTTCCCCGCCTCTTCGCGTCCGTCCACCACCTCCGGTTATCCGGGTCTATTCTCGTCGCTCCCGCATTCTGTGGCTCCTCTGCAGTCGGCTTCGCCCTCTGGTGCTCTGCTCCCTGCGGTCCGGCTCCCGTCTCCACCGTCACCGATGGCGAACTACGTCTCGCTCCATCGCCTCTCCCCCTCTCTTCTTCACTTTGCCACCTCCTTATCTTCTGTCAGTCCCTAACTCTTTGCAGGAGGCGCTTCACCATCCTGTGGCGGGCTGCCATGGACGAAGAAATGACGGCCCTTCTGGGCCAACCAGACCTGGGTCTTGGTCCCCTTACCTCCCGGTCAGCACCCTGTTGGATGCAAATGGGTCTTCGTCATCAAGCATGCTCCTGGCACTATTGCCCGCCTGAAGCCCGTCTTGTGGCCCGTGGCTTCACACAACAGGAGGGCCTCGACTATGAGGAAACATTCTCTCCGGTGGCCAAGCTTAACACTGTTCGCGTTCTTCTCTCCGTCGCGGTGCACCGCCGCTGGCCTTTTCATCAGCTTGATATCAAGAACGCTTTTTGAATGGCGACCTTCAGGAAACTGTCTACATGCGCCACGGCTTGTTCTGAGACCACGGGGGAGTCTCGGGTCTGTTCTCGCTATTCTCAGTCCCCACGGGCGTGGTTTGACAAGTTTAGTTCGGGACATGGGGTTCACTCGTTCTGCAGCCCGGTTTCCGTGCCTCGCTGTCGTTCAGGTTTATGGCATCTGACGTCAAATCACTGCTGATGGGGTTGCTACTTCCTGCGTTGCGGGTATTCCACTACGATCTTCAGAGGAGTGGTTAGCGTGCTCCCTCTGGCATGCTTCGATCGCCTTCACTCTTGTCAAGGAAGGTATATCGTGTCAGTAGGTTCATGCATGCTTCTCATCTCCAAGCGGTTGAACGGATTCTCCGATACCTTAAGGGAGCTCCAGGCCAAGGGCTGGTTTACACACCTCCGACTCTGCTCTGCGCATTGGTTGCCTATTCTGATGCCGACTATGCAGGTTACTGGACGATCGAAGGTCAACTAGTGGGTTCTGTACGTATTTTGGTGGGCATCTTATTACTTGGAAGAGTAAGAAACAATGGTGGCTCAGGTTCCTCTGCAGAGGCTGAATACTAGATCAATGGCCTCAGTTGTCTTCAGAACTCACTGGCTTGAAAGTCTCCTTACTGACCTCGGTTCTTCAGTAAAACTCCCCTCCTAACTGCTGTTCTATTTTGTGATAGTCAAGCCGCCATACACATCGCAAAGAATCCGGTTTCTTTCATGAGCGCACAAAACATATCGAGGTTGACTGTCACTTTGTTGGTGCAAAGGTTCAACTGACGCAGAAACTTGGAATTAAAGCATGTTCCAGGAACTGATCAAGTTGCCGACGTTCCTCACAAACTGCTCTTATCAAGCACTCTGTTCTACCAATGTTTGTCCAAGCTGGGTGCATATGGACCTATACGCTCCAGCTTGAGCATGGAAAAGCCCACTTAACATTAGGCCCATTTGAATAGCATTTATTACTGTTCTCTCCTCTCTTCCCACATTGTGTATCATGTATCTTTTCGTGTCTCTCTTTCTCTCCTCTACTCGGATGATTCTCTTTTATCCCTGTACTCATTCTTTGTATTTGTATCAAGTGGACATATATACAAGGTTGGCTTTCTCCATTTCTACAGTTACCTTTATAGATGATTACTCGCGGGTTACCTGGTTGTATTTACTTCGTGATCGTACCAAACTCACGACGACGTTCCATGCGTTTCTTATGCAAACGCGCACTCAGTTTTCTACCTGTGCCAAAAGTCTTCGTACGGAGAATGCTCGAGAATATACTGGTCGCACCTTCTCCAACCTATGCACTGAGTTCGGTATTATACATCAGACTTCGCGTAATTATACGCGTCAACAGAATGGCGTAGCCGAACGGAAAAATCGCCACCTCCATGATATGACTCGATCTTTCATGATCCAAATGTAGGTTCCTCTCCTCTACGGGAACTTTGTCGTCTCTACTGTTTGTCATCTCATCAATCGCATGCCTTCGTATGTCCTCAACTTTGTGGCGCTCATTACTCTCTTTTACCCATTCATAATTCTCTTCTCTCTCACAGCTCGTGTGTTTGGATGTACCTGTTATGTCCACCACCTTGGTCCTTCCAATGACAAGCTAGCCTTTGCGCTACAAAAGTTATGTTTGTTGGGTACTCACACACTCAGAAGGGGTATGTCTGTTTTTGTCCGACCACTGGTAAGGTGCTTGTGTCTGCTGATGTCTCCTTTCATGAAGACCAGTCATATAACACCAGTCCTTCTAATCCCCTTCTTCCTCCTCTGCTACCTCGGCCCATCATACCCGTGATGTCTCCACTTCCACCACTTCTCCCTACTCTGCTTCGGGTTCCCACACCACCACCAGTTTCTTCCAAACCTCCTATCATACAGGTTTACGATCGTCGTCCTCCACGTCCAGATGCCCTACAACAGCTTTCCCCTACCGGTATGCTCTCGCGGCCTGTTGATGCGGCAATCTCCTCCACAGCACATCTAATGTCCAATTATGTCTCTCTACATTGGCTCTCTCCGCCCCTTCTTCACTTTGCTCTCTCTCTCCTCTATCTTTATACCTGACTCTGTGGAGGAAGCCCTCCAGCATCCACGGTGGCGTGCCGTCATGGAGGAAGAAATGCATGCTTTATGAGGTAATCACACCTGGGATCTTGTATCTCTTACTTCTGGTCACAGCTGTGTTAGCTGCAAGTGGATCTTTACTATCAAACATATTGCGGATGGGACGGTGGATCTCTTAAAGGCTCGGCTGGTAGCTCGGGGCTTTACCCAACAATATGGCCTTGATTATGAGGAAACCTTTTCTCCCGTTGCAAAATTGAATTCCGTTCGGGTTCTGCTCTCCTTAACTGTTCACCGCCGATGGACTCTACATCAGCTGGATGTCAAGAATGCTTTCTTGAATGACGATCTTCTTGAGACCGTTTACATGCATCAACCGCCCGGGTTTGAGACCACGGGGGAGTCTCGTGTATGCTTACTTCGCAAATCTATCTATGGTATCAAACAGTCTCCTCGAGCATGGTTTGGGAAATTCAGCAAGGTCGTTCGTGAGGTGGGCTTCAAATAGAGCTCTGCAGATTCCTCTCTCTTCACTTGTCACCAGTCAACTGGGACCATAATACTTCTAGTTTATGTAGACGATATTCTGATCACTGGTGATGACTTAACAGGGATACAACATGTTAAGCAACATCTAAACTCTATCTTCCAAATCAAAGACCTGGTAAATCTTCAATACTTTGTTAGCCTGGAGGTAGCTCGACGACCTGATGACCTAGTCTTATCTCAGCGTAAGGATTGCGTTGACCTTCTGCAAGATACCGGCTTCTCGGGGTGTAAACCTGCGGATACCCCGATGGAAGTCAACCACATGTTGTGTGCTCAGGGCTCTGAGGAGGACTCTCTACTTCCAAATCCAGAATACTATCGTCGTCTTGTGGGTAAATTGATCTTCCTAACCGTCACAAAACCAGATATATCATTTGTGGTTGGTGTGGTAAGTCGATTTATGCATACCCCACGGGTCTCTCACCTCCAGGCTGTGGAGCGCATTCTCAGATACCTGAAGACTTCTCCAGGGCAAGGACTTGTTTACAAGCCATCCTCTTCTCTTTCTCTTATTGCATACTCAGATGCGGATTACGCGGGATCGTTGGATGATCGACGGTCTACAACTGGGTTTTGTACTTACTTTGGAGGAAATCTTATCACATGGCGGAGTAAGAAGCAGACAGTTGTTGCTCGCTCGTCTGCTGAGACTGAGTACCGTGCAATGACGGTTGTTACTTCTGAACTAACTTGGCTTGGAAGTCTCTTAGGAGATTTGAGAGTTAAATTGTCCTCACCTCCAACGTTGTTTTGTGACAGTCAAGCTGCAATACACATTGCAAAGAATCGGGTGTTCCATGAGCGGACTAAACATATTGAGGTTGATTGTCACTTCATTCGTGAGAAGGTCCAATCAAAGGAGCTAAAGCTTGAACATGTTCCTGCATCTGGGCAAGTTGCTGACGTTCTCACCAAGGCTTTACCTCGCAAGTTGTATTACCAGTTCTTGTCCAAGCTTGTTGTCTACGACTTGTACGCTCCAGCTTGCGGGAGAGTGTTAGATGACATAGGAAAGATTGTTGTAAAGGCTCAATTATAAGCTCATTTCCTTTTTCTCTTTTTAGTCTCACATCTCTTGTATAGGATTGTTCTCCTTCTCTTCTCCTATATATTTGTATTCTCTCTTGTATTTTACACATGAAGTATATGCAAGGTTTGTTCATTCTTTTCTACAGTGTCACATCTTTATCAATACCTCCGTCATTTTGAACTATCGATCAAGGATATTTAAAACATTCACTATGAAAAATATTTTTATCACCCAACTTAATAACAAAGTCATCTGTCCTTCTTGCACTACTAAATTTAAACTCCATATACTCTGTCTTTGTCTTGCTCGACCTAAAACCCTTCTTTTTAAAAGAGTCTCGTCAAGATTCAAGTTTTGCGTTTACACCCTCACGCGTCTCATTGACCAAAACGATATCATCCACAAATAATAAACACCAAGGTATTGCTTATTGGCTATGTACGGTGAGCTCATCTAAGATAAGGGCTTAAGCTAAACATTGATGTAAGCCAACATTGATAGGGAATTCTTGTGTTAATCCTCCATATGTCCTCACCCTTGTCACTGAATTTGTACATATATCTTTAATTATGTTAATGTATGATACATTTACACCTTCCTTTTCTAAGACTCACCATAAGATCTCTCTTAGACCTCTATCATAAGCCTTCTCAAGATCGATAAACAACATATGCAGATCTTGTTTTCTTTCTCGGTAGTTGTCAATGAGTCTCCTCAAGAGATTTTGTATATCTTCTTTGTTCTTAACATATAGCTTATGACTTATCAATTTAATTTCTCTATAATTAACATAATTTTGTATATCTTCTTTGTTCTTATACAAATGTACCAAAAAAATTTTTCATCATTGGTCTGTCATTCTCTTTGACTTCAGTAGCTTATTGAAAAAATATATAAGCCACAAAATTCCTTCATTCCCTAAACATTTTCATACTTCGATGAGTATATCGTCTGACACAACAGTCTTTCCATTTTTCATCTTCTTTAGAGCATTATTTACCTCTGCTAATTGAATTTTACAATAAAATGTTATGTTTTATACTTCTTCGACATACTTACACTTTCTAAGTGCAATTCATTATCATTTGTTTCATTATAAAGTTGATAAAAATATCTTTTATATCGCTTTTTAATATCCACATTATCTGTTAAAACTGAATTTGTTTCATCCTTTATGTATTTTACTTGGCTTAAATCTTTTGTCTTCTTTTCTCTAGCTCGAGCAATTTTATATATGTCACGTTCTGCATCTTTGGTATTTAGTCGCTTATAAAATTATTCATAAGTTTGATTTCTTATTTTACTTATTACAGGTTTAGCTTTTTTTTTGACGATTTTATATCTGGCTAAATTGTCATCATTCCTACAAGCGTAAAATGATTTATAGTTGATCATCTTGACCCTCACTTCGTCTTGCACTTCCTCTTTCCACCATCAACATTCTTTATTTGGGGGTGCATAACTTTTTGATACTCCAAGTACGTTCTTTCCAATTGTCCTTAAATGTGAATACATAACTTCTCATGAGACACTAAGATCAATATAAGGGACATCAACTAGTTGTTTCATAACTGTTGTCTTGAAATCAACCTGTTTTTCATCTTTAAGTTCCACCACAGAATTTTTGACAACATTTTTATTTTTGTCTTAAATTTATTATATTAAATTTGTACGTTTAACACTACTAACCTATGTTGTGTTGTCAAACTTTCTCCTGGTATGACTTTGCAATTCTTACAAATCATTTTATCTTTTTTACGAATCATAAAATAATCAATTTGTGACTTAGGCTATATTTGTTTGAGCGTTTTGCAACTCTGTTTTGGGCAAACGTCACCGGAAGGAGGGTAAACAAATGAACCTCCGGCGGCGTTTGCTCTGTTTCCACCCGCCAGCATTGAGAAACGCTCCAAAAAGCTCCTTTTGGAGCAGCCACCTCCCCCCTCCGGTTCGAACTATTTGTTTCCATCCGCCGGATCGACCCACCACCGCTAAAACAAATGAAGCCTTATTTGATCTGCTTTTAAACATACTTAAATGTTTTTTCACTTTTTATAAAAAGCGTATTTGTCACAATTAGCTAATGTGCTACGACAAAGTCTCGGTCTTATTCATTTCATTCTTCATATCCAAATCTTTCATGAACGACTGTATAATCTCAATTATTCTTTCATATATGTCTATTTAAGTCTCCTCCTATGAAAATCTTCTATTTGTGGAATTTTCCTTACCAAACCATGTAAGTCTTCCCAAAATTGTACTTTAATAGCTTCACTTAATCCTACTTATGGCGCGCAAGCACTGATCACATTAATAGTTTTCTTTTCTATGACTAATTTAAGAGCTATGATTCTATCACATTTTCTACTTAACCCAACAACTTCATCCCTCCGAGTATCTACAATAATATCAGCTTCACTGCTTGTTTTATTTTTTCCTGTGTACCATAATTTAAAACCCGAATTATCTAAAAATTTAGCTTTCTCACTTAGGGGTGCAAGTTGAGTTGAGTCAGCTCGTGAGCTCGATGAGCCGGCTCGAAAAAAGCTCGACTCGAGCTCGAGCCAGTTGTGCTCGAGCTCCAGCTCGAGCTCGGCTTCTCTTGTTCATGAGCTCGCGAGCTTTTTATTTTGACTTTTTTAAAAATAAATAAATAAATATAAATAAAAAATGGTTAATGAGCTGAAAAGCTCGGGAGCAGCTCGAGCTCGACTCGAGCTCGTGAGCTCGACCTCAATATATTAATCTCGAGCTCGAGCTCGAGCCATGCAAATTGAGCTCGTCGAGCTCGAGCTCGAAATATTTACCTCGAGCTCGAGCTTGAGAATTTTGCCCAGCTCGACTCAGTAAGAATAATATCATTCACATAGACAAGAATAATGACCCTACGACCATACACAGCAGTCTGAACAAAGCACGTGTGGTCGGCATGACATCTGGTGAACCCACTCTGAAGCACAACAGTCCCGAACCGTTCAAACCACGCTCGAGGGGACTGCTTCAGCCCATACAAGGATTTCTGCAAAAGACAGACACGACCCAAATACTCCCCTTGAAGCTTGTAACCGGGGGGCGGATCCATATAAACTTACTCAGCAAGATCGTCATTGAGGAAGATATTCTTCACGTCCAGTTGATGAAGAGGACACCCATGACAGACAGTAAGAGAAACCAGTAGACGGGCAGTAGAGAGCTTGGCCACAGGAGCAAATGTCACGTCATAATCCCCAGGAGCCTGAGTGAATCCCTTTGCGACAAGGCAGGCATTATAGCGGTCAAGAGAACACGATGATGTTTGTCAAGTTCATAAGCATTATAATGAAAATTATCAACTAATACATCAGACAAAGTAGGAAATAAACGTTTTATAGAAAGAATAGAGGGATGTTCAAGGCAACAATGCCAGGACTCCAAAGTGACCACCTGTTCAGCATAAAAGGCCTGAGGAGAAGATGCAGGAGTGGAAGAATCAAACACGTAGAGCCCATCCACCAGACTACCAAAGCCAATCATCGTCCCCGTCTTCAGGTCCTGAAACACACAAGAAGAGGGAAAGAATGTCACAGAACAGTTCATAGAGTTTGTCATATGACTAATTGAAATAAGATTGCGAGTAAACTTGGGTACATGAAGGACAAAAGAAAGAGTAAGAGATGAGCAGGGGATTGTTCTTTTTCCAGCAATTGGAGATAAGGAACCATCCGCAATGCTCACTTTGTCTCGACCAAACAAAGGAAGGTAAGACACAAAACCTGTAATAGAGCCGGTCATATGATCTGTTGCTCCAGAATCGATAATCCAATGGGTAGAGGGACGAGAGGATGCATTATGAGCACCAGAGGGTCCTTGATGATCATAGGAAGACGAGGACACGAAAGGCTCCAAAGTCTGTTGCTGCATCAGACATCGAAAGACATAAATCTCATCGGCGGACAAAGCCAGTGGAGCAGACTGGGTAGTGGGAGGAAACGTCTCCTCAGAGGCATTAGACAGGTGAGCAGAGCGGGGCTGAGTAGAGTGACCTTGAGAACAACAGTAACCACGACCGTCACGTGGTATAGAGCTCCCACGGGGTGCAGGAAATCCATGAAGACGAAAATAGGTGTCCCGAGTATGACGGGACTTGCTGCAGTAATCACAAAGCAAGTGATCTTTGTCGGTGGACTTGGGCTTGGAATCACGTGAAGCTCTACTGCCAAACTGAACAGCTAGGGCAGAACCTTCAGGAGCAGTATCAGGGGTCCATGTCTGTCGTTGATCAAATTCCTGTTGAACCAGACTGAAAAAGCTCGGGAAGGGATGGCAAAGTGGAAAGCCCAAAAATATGCACACTGATCGGATCAAAGTCGCGGTGTAGGTCATGAAGGAACTCAAAAACTTTGTTCCTATCTTCCCGAGCTCGAACGAGGAGCTCATCCTCATAAGACACAAGAGTAAGGGAGTCAAAGTAATCATACTCTTGGTACAGTTGAGTGAATTCCAAATAGTAGACAGACGGAGGGCAATCACCCTGACAAAGGAAGAAGATCTTTTGTCGCAGCTGGAAAATCCGGGAAGCATTACCCCGACAGGAGTAAGTAGCCTCAGCCCTCTTCCAAATATCTGTTGCAGTCTCCAAAAACAGATAATTCTGAGCAATCGAGTCAATCATAGAGTTTGTCAACCAAAACATCACACAAGAGTTCTCAGACTCCCACTGTAGCCAGTCCGGAGAATCTTTGGCCGGTGTAGGAATAGTCCCCAGAACATACCCAAACAAACACCTGCTCTTCAAGGCACCGTACCGCTACCCGTACGTCCAGAAGACTGAGATAAAGCGTTGCATTTGGGAAATGCTTACCGCTCGGTATCATCCGCCACAGTACTAGCTCCTTTTCGTCTACCATCATCCTGGTAAAAAAAGGACGGGTTGTGGTGGTTTTGTGTGGACTATCGAGGTCTGAACAGCTCTACTATCAAGGATAAGTTCCACATTCCTCTGATCGAGGAATTGTTAGACGAATTGCATGACGCTCGTCTCTTTACCAAGCTCGACCTTCGATCGGACTACCATCAGATTCAGATGCGGGAGGCGGACATACACAAGACAGCTTTTCGTACGCATGATGGGGCACTACGAGTTCATGGTGATGCCTTTTGGGCTCACCAACGCTCCGTCCACGTTCCAAGCCGTCATGAACGAGATCTTTCGTCCTCTACTCCGTCGATCAGTGCTGATTTTTTTTGATGATATCCTCATTTACAATACCAGTTGGGAGGAGCACGTGGTCCATGTCGAGCACGTTTTCACCATCCTCCGCCAACACCAGCTATACGCCAAGCATTCTAAGTGCTCGTTCGGGAAAGCAGAGCTGGAGTACCTGGGACATTTGGTCTCCGCTAGAGGTGTCAAGGCTGATCCCAAGAAGATCGAGAGCATGCTTTCGTGGCCTCGCCCCCATACGGTTTGAGCACGACGCGACTTCCTGAGCCTCACCGGTTATTACAAGCGATTTGTCAAGGATTATGGCAAGATCGCTCGTCCACTGACTCAATTATTACAGAAGGAAGCCTTCCATTGGTCGGAGGAGGCAGACGCAGCATTCCAGGCCCTTAAGGGGGCCATGACGACAACTCTGGTTCCCGCCCTTCCCGATTTCAATAAGGAGTTTGTGCTCGAAACCGATGCCTCCGGCGTGGGCATCGGCACGGTGTTGATGCAGGAGGGCCGGCCTCTGGCCTTCTACAGCAAGGCGTTAGCACCTCGCACCCTCGGACTTTCCACTTATGAGAAGGAGATGCTGGCGATCAATCATGCGGTGGCCATGTGGCGGTCATATTTGTTGAAGAGACATTTCACAATCTGTACTGACCATCAGAGCTTGAAGCACTTCTTGCAACAGTGTGTCTCCTCTTCGCTTCAGCAGAAGAAGGTGGTGACTAAACTGTTGAGCTATGATTATGAAATTCTTTACCGGCAGGGCAAGGAGAACGTGGTTGTCGACGCCTTATCCCGCTTACCGAAGAGCTCCGTCGGCCAACTTTCGGGGCCCCTACTGCACTCTCCGGATGATATTCAGGAGGAGATCATGCGAGACCCCGCACTGTGAGTCATTGTGGAGTCCCTTCGATGGGGGCAGCCTACTACACCGGGCTACCAACTGCTAAATGACAGACTTTATTATCAGGACCGTGAGGTCATTCCACCACAGTCCGCCCGGAAAGTGGTTATGATGCACGAATTTCACTCTTCCCCGACAGGTGGTCATGCGGGAATGTTTCGGCCTCGGACATACTTGTTGGAGAGACATTTCACAATCTGTACTGACCATCAGAGCTTGAAGCATTTCTTGGAACAGTGTGTCTCCTCTCCGCTTCAGCAGAAGTGGGTGACTAAACTGTTGGGCTATGATTATGAGATTCTTTACCGGTAGGGGAAGGAGAACGTGGTTGCCGATGCCTTATCCCGCTTACCGGAGAGCTCCATCGGCCAACTTTCGGGCACCATATTGGACTTTCTAGATGATATTCAGGAGGAGATCATGCGAGACCCCGCACTGCGAGTCATTGTGGAGTCCCTTCGACAGGGGCAACCCACTACACCGGGCTACCAACTGCTGAATGACAAGCTTTATTATCAGGACCGCGTGGTCATTCCACCACAGTCCGCCTGGAAAGTGGTTATGATGCACGAGTTTCACTCTTCCCCGACAGGTGGTCATGCGGGAATGTTCCGGACTCTTCAGCGGGCGCGAGCGAATGTGTTTTGGACGGGATTACGACGCGACATCCAGCAGTTTGTGCGACAATGCGAGATATGCCAGTGGCAGAAATATGAGACGACTTCTCCGGCTGGCTTACTTACCCCTCTGGAGATACCGCACCACATCTGGGAGACAGTCCATGGATTTCATCGACGGGTTGCCCAAGTTTCCGGGCAGGACAGTGATATTGGTCGTGGTTGACAAGCTCTCAAAATATGATCATTTTCTGGCGTTGAGCCACCCGTACAGCAGCGAGTCCGTCGCCACGCTCTTTGTTCGAGAAATTGTCCGTCTCCACGGCACACCGCATACTATCATTTCCGACCGGGATTCGACTTTCGTGGGCAATTTCTGGCATGAGCTCTTTCGATTACAGGGGACTTGCTTGCGCTTCAGCACGACAAATCACCCCCAGACAGATGGACAGACTGAGGTTCTCAATCGGGGGGCAGAAACATACCTTCGTTGCTTCGTGATGGACGAGCCGCGGACATGGACCAATTGGCTGCACTGGGCCAAATATTGCTACAACACTTCCTACCATTCCGCCAGCAAGATGACCCCATTCGAGGTCGTTTACGGTCGTCCTCCTCCCTCCTTAAGCAGCTATGAACCGGGCAGCACAGCAGTTCCGATCGTGGATCGGGCACTCAAAGACCGGGACCGTACTATCGCCACTCTGCGTGAGAACCTCCGTACCACACAAGATCGCATGAAGGCCCAGGCCGACAAGCATCGCACGGACCAGGAGTTCGTCGTTGGCGATGAAGTTTTCCTCAAGCTCCGCCCTTACCGACAGGTGCCAGTGGCCCACCGGACGAACCAGAAACTGGCTCCTAGTTACTATGGGCCCTTTCGTATCATCCGTCGTGTGGGTCCGGTCGCTTACACCTTGGCCCTCGCCGAGGGCTCGCGCATTCATCCGACGTTCCATGTATCTCTACTTAAACGGAGGCTCGACGACACAATTCAGGCCAACACATTCCTTCCATAAGCCACAGTCGCAGGCGAACTGCGTCTGCTACCCGAGGAGATCTTGATGCTCAAATGGAAACGTCGGGGTACCGAGTACCGTCCCGAGCTCCTTGACAAATGGAAACACTTGTCAGCAGCACACAATACTTGGGTGGATCTGTTGGAATTTAGGGAGCTCTACCCGGACTACCACCTTGAGGACAAGCTGGTTCTTGATGGGGAGGGGAATGTTACGCCCCCAAACATGACTCAGATCTTTGGGCGTACATATGCTCGCAGGCGGAAGACGACGACAGGTTGCAACGGGGTTGAACCATCCGGTTCAGCCCCCACTCTCTAAAGTCGGCGGATTGGGGCTGAACCCACCCGGTTCAGCCCCGTGGGACGGGCCGGCCGGCCCCTCTTGGGCCCGGGTATATTTATACCCGAGGACTCTCTCTTTTGGGGGCATTGAAGAATATCCAAGGTATTTCTCTTGTCCTTCTTCTCTAACCTTAATTCCTCTCTAGTTCTCTCTTTAGTCTCCTTCTCTCTAGTTCTCTCCTAACACAATTGAAGGAGGAATAGAATAGAAAGCTGTTACGAGTTCTCCGTCATTTATCTTAGTATATTAGTATTATGTTGTATCGAGTCCTTATTATATCAAGTCTTTATTATGATGAGTGGTGTTAGAGTATTTAGGTATTTATATATTTCACATATTATCTTTATAGCGGGTATTTAGGTCCATGCCATTTGGGCCATATATAAGGAGGTCCTTTCATGTATTTGAGGATAAGCAATGAAGAATGAAATTCCTTTTCTCTCTTTAAAATTCCTCTCTCTCTCACTCTCTCTAAGTTCTTCTCTCCTTCCTCTACCCTCTAGGATTTCTTCCTCTCTCATCTCCTCCTCCACTATTCTAGGGTTTAACCCCATTGTATCTCCGTCTCCTTCCCCCTACAATCTCCGGACCATAACAAAATCAAAGCTAGACATGAATGTAGAACTTCCTTAACTTCTACACCTAAAACTGCATTACTATTGACTGAGAACATACATGTTTCTTCATCTGCCAGGAGATTAATTTATGAGGATTTATAAACAGCAGATTACTAGGAATGTTAAATATTATCAAGAATTACCATTATCATACAAGATATTGCGCTCAATAAACTTATGTACCATTCAATCATGGTTATGTAATATAATAAACAAGACAGGCTCAAATAAATTCATTTAAGAAAACATAGTCAATACCTTGTCATTCAAATATATTGCTATTGCAAGTGCTTCTTCAGGTCCACTGGTCCATTCAAGAATTTTCTTCGCCCAATACATTCTGCTAAGCAAGGAGTACATCAGGATAGCCACAATCTGATTTATTGAAATAAAATTTTGAAATGCGAAAGTTGTTCAACTATATAATTGCAAGAGTTGTACCTCCATGCAACTATAGCCACATTTTCTTCATGTGAAGAAGTTTTACAAAGTAACAAAATCCATACAATATGAGTAGGAGACATTTCTTAGTAGAGTCCAACAAAGGTTATGGTTAAATATGGCACAACTATTTGGCAATTTATTTTAGGTTGTACATGGATGGCACATTTAAAGAGTTTAAGGGAACGTCTAGCATGGCGATGGTGGTCGTGAACGTGGTGGTTATGAACTGTTGTTCGTGAACGTCCAACCTCACCTAAGGAACTCCATCTACTTTTATGTTCAAAATTAGTTTTTTTTTCTTGGTGGCGGTCATAACTGTTGTCATGCCAAACACAATGTATGACTGTGGCATTTTGTCCAAACTCACCGGGCCAAACGAGCCCTAAGGGTGAAGCTAAATGTTAATCATAAATTTAAGGGTGATAGATAAAGCTAAATATAAATAATCATGATTTCAAAGAAACAAAATAACGCAGGTGCAAATGATGTATTTTCCTCATTCACTTGTAAAATGGCATTGGAGATGTTTGCCTTAGTCAACCTTCCAAAGCAGGATCAATGGCTTGCATGCATCATTCAAAAATTAAGTTGGGTTGCACTTTAATTAATTCATGATTTTATTTATTGTGCACAAGCACGAGGGGTTAGCAAACCACTATCTACTGAGACACGGAAGAGCATTGGTTTAGTAGCATATTGGATATGCAAAATGTATGTTGGAGATGAAATACCACAGGATTGACCCTCACCCATGGGGGTTTAAGCTTTTGTATTGAATAAGGGTTTGATTTTAGTCTATCAGCCTAACTTTGGTCCCTCTTTGGTTCCCGCTCTCGTCAGAGCTGATGGTTCTGCCCAAATTTAGTTCATGCGGTTGATGGTTCTCATGAGTCTTGGTGCCTTTAACCATGGTTATCAAAATTCAAGATCAAGTGACTCACACGATAGTTTCACATGATTGAGTGTGCTCTTAATGCATGATACTTGATGATATTGAAAAGTTTACGTTTGAGAGGGATTGGTGAAATTAAATGTTCCTGTAAAAATATCATATTGTTTGCACTCACCATAAGTTTTTGGATTGAATATTAGCTCCCTAAAGTGTCTGTTGCACAGACACACAAAAAATTAATCCTAAATCCCGTATAGACAGCATATAAATTAACTTAGATTTGAAATTAGCCCAACCAATCAATTGCAGGATTTGTATTGCCAGGATTTACTAGATGAGATTCAACTCAAAGAGAAATATTCATCATATAATTACAAAATGGAATACGCTTACTAGCATCACATGATTGAGGAACCCGTCCACATATTTCTTCATGCAAGCTTGATTTTTAATCTCAAAATAGATTTAATAGAACATGAGATAATAAAGGGAAGGAAGTTCATGTCGTCTCTCTTGGAAAGTAAATTCAAGATAATTCAATCTTCAGAAAATATATCAACCAAAATACACAGGCAAATGTATGTAGTACCTCAAAAACCCGTGCATTTTACCGTGGTGAACCATCTCCAACTGTGAAGCATTCCATAGCTGAAAATACATTAAATAATTACATATTACATCAACCGCTCCGCTAACGAAAAACACTTGCAATCATATTATCTTAGAGAAAAAGTAAAGGCCGTTTTAGATACTAACAGGATCAGCTGTTTTGGCTTTCTCAAGTTCATCCCTCCTGCACTCGAGAATTATAAGCTATCACGAGAAGAATCATTTTGGAATAATTTAAGAGGGGGAAGTCATATTTAAGACTTTGGTAATAAGAAGAAACAAACTTATATATATATCAATATGAACATGAGAAAGTAATGAAATATAAGATCATAAATTTGCATCTTATTTAGAATCATTTACCAGAAAGATATACTATGAAGACGAACTATGTGCAAAGAAGATAAATGAAAGTTCATAAAGCTGCCAAAACATCATATCATATGATTTAATGAGAATTGATTATATTCATTTATCAAAGATATGTGTGAAACAATGACCAATAAATAATTACCGTGGCCCGTGGGATGATCTAAGTTTCCAATCACAAATGGTATACATCAAGAATAGTACATAAGTATCTCCTAATATTGATTCGAGAGATGCTCCGAAGTAACACATATTTATATATGTTATTCATAAATGAGAAAATTATGAGAAATGTAGCACTTTATGAAGTGATGTTCAGCATGGTAGCCAAGGCAATGAGTCGGATGATCATATTAACAATGTATCCAAGAAAAAGTCTCGAAAGGTTAGATTGATGATGCATCTCCGAGTTATTGTAAAGGAAACCACAGACGACAAATGTGGTTGGAAAGTGATGTAGGGTAGGCTAGTGGTGCTCGGAAGCTAGGACTTTACGTGCACGTGTGAGGGGATATGCGAATGCAATGCTACATGCAATGAAACAGTCGGATAACAACGACAATTAATTTAAGCAATGAGAATTAACAACACCACGCAGTTAATCAAAATAAATAAGCAATTAAATAATTTTAACGATTTGACAACGGCTTCCTCCGCGCGGAGGGCCTAAGCAAGAGGCGGCGATTAATTCCACAAACAAATATTAGCGTAAAAGTACAACAGCTACCAAACTATGATCACAGCACAAATATAGATAAACAACCAAGTGCAAATGTCAAATACAAAACACAATACCACGAGATACTCACGATGCAGTGGACTGATCCGAGGTGGTGGAGAATTTGAGGGACCGGATGCAAAACGGGCGATCGGAGGTGGAACTGGAGGCGAGGTGGCGATGACGGTGGCTGCCTTTTGCGATAAGTGGCGGTAACGGATGGTAAAACGGCAGATCCGGCCACAAATGAGTAGATCCGGGCCGGGGGTGAGTAGATCTGATGATTTGGAGCGGATCCGAACAAAAATGGAAGGTTTAGGTGGAGGGAATAGCGGATCGGAGGGTGGTAGCACTAGATCAAAATAGATCTAGGGTTTTCGGAACGGTGGGAAGTGGATCCACGAAGGACAAGAGAAATGAGTGGCCGGCTAGGGTTGGGAAACTCCGTGGGTGGCCGGTTTTGGGGAAGGGAGGAGGTCGTGGGGGCTGGGGCTTAGGCTACAGGTCGGCGGCCTGTTTGAGAAGGAGGGGTGGTGGGATTAGGGCCGGTGGAGGAGTGATCTGCTACGGGTGTGGATTGCCACAAGGAGGACGGCAGTTTGATTGGAAGAGGAGGGGCCTGGAAGCACAACGGTAACTATACAAATGAACAGTGATTTTGATTTTTAAACAGTAGCACTGATTGGAAGAGGGGCGCTGATTTTCTGGACAGCAAATGGTGTGATGGAGTTGGGGGGCTGGTGGGTAGCTGTAAGAGGGTTTTGAGAAGTGGAAAAGAGGGCTAGGGTTAGGAGATATCTTGGGGAGGAAGATAGGCACCTAGGAGTCGTCACCTAGGGTTCCACGGAGTTGGCACTGTGAAGGGATCGCCGAATTTCGGGATTTCTCTTCTCCAAAATCTGCAATACCTCCAATCAGCCCCTCTACATCCTATTTATAATAAAAAAGAAGCTAGGGCATCCCTCATCAACGGCTATGATTGGCTGGTGGGTTCGCACATAAAATACATCAAAATAAAACTGAAAAAATTAAAGTAATATAGTATTTTGACTCGCGGCGACGCTCCGGACGCAATCGCGGAGCCCGATCGTCGATCCGGGCACGCCATATATGGAAAGTTGTCACATCAGCCCCGAGCGGGCCCAAAGTACGTCCTCGTCTCTGCTCCGCAACAGAAAGTGTAATCGTTTGGTTGAGTTGAATTCCAGTTTGGAGCAAGGATGGGGGAGATAATAAGATTGGGTTAGAAGATTTCTACCAAGATAACTGGAAATTCTAACCACTAAGAATCCCAGGGAACCTAAAAATGGATAAAGGCCCAGCAAAAATCACTTATTTTTTGAGACCCTGGCATAAGTTCCATCCATATATATTCTGATCGCCAGTTCATATTATATTAGATCAAGTTGCATTCGGTAGAAATTGAGAGAATAACCCAAATGGCTTTGACTTCACTTTTCTTGCTTCATCCCAAAGTAATTTTCATCAACTAGCAGCGAACCATTAGAAATAACTGGTTAGACACATTGAGTTTCTATTTCAATGATTTTCAAAAAAGATTTGCTGATCATTTTACGTTCAGTAGTTCATTTATTAAGCTATAACCGCAAATATATGCATTAATGCGCATATTATGCATCCACATACATAACGATTCTTCTGAACAAGAAGATAATGCACAAGTAAATTATAATTGATGGGTCTCCCTTAATTTATAGGAATTTCGGACTGCAAACAACCGGAATTCCCATAATACCCAATAACTTAATAGGGATTATGGAAGAAACCACATTACGAGCAATCGCCACACGTGATCCATGCGCAATCCGCCCACCCAATCTGTCGTCGCGCTAACCGCTGTCACGCCAACCGTCCGCGGCGGCTGGCCCGCGCCCATGCGCCCACACGGGTGCCCGCACCCGCGAGGCCCGCTGACTGCCTCGCAGCCGACCGCGCCCACGTCTCGCGACTGCACGTCCACGGCCACGAGACACGACCAGCCTCTTGGCTTGCGTGCCCGCGAGCCACGGCCAACCACCCGGCCAGCACGCCAGTGGCTAGCTTCCCGGCCGGCCTCGGCTACTCCCTTCCCTTCGGGCAACCTCCCGCCGTCGGGGCCTCGTCGTCGGCCACCATCGTCTAATTTCCACCGCGCGACTTCCACCGTCTGATCTCCACGTAAACACCTTCTGTAACCAACTATTATGGGCGGAAGCACATAACCAAAATTATATTCGGTGTGTGCATAGTAAAATTATTAAAAAATACGCATCGTAAACTATATTAATTTGGCCTGCAAATAGTAATTAGAGTGTTTATGGTCTGCGGATAACCACGTAACCACCATAACCACCCATGAGGCCTATAAATAAGACTGAGGTCTCTCCTTCGTTTTCATCTTTTCCTCCTCTCGCTTCTCCACCTACATGCTTGAGAGCTTCACCAGGAATCTCCTTCGCTCCACGAAGATCATCATCTATCTTCATCCATCTTCGTGCGCCCCCGCGAGGGCGAGGCGAGTACTGAGGTAGATGACGCGGTAGTGGAGGAGATTATTGCTGAAGTTGGGGACAATTGGGAGAGCGATGATGAGAGATCATTAGAGTTGGGAGTCATCTGTCGCCACCTTCACACCCCACATGCCGAGGATTGGCGTCGCACATCGATATTTTACACGTATTTTCAGAGTGCGGGCGGCCCCTGCAAACTCGTCATTGATAGTGGCAGTTGTGTAAATATCGTCGCGAAGAGAGATTTAGAGATGATGCAGCTGTCTGTCGAGCCACATCCGCATCCATATCGTGTCCTCTGGGTGGACAAGTCGGCCATTTAGGTTACTTAGAGATGTCTTGTGCCAATCCGCCTAGCGTCCGTAGAGGACAAGATTTAGTGTGATGTCGTCCTGATGGGCGTTACATATATTCTTTTGTGTCTCCCCTGGTTATACGATCGCGACGCCACGTGTTATGCTCGTTCCAACATGTGTGCCTTCTTTGATAAGGGACGGAAGATCACCCTCACCCCGACCCAGTCCCGGGATCCCCCCAAGGGCAAGGTTGAGTCATCCATTAGTGTCGGGTCAGCTAGGGCTCTGCACATCTTATGGACGAGTGATTTTTTGCGTGAGAGCTTAGACTCCTCAGGAGTTATGATTGTAATAGCCGCCACCATGGCCTCTGACGCCACCACAGACATGGAGAGCGTGGATTCGGACATTCGACGCCTGCTAGTGAATATACGGACATTATGTCTGAGGAGCTCCCTGATGAGCTTCCTCCCTTGAGGGATATCCAACATGCCATCGATTTAATCCCAGGGGCATCTTTGCCAACTTGCCTCACTATCGGTTGAACCCGACAGAGCATGCCGAGCTGAAGCGACTATCGACGATCTTCTCAGGAAAAACTTTATTCAGGAGAGCTTGAGCCCGTGCGCCGTCCCCGCCCTTCTTACCCCGAAGAGGGATGGGAGTTATCACATGTGTATCGACAGTCGTGTCATCAATAAGATCATGGTGAAATATCATTTTCTCATTCCCCGCCTCGACGACCTTCTCGATGCGATGGCTGGTGCCCAGATCTTTTTGAAGATAGACCTACGGAGCGGGTACCATCAGATTATGGTAAAAGAAGGAGACGAGTGGAAGACGGCCTTCAAGACAAAGGATGACCTGTATGAGTGGTTGGTTATGTTGTTCAGACGATCGAACGCGCCAAGTACATTTATGAGAGTGATGACGCAGATTCGCCTACATGGGTAAATTCTTAGTGGTCTACTTCGGCGATATCCTGATTTACAGTCAGGACCGCGCTAAGCACTTGTTCCACATTCGTTTGGTATTCGATCTCTTACGGAAGGAGCATCTGTTTGTCAATCTGAAGAAATGCTTGTTCTTGACTACTTCTGTGTGTTTCTTAAGCTATATCGCCGCGGAGTCTGGTATCTCGGTTGACCCGGATAAGGTCAAATCTATTCGTGAGTGGCCCATCTTGTCTACAATCCACGAGGCCCGAAATTTCCACAGACTCGCCACCTTTTAAATGAGGTTTGTCCAAGGGTTTAAGTCGATCATGACTCCCATTATGAGTTGCCTCCGCAAGGGGGATTTTGCTTGGACAGCAGCTGCCACCAGAGCATTTGAGGAAATTAAGGAGAGGCTATGGACTGCTCATGTATTGTGCCTTTCGGATTTTTCCAAGGCTTTCGAGGTAGCGTGTGACGCGTCGGGAGTGGGCATTGGAGGAGTCCTTAGCCAGAAGGGTCATACAGTTGCTTATTTCAGTGAGAAGCTGAATGATGCCCAGCAGATGTACTCCAATTATGATCGAGAGTTTTACGTCATCGTACAAACACTTTGATATTGGCGTCACTATCTCTTACACAAGGAGTTTGTCCTGTACTCTGACCACCAGGCCCTGCGATATCTGGATTCGCAAAAGAAGTTAGGTCATCATCATGCGAAGTGGGTCTGTAGGTGGAGTTCATGCAGGAGTACCACTATGTTCTCAAGCACCGAGCTGGCTTTGAGAACAAGCCGGTTGATGCATTGAGTCACCGAGTCACCATTATCCACACCATGAGCTCACGCGTGGAAGGATTTGAGTGTATCTAACATGACTATCTCGAGTGCCCAGACTTTAGCGATATTTATTCAGCCTTGTTGAGGGACCCTCGCGAATCTCGTGAGGGTTTCATCATTTTTGATGGATATTTATTCTACGGTTCTCGCCGCTATGTGCCACAGACTTACCTGCAGGACTTCCTCATCTGGGAACTGCACGCAGGCGGGGCCGCGGGGCACTTTGGGCGGGGCAAGACGATTGCATTAGTCGAGTACCGCATCTTCTGGCATGACCTGAAGAGGGACGTTACGCGGGTCGTTCTTCATTGTCGTATCTGCCAGACGGCAAAGAGATTCTGACAGTCCACGGATCTTTACACTCTGTTACCTATCCCCCATAGACCCTGGGCAAATATTAGCTTGGATTTTGTACTCGGGCTTCCCCGCACGCAGCGGAGGATTGACTCAATTTGCGTTGTCGTGGACCGTTTTTCGAAGATTACCCACTTTATCCCGCATCATAGGACTTTTGATGCCCACCATGTGGCTGCCCTGTTCTTCCGGGAGGTTTTCAAGTATCATGGGTTGCCCACGTCCATTGTCTCTGATCGTGACGTCCGCTCCATGAGTTATTTCTAGAAGATGTTGTGGAAGAAAATCGACACGACACTGAAGTTCTCCACCACCTACCAGGCTACCACCCAGAGACGGATGGACAGACGGAAGTTGTCAACCGTAGTCTGGGGACCCTTTTACATTGTCTCGTTCAGGATAGTCCATCCACCTGGGATTCTGTTCTGCCTGGCGCGAATTTTGCATACAATAGCTCGGTCAATATGCCCTCAGGTCTAAGTTCATTTCATGTCATATTAGGTTATGAGCCTAGCAAACCTGTTGACCTAGTTGACGTCCTGTTAGAGGCTCGGCCCAGTGAGTCCGCCAAGTTGTTCATTCAGCATATACACGCACTACATGAGACAATTCGGCGAAAGACCACAACTAGTAATGAAAATTACAAAACTTAGGTCGATCTGCATAGAAGGGAGCATGTTTTTGACGTTGGAGAACAGGTTATGATCCGTCTTTAACCTGAGAGCCTCCCACAGGGGGCAACAAAGAAGTTAAGTGCCCGTTGAATGGGCCCCTACAGTTACTCGACGGATTGGTGTGAACGCGTATGAGGTTGATATCCCACCAGCAATGGGAATCCACCGGATGTTCAATGTGGGGGATTTAACTTCTTACTATGAGGAGTGAGTGTATGCGGACCCATTGTCTCCAAATACGCCCGAGCCACTGCTTGCCCCACCCCTCTCTGGCACCCTTGTACCCACCATGCCCAGGCAGTCGCGGATGGTTGAGCACCACTCGAAGGACCACAGCACCCCGCCGGCAGCTCCACCAGCACCACGTTCAGATGGAGATACATTGCTTCGGCAGTCGCTTACGTCTACCGGAGATGCACTATAGGTCATTGACCATGACTTCGCTATGATGGGCGGTCGGATGTTTCCGCGTTAGCTGGTTCATTAGCTCGTCCGCCTGATTTCTGACGATACATAGATTTCTGCTGAGGAAGTTGAGAGACTCGCCCCGGACTTACGTCGAGAGTACGACCGTCCACACTCACCGGAGATGAGTGTTTTCAAGTCGGGGAGTTGATGACGATCGACGGCCCAAACACGTTTATTCCGGTAGGAGGCGGTGATCGGCAACCCATTTGGGCGATCCGAGTCCGCAAATGCGACCGGATGTCGCTCTGAATCAGTTTGATATATCATTTTATTTATTTTGTGTTGTATTAAGCTCCGACCGGCCCGATCGTCCGACTGGGGTGCCCTAGTTTTATTTTCCCCCTCTCCCTATATATACTCATGTATGTGTCAAGTGTGAGGGATCGCCGGTTGGTGTTTTTGCATTTGGCTGGTCCCCGGTGGACTCCGGGCTTGTGACTGTTGTTTGCACATTCTACCACCAAGGGTTTCCTTTCCCAGTCCGCTACGCCTCTTCTCCTCCCGGCCTCACCCCCCCCCCCCTTACAATCCCCACCGCCGCCTGCTAATCCCACAGCCCCGACAACCATCCCTCTAACCCGCTGACTCCCCCCCCCCCACCTGCCTTCCAACCCGGTCCCAAACCTGTCACTGTCTTTCCCACTGCACCTGGATCTGATCCCCACCCTCCACCCGAGATCTACACTCGTCCGGCCCGTCCACCCTCCCTCCAGCCCAACTGCCATCTCTCCTGAAGTTTTCAGCCCTTCCCGACCTGGGGCGCCACCATTCCCATCCATCCTCGCAACCCCTCCTTGTTCGATCCTTGTTGGCCAACCCAGAAGGCCCTCCCCTCCAACATCATATTACCCGTAGCTCTCCAACAACCCTAAGCCTCCAGATCTACAACCATACACCTCTGCCCAACCCTCTCGAGGGGCCAATCACGTGTCAAGGTCAACTACGTCGGCATCATCCCCATCCCAAAACAGTCGCCACATGCATAAGTCTAGGTATCGATGTTTCATTTCTTTTCATTGTTTGCTTGCTAAAGACTCTTGCTTTGGGTATTAATTTTCATAAGTATTTGTTATTATTCATGGTGTGACTTGCAGAGCGCATTCGGCACACTTGAACGGAATTGCACCTCATCTCGTTGGTTAATCACAATTGTTCTTTACGCTTCATGACTTGTTATCCGATTATGCAATTGGTTGTTTAGATGCTTTATCAATTTTAATTACTTGCTTGAGGATCTTGATCCGAACTATTATTTCATATTTGCACGTGCACTGCACTTAGACTGCATTATCATTTATTGAAGTTTTTGTCCGCCTAGCACTGCATCACCACGTTTTCCCCAAATAGAGGGTATGGAAAAGATTCATACAACTAAAGCAAATATACTATTAACCATCAAAGTAACAACGAAGTTTAAACAGAAGTGACAATGAATCAAGCAGTAAAGATTGAATCTAACTTACTCACGTGTAGATATGCTCTCTTTCGTCAGCAGCATGATCCATCAATGTTCTACGAGCCCAATCCCAGGCACCTAGCAAAGAGTCATAATGTGGCTGGTAATAGCAGAAGTTATCCGCTAGTTCTCTTCTCACAATCAATTCCTCCAAGAAAGTATCTACTGCCTGAATTGGAATTTTTATAAATACTGAATAAGGATTTTCTGCACTTCCTCACAGGACATCTCAAATACAAGCTATATTAAATAAAGTTAATGAGATGATTACAGCCAAATTTTATTCACAAGGTTCCAACTTGAAAAAAATATTCAAGTTTTAGTAATGTAAAAGGCTAATCATAAACGTTCCAAATTGATAGGGAAGTCTTAACTACCAAAATAATGGAAAATTTTAAATTCACTAGGCTAGAATGTTAACTATCTTAGAATTCAAGCATCCAACTTAAAATTAAATGGTTGAAGGTGGAGAAGTCTAGGATTAATATTAAGTGCACAGGGATATGTTATTTTCCTGATGTGGAACTATTCTCAGGTCAGCACACCGCCTCATGTGCAAAGTTTCTGGCCTCTAACCCTTAAATTGTTTTTAGTAGAGTGACATGAAATGGGTTGTTAGACCTAGTTTGCTTTGATACAATATTAGAATCCAAGCATCCAACACAAAACAATGGATTGGGCGAGGAAGAGGGGATTGGGATCTATATTAGGTGCATAAGACTACATTAACATTTTGATGTGAAACTATTCTCAATAATTCATGACTTTTGACATTTTGCACCCTCCTATTGCCCTTCATTTACACTTTGGACTTAAGTTTTACTTTTGGCACATTGCACCATTGAAAATGAATTAGTTTAGCAATATACATCATAAGCTATTTTCATTGGGGTTTTTACTCTGCAAAAATTCCATTCAATTTCAGCTTAAATGAATTTTTTAGAGTAAAAAAATAGAATTTTAAGAGCTTAGGCGCATCTTGGCAAAACAATTTATTTCAAAGGGTGCAAATGCCAAAACTAAAATTTAAGAGTGCAAGGTGCAGATAGAAGATAAATGTAGAATGCAAAGTCCTACCACCACTCTGTAAATCTCTTCCAATATACATTCACACTTGAGTTTGGTATTGCAAAGCTTGATACAAAGCACTCTCTAAATTTTTCAAAGTTGATTTTTTCTTCTAAGAACAAAAATTGTAATTCACCTGCGGATGAGACTTTCTGAGTTTTCGTGCCTCCAATGCGCAGCGTTGGGCGGAGATCTGCCCAAAATGGAGATAGGGGGAGAGGTGAGACAGTGCTTTAGACTTCGTAGGATCATTTCTATCACTATTGTAATTTGCCAGTCGCCCCGTCAGGAATCCTTCCTTGCCGCCAATCAAAACCTCCATTGCAGCTTCCTCCCCAGGTCGACACCACCCAATCTCCGGCACTTCAGATCCCTCTCTGAAACCACAACCAACATTCCAATCTCAGAAGCCTATGCCAGCTTAAAGCCCATTTAGTTGATTACAAGACATGTTCCAGGAAATCAATAGTTTCTCTTTATTAATGCAATGTTTAATAAGTTTTGTTTTTTGAGAAATTGTTAACATGTTTAAGAATTTGAAGCAGAATAGTAATACTAAACGGATTTTTGGCAGTTTGCACCCCCAAAATACTATCTTTTGGCATTTTGCATTCCCGAGCCAAAATTTCAAGTGTATTTAGGTCTTGGTAGGAACCAAAACTGCTCATTCAAGGTATTTAGGTCCGGACAGCACCAATAATCTGGGGTGTTAAATACCAAAAAATAAGTGTACAACTCATATTCGTCAAGCATGGGCCCACTGAAAACCATGTCAGCAGAGGGTCAAAATCAACAGGCGAAGACAGAAGCCAGAATCATATTCCAGGGCAGTAAAAGGCATAGATGAGCTCCCTCGCATACTCACCAGGTAGGCGACTAGGACCGATAGTCGCCCAGGCCGAGCGAGTTCCCCTGGAAGTCGCCTAGTTGCCAGGTAGGGGTTAGGCTATAAATAAGACCCCCCCCCCTCCCACCCCCCCCCCCCCCCCCCCCCCCCCCACCCACTCACCCTCCCTTTAGTTTACCTATAAATAAGATCTCAGAGATACAAGAATATGGATCTCAAATTCTCTCACAGGATCTCGACTGGCCCTCTTTTTGGACTTTTGACTGGGTTTTAGGATCATGCTATCAAGGACTTGAGCCGTGAGATAGTGATCATCCTCTTAGTCGTCATCTTGTGATAGTCGCCAAGTTAGTGTTCACCATGTACGCTGCACAGCCATCTTTTGCGTGTGGAGGAGAAACTTATTACAAGCATCTGAGTACGTGGTGAGACCTCCCCGCCGCAGCACCAGTGGTACTTTTAGTTTCCTTCCTATTTCTGTGTTCTGACCCGTCAAGACGTCAAGCCCGATCGCTGGACCAGTAATCTTAGACTGCATTGATCCGAATTTTGGAGTAGAGTATTTTCCTGGCTTCAACAATAAGTATTTTTTGTGCTACCTGTGCTTAAATACCTTTGAAATTTTGGCATGGAGGTGCAAAATGCCAGAAATCTATAATTGGGGGTGCAAAATGTCAATTTTTATGATTTGTCATGCAAAACATCAATAACCCAAATTTGATGCAAAATGTCAAAAAGTCAATACTAAACCATCCCACTAAACGAAATAAATTTACAATTTTCCAAATATAATTTCTAAGTTTGAGGAAACGCCAAGCTGAAATAGAAATACGCTCATATTCTATGCATCCTTTAGAAGATTGCGGGACTCCTGATTCTACCACAATTCAAGCAAAGCAATTTTTTAAAAAAATAAGCCTAATCGTCTTACACACCTGAGAAGCTCGGCTAGCAGTTCGTCCCAATCCACATCAGGCGGATCGCCCGAAATCCATTTAGAATCCAACTTCGGAATCTCAGGGAACTCAACAAAGTATTCCGGAAAAAGCCGATGGATCTTTGCCCTAATGGTCTTGGCGCTGTACTCCATCTTTTCAGACGCGACCCACACCGGAACAACATTATGCGCATCGACCTCATAGACAGACACCGCCGAGCCCACGAGCTCACAGATCTCTGCCTTCCATTTGCGCACCGGTCGAAGCGGCGAGAAATCCGTGACAAGCGCTGACGCGCCGCAGTCGGAGAGGAATCGCGGAACGTTATCGACGGCGTCGCCACGGAGGAGAAAGAAAGGGATTCCGAGATCGCGGAGGCGGCGATGGAGGACTCGTAGGCCGCGGAGCATGAAGCCGAGCTGGCGAGCGTGGGCGCCGAGAAAGCGGTGGAAGAGATTGAATACGACGGCGACGGGGGCGGAGGATTGCTTCGCGAGGTGGACGGCGTGGATCAGCGCCCAGTTGTCGCCGGAGCGTTGATCGCGGAACATCCAATACACCACCGGTCCGGACGGATGGTCGGCTGACGGAGGAGGGGAAGGTTTTGAGGGATTGAGGAGGCGAATCCGACCCAAGTGGAGTACGCCGGCGGCCATTTGGAAAGAGAACAGTGTGTGAAAGGAGAAGAAAGGGCGGGAGATTATAAATAAGATGAAATGGGGATGCGAAACCCATTAAACACCCACTGAACACCGGGCTGTGAAACTTGGATTGTGTGGTTTTCTGATGCAAGTGAACTGTAAAATGGTGTGTGGTTTATGTTATAATACGAGTGGTGGAGAAGACGGCACGTAGTCAGCTACAAGTGTGTCGTGGGCCTCGTGGTCGTCTATAAACCAATACAAATTTTAAGTAAATACATTAATTACACTTTATTGCTATGATACATTATCCATGTCGGATAATTTAGGTTCTATTTGTTTGAATTGTTTTTCTCCGTTATGACTTTTTAGAAAACTGATATGCATTGCAAAAAAAAAAGGACTCTTTTGAGAGTACTTATTTTCACCGGTCAGGCGGTTACGAAAAGTTCGGTTCATGCGATCGTAACTGCTTAACCGGGTGAAAATAAGTCCTCCCAAAAGAACCTAGAGAAATTTCACCATCCGGAACTCGGACCGTGTCCGGGACTATTCTGAGATACAATAGAAGCAAATTCAGGTGCAGATTGCTCGCGAGATGCAATTTTGCTCACGTGGCAAGCAGCGATTGGTCCCGAACGCCGTCCGAGCCCCGGATGGTAAAATTTAGCACTGGTGCAAAAACTGAAATATAATTTGTGTTTTCAAAAACTGAATTTGTGTTTTCATAACTGAAATAAATTGAAAAAACTTTATTTATATTTCATTTAAGTATGTATATAATTTAGTAGTTTGATAAAACATAGATACTGTGGATGTTTGAAGAATAGTCATTGAAAATTCTAGATCTTTAGACATTAGAATACTTGACTACAAAAACATAACCCCCATGAAACCCATGACCCCATTGTCGGAACCCCCGTTATGTATGGGTAATACATCATCACTCAAATATTCATAGAATTTAAGCAGAATTCTGCAGAAGTAAGGGAAGCATTTTAATATAATAAAATGATAAGCCCATGAAGGGGCAAAAACGCTTAGATGAACAAGTCATCAAATATCCAATACTACTCTCTCCTCTCCTCAAGGGAAAAAGTCTCGCATCCTGATAGATGGTCCAAATCGACCTAGTGGACTTGTCCTCAATAGGGCACCCACTACGTTTCATAGGTTTCACCATGATTTGTAAGGAAGTTTTTTCCATGATCTCCCCTCAAAATTGGAGATCATGGGCTTGACTAGTCAACCCCACCTCCCATGATGAGGAGAACATGGGGGGCGGGGCTCACTCTCTCTCTCTCTCGCCAAAACCACCCCCTTTAGGGGGAAACCGCTGCCAACCGCCGCCGCCGGCCACCGTCGCCGCCGCCGCCGCCGCTGCCGCCGCCCGCCGCCGCCCGCCGCTGCCGCCGACCGCCGCCGGCCGCCGCTGCCGCCGACCACCGCCACCCGCCGGGCGCCCGCCACCGACCACCGCCGCTGGCCGCCGGCCGCCACCGTCCACCGCCGCCATGGCGGCTCGTCGTCGTGGACAACCTCCCCACCGTCCGATCAAGGGGAGGCTCTCCTCGTCGTCCGATCAAGAGGGTAACCACCCACTAACCCACTACTTGAGTGGTGGGGTCCGCCATGATCCTCCCCCGGAGGCTATAAAAGGGACCCCAGAGCCTCTTCATTCTTCACTTTTTCTCTTCCCGGAGTTGCCTTCTTCTTCCTGAGGAGAGAGCTTGCCTGCCTCCTCCCTCGAGTCGGCCTCCTGTCGTCGTGAACCACCGGCGGCCACCAGCGGCCACCAGCACACCACCAGCAGGGAAACGTCCAAGTCTCCAGAGAAAGCCAGAGGAAGAAGGCGATCGTCGCTAGCAAGTGTGCGCGACCGCATGCGCCAGAGCACCAGGGTCATCCCACGCATTTCAACACCCAAGTTACTCCCGCGGCGCAGTCTGTTGCCCTGTCGGGAGCTGTAGTCTCTCTCTCCCCCAAGTTGTAACGGGAGCGGCCTGTCGCCCCGATTCTCCAGCATACTGTAATCACCGGAATCTAGTGGAATTTGATCGGCACAGCCCCGGTCACGTGATTTTTTACCCATTTAAGGGATTTTTCCACGTCATCACACCTTGTGTCAACTTCGCATTTTCATTGACTGTGTGTGCGCTCGACCGCTCCGTGAGCTAAGGCGGTCCAAGAAACAATAGGTCCGATCGGGGCATCGAGTTAGTCCGCAACAGTTTGGCGTCATCTGTGGGAACATCGATTTCCAACATCCTTCAGAAGTCAAGACCTCCCTCTTTGCAACATCCAAGTTCCGCTTCAATGGCAAAAAGAAGCGTCCGCACAGCTGAAGGATCTGTCCCTGAAAGAAATACTAAACCAGCACGCTCCCACTCTCTGGTGGACGGGTCATTGACCGCAGAGGTCGTTTCCGCTCCTGCCCCCGCCCTCGAGGGGCGAGTTCGACAAATGGAGGAGCAGCAAACTGAGATGCTTCCTCTGCTCCGGACTCTTGGAGCGCCTCCTGCTCCTCCTCTAGCACCAGATAACCCGCCACCGCCAAGTCATGGCAGGACGCAAGAAGCTCCAAGACAAGAGGAGCACGAGGAATACTCTTATGCCACCGACTCCACTCACCAAGCCCGTGGAGGAGCTGAAACTGGACAACATCGTCGCAACTGGGGAAACAAGTCCCAACTTCCCCCACTCGAGAGGTTCACCCGGGAAGAGATTCGAGAAGTGATCGCTGAAGAATACCGGCAAGCCGGCCAACGGGACATTCATATTCGCCGACCACTCTGCCAAGGCTCCCCCCCCCCCCTCGCACAACAAATCCTGGCTCATCCAGTTCCTCTTGGTTTTAAGCTACCGAACATCGAGACGTTCGATGGAACAGACGACCCGTCGGAGCATGTCAGCCACTTCACTACCATTATGAGGATCTACAACGCGTCTGATCAGTTACTCTGCCAAGTGTTCCCAACCACTCTCAAGGGGCAGGCTCGCACATGGTTTCACTCCTTGAGGGAGGGCACCATTCCCAACTTCACAGAGCTAGCAAGACAGTTCGCGGATCAGTTTATAGCGAATCGGAGGGTCGTCCGCGACCCGTCCCACTTATCAGGTATCCGTCAGAATGAAGAGGAGTCTTTGAAGGACTTCTTCCGCAGGTTTTCTGCAGAAGCCCGCCAAATCTCAGGTGTCGACCCGGAGCTGTTAAGAGGCGTGTTCCTTGGGGGTCTCCATCCTGACAGTTTCTATTCTGCATTAATAAGGGAAACCGTCCCTAGCTACCCCGATCTCGTACACTGTATAGTGGCACAGATCGCAGCCGACGAGGCTATTGAAGCTCATCGTCAACAGTTCAACGGGAACCAGAAGCGCAAGAGGGAGAAGGAAACGGCTCCTCAATACCAAGAAGGAAAATTCTGAGAAGAACGTCGGAACGGGCAACGCCGACACGACCAACAGAGAGATCAACCGCCCCAGGATTACACGTTCCTCAATACCTCCAGAACAAACGTGATTTACGCAATCCAAGGCAGCGAGGCACTCCGCAAGCCCAGACCCCTCGCTAAAAATACGGGGGACCAAACAAAGTACTGTGAGTTCCACCATGGACGAGGGCACGACACAGAAGACTGCTCAAAACTTAAGGAGGAGATCGAGCATCTCAACAAGCAAGGCCACCTAGGAAGATTCTTACAGGGCTGAGCACCAAATCCGTTGGCAGAAACTCGGCCAACCGCTTGCTAGAACGGACTGGGGGGCAACCCTAAAGTCAACCAGCTCAAGAGAGGGCTTCATTCCTATCAGCAAGGCTCTGCCTATTGTAGCATTCATCAGTTTTACTTTCTTACGAATTCTTCATGCAAGTTTCCAAAAGTACAGTCTTACGACTGTAACTCTAACAACTTTAAAAGTTTTCTTATTTTAGGCCTATAGGATGCGAGCATCATCTGCGCAATTTGAAAGACATACTCACTTTGTCCAAGTGCAAAGGCGTCCACTTACACTCACAGCAACTGCCTTCGGGCAACGCGCTCCATACAGCAACTGCTTTCGTGCAGCGCGCTTCTTACAACAACTGCCTCCGTGCAACGCGCTTCTCACAACAACTGCCTCCGTGCAGCGCGCTTCTCACAGCAACTGCCTCCGGGCAGCGCGCTCATCACAGCAACTACCTTCGGGCAGCACGCTCCTTAGAGCACCTGCCTTCGGGCAGTGCGCTTCTTACAGCAACTACCTCCGGGCATGTGCGCTTCTTACAGCAACTGCCTCCGGGCAGCGCGCTCCTCACAGCAACTGCCTCCGGGCAGCGCGCTCCTCACAGCAACTGCCTTCGGGCAGCGCTCTCCTTACAGCAACTGCCTACGGGCAGTGCGCTTCTTACAGCAGCTGCCTTCGGGCAGCGCGGTCCTTACAAGCAACTGCCTCCATGCAGCGCACTCCTCACAGCAACTGCCTCCGGGCAGCGCACTCCTGAGAGCAACTGCCTCCGTGCAGCGCCTCCTCACAGCAACTGCCTCCGTTCAGCGCGCTCCTCACAGCAACTGCCTCCGTGCAGCGCGCCCCTCACAGCAACTCCCTTTGGGCAGCGCGCTCCTTACAGCAACTGCCTACGGGCATTGCGCTTCTTACAGCAGCTGCCTTCGGGCAGCGCGGTCCTTACAGCAACTGCCTCCGTGCAGCGCTCCTCACAGCAACTGCCTCCGGGCAGCGCGCTCCTCACAGCAACTGTCTCTGGGCAGCGCGCTCCTTATAGCAACTGCCTCCGTGCATCGCGCTCCTCACAGCAATTGCCTCCGTTCAACGCGCTCCTCACAGCAACTGCCTCCGGGCAGCGGACTCCATACAGCAGCTGCCTTCGGGCAGCGCGCTTCTTACAGCAACCGCATTTGTGCAACGCGCTTCTCACAACAACTGTCTCCAGGCAGCGCACTCCTCACAGCAACTGCCTCCAGGCAGCGCACTCCTCACAGCAACTGCCTCATACAACATTTGTGCAACTTCATCATCTAGTCTTTAAGATTGGGTTTTCTGTGTAGGCGGAAAAAAAATCACACTTTGGGAGCGCATGTGCATTCACATAGGTTAGCATGGTCCTCAAACTAAAGTGAAATGCATAAAATGCCCTTCACACAACATTTTGCACTACTTAATTAAAAATAATCACAAATGAACAAAAGTTGCATCTTTTTTTCTCATTTTATCATTTTTTGTGTGCCATCTTTAGCAATCTTTCTTCTAGAAATATATAATGACAAAATGGCAAATGACCATTCACAAAAAATCTAACCATTATATCATAATAACTTTTTTGTATCCTGCTAAATTTGTTTTAAAAACATTATTATCAAGTTTGCATACACCCATAATCAAATGGCAACACTTGGCGCGAAGGTCTACATAATTGGCGTGATTTCCACTTCACACAAATGGACTGTGACTGCTCAAGCCCCCTTTCGTCCTTGTGGTTTATCGGTAGGCATCCCGGTAGTTGTAAGCACCAAAATAAATGGGTAGGTCGCCGGGCATATCATTCCTTCGCAAATCCAAATTAAAACTAAGGTTCGGCTTCAAGGTCTGTTTGAGACTTCACTGACAGTGGTGAACACAGTGGTTATGAACTGTCATTCGTAAACACCCGTCCTCGCCTACGTAACTCCGTCCACTTTTACGTTCAAAATTAGTTTTCTTTGTCATGCCAAACATAAATGCAACATTTGGTTGGGGCCACTTCACCCAGTGCAAACAATGGACCATCGCCTTTTTTTCCTTCCATGGAAGACTTCGTACAATCGCCACAGCATGGGCGGCTACGGAAAGGATGGCGGGGCGGATTTTGAAGAACCCCATCAAACAGAACCTAAATAGCGGGAACAACATTCTTCATGGCCGCCCTGCACTACTTTGTACCATTTAATTCTACAAACTATGCCCAGAATGCATCCTAAATAAAACAAATTCTGCACATTACAATTGATTACATGTTTAAAAAAGAATGCCCTATGCTTCCTTGCCTATATTACACCAGCTTTTGTGAACAAAATGCGCATCTTCTCCGCAGGCCACGAGCTTGGCAAAAAAAAAAAACCGGAGAGCTACCGTCCTCACCAATCCTGTGCATCTACATCTGGCTTTGCGGGATATTCGAGTCCATGCAGGGCTGGAATCCTTCTCAAGTCGTCGTTGGAGTAGGTTGGGATGAGCCAGCACTTCTTGTCCAGCCCAAATACCTGTTCCCTGGCTATGGTTAATAAATACTAAACAAGGAATAACACTATCATCATTCTCAGTTATCATTTTTTTAGGGTTTAGGGGAGAAGGTGGTGGTGGTTGTGAACAGTGTCGCGAAGTACGGGTAGCGTTTGGGATAGTAGCGGTCACGAACGCCGTTTCCTCATAAAAGAGGTTTTGAGCGAAAACACCTCCGGTCCTCCACAGTCATTTAGATGTGGTTAGCGGTCTCAAATATCCCGATCTCAAAAAAAGGAGCTTGGGTCAGAAACGCTATTCTGGAAGTTCCGAATACAGATAAGCATCGCCGCTATGTACTTCCATGGTTTCACACCGCCACGCACAAACGCCACAATTGTCCCCAACAGAGCCTCTGCAAACCCTTCAAAACTTATATCCACGTTGCATTAAAGGCTTGTGATATAGGATAGACGTCACACTTGTCTGTCTTCCTGGAGTCTCAATATGGCATCTCATCATGACGGCTTTATCAAGTCTGTGGACCGTGCACCAAAACCAGCTCTCTGTCATGAAGTCATCACCATGTGACAAGTTGTTGAGACCCGGGATCGAACACCCGGCCTCCAAGATAAGAGGCCCGGGTTCGAACACCCGGCCTCCTAGATAAGAGGCTGGAATTTATTTGAGAGTGTTGGTGAAAGCCTCTTATCTAGGAAATCGGGTGTTCGATCCCGAGCCTCAACAACCTGTCGCATGGTGAGGACTCTACGGCGTGGCCAGATTAGGATTCTACCTTGTTTTAATAGGACGAAACATCAGGTTTTATAATCATAATTTATGAGTATTTTTATTATAGGTTTAAAAATCGTGTTTTGAATTATTGACCCATTTAGTCCTTTATTTCGGATTCTCAAATTTTTTTTTTAATTTGTCAGAAATTTTTCACATTTTGTTCAAGTTCTCTATCCCTAGAGGTTCCAGCGGCTCCTTCCTTTCAGCGTCGTACAGTAGGCTAGCGACTCTTGGCTCTGTAGTATCTCATCCATCTTCATCCTCATCTCCACGTTATGAACAAGGTTCAAAACAATTTGTTATCTGAGTTATTCTGATCCATGTTCGTGTCATCCTAGTTGATTTCCAAATCCCCCCCCCCCACACACACACACACCGCTGCAAAAACAATGTAGGCAGCCCACAATCGACGGCACACATCACTCGACCAGGAAGCTCTTCGTAACAAAAATAAAAGTGTTGTCTTCAGAATGGAACTCTTCTTCACTTCTCTTCGTCTTTGCAGCGCTCACTAATGACGAAGAAATCCTTATACGCCACATTTATTGTGTCATTTTTATTTAGTAAGAGTACAAGCCCAACCAGGTAATCATGTTCACCAAGCAGCTAAATCATTTTGAGCACTTTTAAATGGGCCTTTCCGGTTGACAACCAGAACAAAAATGGTCAATTATTGAAATTTGCACCATATTTCTGTGCCTTATTTATTCATATTTATTGACGCTATATTTATTTGTGCCATATTTACGTGGCACGCAGCACGCTATGATAGGTGACTGAGTGAATGCCCCCTTTTGAGATTGTTAGAAAACCCAATTAAGGACCATGTTTTCTCCTCCTTTCTCTCTCCTTTTATTAGTCCCACATCTTGTATTAGGATTTCTCTCCTCATTCTTCTCCTATATAAGTGCATTTATACTTGTAACTATTCATTCAAGAAGTATATACAAGATTTGAGACCTCTTTTTACATGGTATCAGAGCGACCGACCTCCTCCTTGGGTTTACGGTTTTCTGTTCGCGGGTTTCGCAGTCTGTTCGCGGGTTCTCGCGGTTCTCGCGGTCTGTTCGCGGCCTCTCGCGGCTCCCTCTTCCTACCCGCCCGAGCTCTTCTCTGGCAGTCTCCGTCCTATTCGTGGCCTCTCCGCGGTCTCTTTTTCTACCCGCCTTCCCGTACGTGGCTCCACTGTTTCCCTCCTCCCTCCCTTCTCCCTCCCTTCTCCTCTCTTTTTATAGGCGCCCCCCGTGGGCCCCGTTTATTGGACAGCTCGTCGCGGTTTGCGCGACCTGTTCTCCTAACTGCGGCCTTCGTTCTCGCGGTGTTCTTCTCCGCCCGGCTTGTCCCTCACCGCGGTTTGCGCGGTCTGCCCTTGGTGGTCATCGCAACCTCGTTTCTCTCTCTTCGGGCTCCTTATCGATAGTCACGGACTCTTGCGGCCTGTTTTCTTTCTGTCCGCGCGGCTTTCCCTTAGCCTCCAACTCTACTTCTCTCGTGGCTTCCACCACCTCCTTCGTTCATACCACCTCTCCTTTTATAATCCTCTCTCACGTGGGTCCACTTTCTCCTCTACTTTTCTCTTCCCGCGCGGACCCTTTTTACCCGCTGCGGCCTCTTCTGTACACCGGGCGGGCTTGTGGTGCAAGTCTGCTCGCTGCTCCCTCTTCCTGCTCGCTGCGCCGTGCCTCTCCTGCTCGCCGCGACCTGCCTTTCCTGTTCGTTGCGACCTGCCTCTCCTGCTCGCTGCAACCTCGCCTACCCGCAGCTGGCTTTCCTGCCCTCTACTCGCCTGCGGCCTGCCTTGTCACTAGCGCTCTCCTCTCTGTTCTTAGCCGCATCTGGTCGCGACCTCGCTTGTCGCTGGTGTACCCGTCGAGACCGTGCGGCTATCTTCTCTGCCGACTTCTCCCTCTCACTTCGGCCTCCTTCTCCTAGTCGCATTCTGGTCACGATCTCCTGGTTGCTGGTGTGTCCGCTGAGACTGTGCGACTACCTATTCTAACCGCCCGCTCTCTTCTGCTGGTCGTGCATGGCTTCCGATACTTCCGCCAATACTTCCGCTGCTACTTCTGCTCCAGCAGCCCGTGCAGCTGCCGGCTGCCACGGCTTCCGAACTCCGTGACGAGTTACGGATTACTATTATCTCTCTAACTGGAAAAAGAATTTCGTTGAGTGGGTTCACTCTGTTCGTCGGGTTCTGCAGACGAAAAGTCTTCACCACTTGACCCGCGATACTCCAACTGCTCCCTCTGATGGCTGGCTTCGCGATGATGGTCGGGTCCAGTCCTGGCTTCTCAACTCTATGGACACCGAGCCTTACAGGATGGCCATGTATCATGACACGGCTAAGACCATGTGGGAGTAGCTTCACTCTTTTTACTCTGGGCATGACAGCCTACAGCACAGCACCTATATGATATCATTTACGATCTTCAGAATCTTGCCCAGGGTGCTCCTGGCGATATGCTCTCCTTCGTGGCTAAAGCTAAGAGTTTGACAGAGGCTTGGATTCAACATCAGCCTCCTACTACCGATCTAGCCACTCAACAGAACCAGAAAGAAGCTGTCGCCATCGTCATGATGATGTCCCGAGTTCCTCCTCACCTGCATAGTGTTCGGGCCGAGATTCTATCCTCCGCAACAACTCCTTCATTGTCTGATGTCTGCTCCATGCTGCTAAAAGTCACGCCTCCCTCTGAGGCTCCTCCTGGTTTTGCCCCGCTCTTCTTCAGCAGCCTCTCCTTCCAACTCCTCCTACTCGTGGATCTTCCACTCGGGGGGGCCGACCCCGGTCTCGGGGACGAGGACGTGGTGGTCGCTCTTCTATGAAATGCACCTACTGTGGTCGAAATAATCATCTGAGGCTACCTGTTACCGCAAACACGGTTTACCTCCTCGCCTTACTGCTACTACCTCTGCTACTCCGGCTCCCACTGGGTCTTTTGCCCTTGATCCGGCCCCCACTACCCGCCAAGACATTGATGAGCTCTGCACCCAACTCCAACAGCTTCAGGCGCCCTCAGCCGCTCCTCCGGTTCCGTTGCGTCCTTTTTTGCGGAAGGTATAACCTGTCTTTCTCGTAGTCTTTGCTGGATCGTTGATTCCGGCGCTACCCGTCATATTACCTCCCAGAAGCCCATAGAGTACCTACGGACGCCTCATCCTCTTTGCATCACTGTGGCCAACGGTGACACCCTACCCGTCTCTGGCACCGCTGCTCTTCAGCTTACGCCGACCCTTTCTCTTTCCTCGATTCTTCACGTTCTGGAGTCTCCTTTCAATTTATTGTCTGTTAGTCGTCTCACAAACGACTTTGATTGTTGCATTACCTTTTCACCTTCTTCTTTTCTTATGCAGGATCGCTGCACCCGGAGTACCATTGGTAAGGGGCAGCTGTTGAATGGGTTGTACATCTTTGATATCCCACCCACTCTTCTCTCTGTCGTCTTCACTGTTGATTGGCATCGCCGCCTGGGGCATGCTCCCCTTCTGATTCTCAAGCGGGCTCTTCCTGATGTTCCTCTGCGGGAGTTCTCTTGTGAATCTTGTATCTACGGCAAACAACATCGTTCTTCTTTCCCCCTGCCTGTACCAGGAGTAGTACTCCTTTATCTTTAGTTCATTCTGATGTATGGGGTCCTTATAGAGTCCACAGTATTTTTGGCTTTCGCTATTTTGTCACGTTTATTGACGATTACTCGCGTACCACGTGATTCTATTTACTACATGATCGAACTGAACTTATCTCTGTGTTTCGCGCCTTCTTACTTGAGATGCGTACGCAGTTTGCCTCCCCCCCCTCAAAGTCATTCGCACTGATAATGCTCGCGAGTATATGGGTTGCACCTTCTTCAATCTCTGCACCGAGTTTGATGTCATCCATCAAACTTCATGTGCGTATACCCCTCAGCAAAACAGGGTGGCGGAACGAAAAAATCGACATTTTCTCGATGTTGCGCGCTCACTTATGTTCCAAATGCACGTTCCAATCGAATATTGGAATTTTGCCGTCTTCACCGCCGGTCATCTCATCAACCGTCTTCCCTCATCTGTGCTTAATTTTGCCTCACCAATCCAACTCCTATATCCCTCCACCAACCTCACTTCTCTCACACCGCGGATCTTCGGGTGTGTTTGCTATGTCCACCTTCTTGGCCCTCCTTCCGACAAACTTGCTCCTCGGGCCTCCAAGTATATATTTGTTGGCTACTCCGGACTCAAAATGGGTATGCCCGCTACTCTCCTTCTGACGGCAAGCTGGTCGTTTCTGCGGATGTCACCTTCTGCAAAAACCAGCCCTTCCACTTACCTTGCCCCATCTCGTCTTCTGCTCCTTCTCTTCCTCGGCCTGTCGTACCGGTCACGCCATCTTCTCTGCCGTCTTCTTCCTCCTCTCACAATGCCCCTCCTCGGGTTACTCCACCCCTTATCCGTGTCTACTCTTGTCGCTCATCCAAGGATGCTCCCGCGCACCAGCTCCCCGCTACCAGCGATCCCTCGGCTACGGCAGATCCAGCTCCCGTCTCTACAGCTCATCCCTTGGCCAACTACGTCTCTCTCCATCGGCTGACACCGCCTCTCTACGCATTTGTCACCTCTCTTTCTTCTATTTCTATTCCTAACACTGTGCAGGAGGCGCTTCAACACTCAGAGTGGCGGGCAGCCATGAACGATGACATGCGGGCTCTCTGGGCTAACCAGACCCAGGATCTGGTTCCTCTTCATGCAAGCCACGCCTCTGTTAGCTGCAAATGGGTCTTTGTTATTAAACATGCGGCGGATGGCACTGTTGACTGTCTGAAGGCCCGTCTCGTGGCACGGGGCTTTACTCAGCAACATGGCTTTGATTACGAGGAAACCTTCTCTCGCGTGTGGCAAAATTGAACACCGTTCGCGTTCTTCTCTCCTTAGCTGTTCATGTCACTGGCCCCTTTATCAACTGGATATTAAGAATGTCTTTCTCAACGGCGATCTACAGGAGACAGTTTATATGCAGCAACCTCCGGGTTTGAGACCACGGGGGAGTCTCTGGTATGTCACTTTCGGAAATCCATTTATGGTCTCAAACAGTCCCCGCGCGCGTGGTTTGAAAAATTCAGTAAGGTTATCTGTGCTAGTGGCTTCACTCGGAGCTCGGCTGATTTTTCTCTCTTCACCCGACACCGGTCAACCGGGACTGTGATTTTTCTGGACTACGTTGACGATATCCTGATTACTAGCAACGACACGACAGGAATACAACAGATCAAGGAACAGTTAAATTCCGCCTTTCAGACCAAAGATCTGGGCAACCTTCGGTATTTTCTTGGGCTCGAGGTTGCACGACGCTCTGATGGTCTTGTGTTATCTCAAATGAAGTACTGTATGAACCTCCTTCATGATGCTGGTTATTCTGGGTGCAAACCTGCGGAGACTCCTATGGACGCAAATCACAAGCTCTCGGCCCATAGCTCTGACTCTGACAAGCTGCTTACAAATCCGGAATATTACAGACGCCTGGTTGGGAAGCTGATCTACCTTACGGTAACTCGACCGGACATCTCGTTTGTTGTGGAAGTCGTGAGTCGGTTCATGCACGCTCCTCAGACATCTCATCTTCAAGCTGTCGAGCACATCCTTTGATATCTCAAGAGCGCCCCCGGACAAGGACTTGTGTACAAGCCATCCACATCTTTATCTCTTGTCGCGTATTCTGACGCTGACTATGCAGGATCTATTGATGATAGGCGCTCCACAACTGGGTTCTGTACTTACTTTGGTGGACATCTCATAACTTGGCGTAGCAAGAAACAGACTGTGGTTGCGCGTTCTTCTACTGAAGCCGAGTACCGGGCTATGGCTGCGGTTGTTTCCAAGCTAACCTGGCTTGAGGGCCTTCTGGGAGACCTGGGTGTTCGTCTCTCATCTCCGGCGACCTTATTTTGTGATAGTCAGGCAGCAATCCATATTGCCAAGAATCCGGTTTTCCACGAACGCACAAAGCATATCGAAGTTGACAGTCACTTTATCCGGGAAAAGGTTCAGTCAAAGAAGATAGATTTGGAGCATGTTCCTGCTACAGACCAAGTTGCGGACATCCTGACGAAAGCTCTCTCCAGGTCGCTATACTATCAGTTTTTATCCAAGCTTGGTGCCTACGACTTGTAAGCTCCAGCTTGCGGGGGAGTGTTAGAAAAGCCCAATTAAGGGTCCATGTTTTCTCCTCCTTTCTCTCTCCTTTTATTAGTCCCACATCTTGTATTAGGATTTCTCTCCTCATTCTTCTCCTATATAAGTGTATTTATACTTGTAACTATTCATTCAAGAAGTATATACAAGGTTTGAGGCCTCTTTTTACAGAGATGATTATGGCAATATTTTCTCATCAGAGAAACATTACTTCACATGTATTTTATTTGAACAATTTGAAATAACAAAAAAGGAGGAAAAAAATGAATAAGATAGTCTCTGTGACTGCCCCTTCTCGCAAGAAAAAATAGCTCATTTTTTTGTCAATTAAATAAAAATTAAAGTTTTTTTTTCTATTTCATTTCTCCCTGTCCAAACAAACCGGTGAAAACAAATTTCAATTCAATCCCTTCTCATTTATGTCTGCATTTCATTTTTGTTTCTTCCCTCACAATTCCTTCAAATAGAACAATACATAACTGAGAAGACACTGACCTGTTCAAAATTCCTCCTCCATCCCAGATCATACCTCCACTTTTGGTTAGTTCTCTTTTCATAAGCCTGATATATAGAGGGGTCGTTTAAATTATTTTTTAAAACAGGAAGCGAGACCAGATGGGGAAAGTAAAAGGATAAAGATCTTGCCTCAATTGTCGTCGCGTTGCCAATTACCAAAGAAATATGCATGATCAGAAAGCCCAGAACACTCAGCGCAAAAGCCAAGTTTAATACTAGTGAAAAAAGGCAAAAAAAAATACCTGGCTTAATAAATGTGGCCCGCTGATTGTAGGAACACAAATTGTACTTACCAAATGTGAGGAAAGTGGTTGCTAGCATTCCAGGTGTTCCAGGAATCTCTCCGTCATTGAAGAAGGCAATAAAATGTGGCAACAGTGACAGGGTAACCAGCATTGTCTCCAGAAATGTGTAGAACTGCAGTCGGGAACAAGAATTAGCAAATACGGTTCCTGAGAGTTGATAAACAGCAACACAAGTTAATAAATGAAGATCAAAATTTTCTACCATACTTCAATGTCAACATTCAGACGCGTTCCACGCAGTCAAGAAAAGCACAACACAAATTTCAGCAAAACAATATCGATCGTAACAAAGTATATCCATAAATCAACAGATCACAAATCATCGGCCAAGGGATCAAAGAACCGCGCAGAATCAAAACGGTACAAAAATCTTCTTGCAAATTAGTAAAACCAAAGAAGAGAGGAGAAAGACACGAGATTTGCTCCGAGGACAACCATTAAGCATTCTTGGAGAAATCAAGAGATAAGAAGAAAAGTTGTCATTTTAGAGTCACAATTTTTCCTGATGGACGGGTGGGGGTCGATACATAAGCAAAGCTAAGGTTCCAGCCAAGTGAAATACAAATGAAATAAACTCAAACATAAAGTTAATGTAGTAAAATGAAACTGAACCCAACTGGTTCATCAAGTAACAGTCTGGTTCAGAGACAACAATCTAGAGACAAATCCTGGGGTAATGTCTTAGTTGACGCCAGGCGGTACAAAAATGAACTACAAGAGATGTGAAGAAAACTTGCTCAACTGATACTACTCAACACAGCCCTTTTGCACCATAAGCCCTTGTGCAGGAGAGAGAATTATCTCAAAGGAGACCCAAATCCATGTTAGGCACAACTGTTAGAAAAGTTCTTGTAAAGGCCCATTTATGAGGCCCATTTGTTTCTTGTATTTGTCCCACATCTTGGATTGGGATCTTCTCTTCTCCCTCTCTTCCTATATAAATGTATTCATACTTGTAATTATTCATACAAGGTTGGAGGTCTCTCCATTGCTACATGGTATCAGAGCCACCGGTCTCCCTCTAGCTGGCTTGTCTGTGTGCAAACCGCTGGGTCACCCGGCTGACCGCGCGGTCTGTTCTTCTCTTGCTTAAGCCGACGTATCCGGCGACTTGTTCTTTTCTACCCACTGTTCTTCCATCTTCCCTTCTATTCTGACCTCCTCCTTCTCCTCTTCTTATCTCTCCCTCTTTTATAACCTTCTCTCACGTGGGGTCCACTTTCTCTAACTTTTCTCTCCTGCCCGGTCTTCTTCCCTGACCGCACGGCCTCTCTCTTCCCGCTTCTCGCGGTTTCTCTCTAGCCGCTGCGGATTTCTCCCCTTGCCACTGCGGTTTCTCTCTTAACTGTGCGGTCTTCCCGTCTTTGCCTCTCCCCTCTAATCGCAACGCCCTGTCAAGTCGCTTGCGGCCTCTCCTTCTCCTTTCGCCGCATTGTGGTCGCGACCTTCTCGGTCGCTGGTTGTTTTCCCTTGACCATGCGGCCTTCTCTCCCTGTCAGTCGTTGCGCCTTCTTACCTGCGGCCTTCCTTGCCAAGCCGCGCGACTTCTCCAAGCCGCTGCGCCTTCTTATCTGTGGCCTCCTTCTCCCTTAGCCGCATTGTGGTTGCGACTTTCTTTGTCGCTGGCCGGTCTCCTTTGCTGTGCGGCCTTCTTCTCTTCTCGCCAGCTGCCCGGCGTTCTTACCCGCGGCCTTCCTTGCCAAGCCGCGCGACTTCTCAAAGCAGCCCAGCCTTCTAGTCAGGCTGCCCGGCTTCCTTCTTCTGCTAGCCGCGCGACTTCCCCCCTTGCCAAACGGCCTTGTCTACGAGCCACATGGCCTCCGACGCCTCTGTTGCTACTTCTGCTCCGTCAGCCCGTGAGGCTACTCCGGCTTCTGACCTCTGTGATGAACTGCAAATTACTACCATCTCTCTGACTGGCAAACGCAATTTTGTCGAATGGGTTCATTCTGTTCGTCGTGTCCTGCAGACGAAGGGTCTTCTCCACCACCTGACTCGGGCTACCCCTGTTGCTCCCTCTGATGATTGACTTCGAGATGACGGTCGGGTCCAGTCTTGGCTCCTCAACTCTATGGACATTGAACCCTATCGGATAGCCATGTATCATGATACGGCCAAGGCAATGTGGGAGGAGCTCCACTCTTTTTACTATGGGCAAAACAGTCTTCAGCACCTCTATGATATTATCTCCAACCTTCAGAATCTTGCTCCAGGTGCTCTCGACGACATGATTTCCTTTGTTGCTCAGGCCAAGACCCTAGCCGAGGCTTGGATTCAACATCAGCCTCCTACAACGGATCTTGCTACTGAACGGGCCCAGAAAGAGGCGGTTACCATCGCGATGATGATGTCCCGCATTCCGCCCCACCTGCAAAGTGTTCGAGCCCAGATCCTCCCTTCCACGACGCCTCTGTCCCTGTCTGACGTCTGCTCCATGCTACTTGTCTATGTTGACGATATACTCATTACTGGAGACGATACTACAGGAATACAACATACCAAGCAGCAGTTGAACTCCACCTTTCAGACCAAAGATCTTGGTAACCTACGGTATTTTCTTGGGCTTGAGGTTGCACGACGGCCTGATGGTCTTGTATTATCCCAAAGGAAGTATTGTATGGACCTCCTTCATGATGTTGGTTATTCGGGATGCAAACCTACGAATACTCCAATGGCCGCTAATCACAGGCTCTCGGCCCATAGCTCTGACTCCGATGAGCTGCTTACGAATCCGGAATACTACAGACGCCTGGTTGGGAAGCTGATCTACCTTACAGTTACTCAACCAAACATCTCATTTCAATTTACTTTTCGTTGGTCGCCTGACAAACGACCTTGATTGTTCAATCACTGTTTTTCTTTCTTCCTTTCTTATGCAGGATCGTCGCAGCCGGAGTATCATTGGTAGGGGCAGCTGGTGAATGGGCTTTACCTCTTGGATACCCAACCCACTCTTCTATCCGTCGTCTCTACTGTTGATTGGCATCGTCTCCTTGGGCATGCTCCTCTTCCGATTCTAAAGCGAGCTCTTCCTAATGTTCCATTACAGGAGTTCTCTTGTGAATTTTGTATCTACGGCAAACACCACCGTTCTGTCTTTCCCCCTGCATGTACCCGGAGTAGTACTCTGTTATCCTTAGTTCATTCTGATGTATGTGGCCCTTATAAGGTCCCTAGTATTTATGGTTTTCGCTATTTTGTCACTTTTATCGATGACTACTCGCGTACTACATGCTTATATTTAATGCATGATCGTACTGAGCTTACATCTGTCTTTTGTGCCTTTATCACTGAGGTACGTACGCAGTTCGCCACCCCACTCAAAATCCTCCACACTGATAATGCTCGCGAATATACAGGGCTCACCTTCTCCTCCATCTGCACCGAGTTTGGCATTATCCATCAAACTTTGTGTGCTTATACCCCTCAACAAAATGGGATGGCCGAACGAAAGAATCGTCATTTACTCGATGTTGCTCGCTCCCTCATGTTTCAAATGCAGGTTCCAATCGAATATTGGAATTTCGCAGTCTCCACAGTCTGTCATCTTATTAACCGCCTTCCTTTTTTTGTTCTTGATTTTGTCATTCCTATAGAACTCCTATATCCTACTACCAAACCAACCTCTCTCCCCCCACGTGTCTTTGGGTGCGTTTGTTATGTTCATCTTCTTGGACCTCCATCCGACAAACTCGCTTCTCGTGCGGCCAAATATATGTTTGTGGGCTACTCCCGTATTCAAAAGGGATATGTTTGCTACTCTCCTTCCGATGGAAAGATGGTTGTCTCCGCGGATGTCACCTTCTGCGAAGATCAGCCCTTTCACTTACCTTCCTCCTCCTCGATTTCCTCTCCTGCTCTGCCCCGCCCTGTCGTTCCTACAGCGCCCTCCTTTCTGCCCTCTCCCTCCACCTCTCTTCCTGCTCCCAAAGTTCCTCCGCCCGTTATCCGTGTCTATACTCGTCGCGGCTCCAAGGATGGTTCCCTGCCCCAGCTCCCTGCTCCCAGTGACACCCTGGCACCGGCGGATCCGGCTCCTGCTTCTACGGCCCATCCCCTGGCCACCTACGTTTCTCTCCACCGTCTCGCTCCACCTCCCTACGCCTTTGTCACTTCTCTTTCCTCGATTTCTATTCCTAACACTGTGCAGGAGGCGCTTCAACACCCAGGCTGGCGGGCGGCCATGGAGGATGAAATGAGGGCTCTTTGGGCTAACCAGACTTGGAATCTGGTTTCCCTTCCTGCAGGCCAACACTGTGTCAGCTGCAAGTGGGTCTTTGTTGTCAAACATACCGCAGATGGGTCTGTTGAGCGTCTGAAGGCCCGCCTCGTGGCCCGGGGTTTTACTCAGCAACACGGTCTTGATTATGAGGAAACTTTCTCTCCAGTGGCCAAATAGAACACGGTCCGAGTTCTTCTTTCCTTGGCTGTTCACCGTCATTGGTCTCTTTATCAGCTGGATGTTAAGAACGCCTTTCTCAATGGTGATCTCCAGGAGACTGTTTATATGCATCAACCTCCCGGGTTTGAGACCACGGGGGAGTCTCGGGTTTGTCATCTTCGGAAATCAATTTATGATCTCAAACAGTCCCCGAGCGCTTGGTTTGACAAATTCAGCAAGATAGTCCGCGATATTGGCTTTACTAGGAGCTCGGCTGACTTCTCTCTCTTCACTCGACACCAGCCAACCGGAACTGTGATTCTACTTGTCTATGTTGACGATATTCTCATTACTGGAGACGATACTACAGGAATACAACATACCAAGCAACAGTTGAACTCCGCCTTTCAGACCAAAGATCTTGGTAACCTACGGTATTTTCTTGGGCTTGAGGTCGCACAACGGCCTGATAGTCTTGTATTATCCCAAAGGAAGTATTGTATGGACCTCCTTCATGATGCTGGTTATTCGGGATGCAAACCTACGGATACTCCAATGGACGCTAATCACAGGCTCTTGGCCTATAACTCTGACTCTGATGACCTGCTTACGAATCCGGAATACTACAGACGCCTAGTTGGGAAACTGATCTACCTTACAGTTACTCGACCAGACATCTCCTTTGTTGTAGGAGTCGTGAGTCGATTTATGCATGTTCCTAGGACATCTCATCTTCAAGCTGTCGAGCGCATTCTTCGGTATCTAAGAACGCTCCAAGACAAGGGCCTGTGTACAAGCCATCCACATCTCGAGTTGTCACTTAAAACCGAAAACCGCAAACCGAACCGAAACCGAACCGGAACCGCAAAGAACCAGACCGAACCGTTCACAAATTATTCGGGTTTCGGTTTGAATTTTGGAACCGTGAACAACATTGGCTAGGGTGTGGTTCTTACATTTTATTATTCGGATTGGAACCAGAACCGGAACCGCAACATATAAATCTCAAGCGGTTTCAAAATTTTTAGACCCGATCCGAACCGGACCGAAGTAGAACTGAACCACAACACGTTTATTTTTATTATTATTAATATTATTATAATAATATTATTATTTTATAGTTTATCTATAATATTTATACTTACTATTACGAGTGAAGCTGATGCAGTTTGAACACAAACCGCAATCGTACTAAATGGGTTCGATTTTGGACCGAACAAAACTTCACCGCATAAAAACCGTGTGGTATGATTTGACATTGATGCGGTTTGTAGTTAATTTTTGCAGTACACTTTGATTTTTATACAGTTATATTATGCATTTTCAATTTTACTTATATATATTTGAAATATTTTATTTTAAAAAATATAGAAGATATTTAACTAATATTTATTAGTAATCATGAAAGACAACTAATTGTAGCCGATTGTTATGGTTGAGTATGCCGGTGAGATGTGCGCAAGCCAAGTAGCCGTCGTGGCAAGTCTATACTCGTAAGAAGGCGATGAATACTATCCCACCGATCGTGGAAATGATCGTTGAGAATTGCGCAACATAATTATTTCTATTTTGATGTTATTTTGAGTTTTATTATTTGTTGTCCGCTTTTATTTTATTCCACCAAGTTTGATTTTGGTTTTAGTTTGAGCCGATTGGAACCAGACCGAACCGTATGGAACCAGACCGAACCGTATGGAACCAGACCGAACCGTTAGTGACCGATTTGGTTTTGGTTTTTGTTGAACCGTAACCGGAACAGTTGACACGACGGTTTCAAAAATTAAGCTGAAACCGAAACCAGAACCGGAACCGGAACCGGTCAAATAAAATAATGTTTTGGTTCTAATTTGAAGAATCGTTACCTTAGTGTTTCGGTTCATTGTTTTAGTAGAACCGAAATCGAACCGGAACCGTGACAGCTCTATCCACATCACTATCTCTTGTTGCATACTCGGACGCTGACTATGCAGGATCCGTTGATGATAGGCGCTCTACCTCTGGCTTTTGTACCTACTTCGGTGGTCATCTTATAACCTGGCGTAGCAAGAAACAGAATGTGGTTGTTCGCTCTTCTGCTGAAGCTGAGTATCCGGCCATGGCTGCGGTAGTGTCCGAGTTAACATGGCTTGAGAGTCTTCTGGGAGATTTGGGTGTTTGTCTCTCATCACCGGCGACCCAATTTTGTGATAGTCAAGCAGCAATACATATTGTCAAGAACCCGATATTTCACGAACGCACAAAACATATTGAAGTTGACTGTCACTTTATTCGGGAAAAAGTACAGTCAAATAAGGTAGATCTGGAGCATGTTTCTGCTACAAATCAAGTTGCTGATATCCTGACCAAAGCTCTCTCATGACCGTTATACTACCAATTTTTATCCAAGCTTGGCGCCTACGACTTGTACGCTCCAGCTTGCGGGGGAGTGTTAGAAAAGCCCTTGTAAAAGCTCATTTATGAGGCTCATTTGTTTCTTGTATTTGTCCCACATCTTGGATTGTGATCTTCTATTTTCCCTCTCTTCCTATATAAATGTATTCATACTTGTAATTATTCATTCAAGAAGTATATACAAGGTTGGAGGTCTCTCTATTTCTACAACAACTAATAATCCGAAAAATAGGAGTTAACAGAGACTTGAGGTTTATATGATGTTCCCTCCCTTTGGTCTGGGATCAGTGATTTAAAATAAAAATCTTCCATATCACATCACAAATTGAAACGCACGAAACTCTCTATCAAGATGATGCTTGTAGAATGCTATGTACATTTTAATCGTGAAATAAAACTCTAAGCAACCATGACATTATGTCACCCATTTTATTTTTCCATAAGTCTGGAGTGGCAGGTGAAAAAATTAAGAATAAACAAGAGTTTCAGCTTAAAAAAACTTAAAAGCCCCTTGATTCAAGTGAATTTACAGCTTGTTTCATATATGCGATTGCTTGTAGATTGAAAGTGTCCAAGGCAATGATGATTTTGTTTCCACACATAATGTATATGAAAATGAAATCTCCATCTTCTAGGAAGATTTGAGGCGGTTTTGGGAGTTCAATTTAATGCAAATTTTTAACTACATTCAATCATTCTGTCAAATAGTGGATTTAACAAGTTCCATAACTTCAAAAAAAAATCTAATTTCAAGCTACCAAATAATCCCTAATGAGCCCTATGATGAAATCATGAAAGTAAAGTATCTTCTATGAATTTCCGAGAGTATGAGCACATGCTAAATAAATGACCAAAGGGCAGTTCTAATGCAAATGGAGAAACCACAAACATGAACGCATAAGTGCATAACACTGCTCATTTAGAAAGTGAGTATTTTACAGCTTACAAGATATAAATCTTTTACAGCTTAAAAGAAACTAACCACTTTCAGCTCAGTACAAAAATATATTTTACAGCTTAAGAGAAATAGATAATTTACAGCATAAAAGAGAAACAAGTCAAGGTAAATCATATGGAAAAATCATTGCATTTTAATGGGAGTAAGAAGGGGAGTTATGACCCACTTGAAATCCCTTCTCTTTTGTTTCCTAACCACAGATTAGAAGCTTTCTTGTGGTCCTGTGGAGGGTGCTTGACATGGATGGAAGTCGTGAAAGCGCCAAATCAAGGCGCAAAGGGTAATGATTTTTTCCTTATTGTGTTTAGGATTTCTTACTGTATTATTATTAGAAATTGCAGGTTGCATCCCCTGAATTGTCCCTTTGGCTATATCATGTTCATGTTCGGTAATGCTTTGAGCTAGCCATTATGTGATGATGTCAATTAGATTGATGTGATCGGGGTGGTGGTGTTTGATTGATGTATATCATTATCGATGTGAACAATGTGAGAGCGAGAAAATCCCAACAGAATCATGAATCGGTAGCTTGTAAGCTATGAATTGATAGCATGAAGATCTACGCAGAAAGTCGTAGGAAATTGGGGGTTTTATAAATAAGACCCCATGAAAAATCGATTAGCCGTTATTAGATTAAGATCATTATGATTGTTTGTTCACTAACGAAGTAGTCTATGAAAGACATCGGATGTCGGCACGTCAATATTATGTATGGCTGTACTCTGACATCAATTACAACATTATGGTATGTGGAAAGACATCAATGGCTGACATGTCAATGCTTTCATCACAATTTGGCATTAGTTACAACTCAGTGTGGCCTATGAGAAAGTGTTTGATCGAGGAGTGACCGTTGAATGAAACCAAAGGAATGAGTTCCCTCAGTATTGTGTGGGTGGTGCATGAGTATGAAATCAGTAGAATGAGTAGTTTGATGCATGTGACACCAAGTGTGTTTTTATGCTGATGTAAACATATGAAACTTGCTTAAGTGAATTGTAAGGGATTGGCAACCCACAGCATGAGACATGATATGCTTGGTATGATCTAGTGTTTATACTCATGGGTGTTCACCTTGTTGATAGTTTGGAATAAATTAAACCCCGTGCTCATGTGTGATTCATCATGTGTTAGCAATTAGTCACACTTTCATTGCATTCTCTTTCTATCTACCTACACACACGTGCGCGCAAAGACAAGCAGTCGTACACGGTGCCCCCCTATACGCATCATGTAGCAGACAATGTCAAGTGACAATTGGAATCTTGTTGTCGACGCATGCTATGCACGGGAGACGTCGTGCGCACAGTTGCTAATATTTGCTAATGCGGTATAATAATTCATTAAAAGGGCAACCCAGTGCACAAAGCATCCCCGCACAGCAAGGGTCCGGGGAAGGGTCCCACCACAATGGTAAAATATAGGCAAACCTTACCATGTATTTCACTAACGTGGTATAATAATTCATTAATTTAATAAAAAAATCAGTGTTTTAAATTTAAAAATGAATTCAATATAAACTTTTATTGAGATATTATGATTCTCAAAATCTAATGCCTACTGATTAGTTTTGATTTAAAGCATTTCATCACTCACTTTTAATCATAATATTACTTTAGTGAATATATAAAAAGTTTGGGTAAAATGGGAAAGCCTTGAGTTTCACCAAAGTAAACTTTTACCCTATAATACATTTCTTTTTTGGCGTGTGTATAAGTGTTTACATTGCAGGTATGACAGTATGAGGGGTACCTCAGACCCATTTATGGTGCTCGAGAGGAAGAAAGCCATTACAATGGTCTGGTCTATTTGGCCCTCGTTTAAAATTGACATATGCTTGGAGAAAAAGGTTCAGTGCTAAGGGCCCGATTCTAAAGTATTATTATGTTATTTCCCATGTATTTCATTTTCCTATTAATTATGTAAGGTTGTCTAACTTGTAACGAGTCATGAGTTTACTTTCCAATGTGTTATTTGTATGGTTGGCGTGACATTTACTTGGCCTTATGGCCCCAGTTGTAACATCTAATAATGTGTTTCATTCAAAGTGTCTTGTTTTCATGGGCATCAAGTAACCCATATCGTACGGAATGTTAATGTACAATCCCGTATTCGCGAAAAGTGGACCCCAAACAAGGCATGCGCGTTTTTAAGGTTTTTGAGAATTTTGCACTCCTAGGGGCCAATTTTGGGTGAACGTGTAGAACATACTAGTAGGGGGAGAAAATATTTCTCCCCCCCAAGGCACTCTTGAGAAGTCGGTCAAGCCGTCCAAGCCGCCCCAGCCCACAGGCCGCCGAGCTCCCCCAGGCCGCCGAGCTCCCCCAGGCCGCCGAGCTCACCCCAGGCCGCCGAGCTCACCCCAGGCCGCCGAGCTCACCCCAGGCCGCCGAGCTCACCCCAGGCCGCCGAGCTCACCCCAGGCCGCCGAGCTCACCCCAGGCCGCCGAGCTCACCCCAGGCCGCCGAGCTCACCCCAGGCCGCCGAGCTCACCCCAGGCCGCCGAGCTCACCCCAGGCCGCCGAGCTCAACCCAGGCCGCCGAGCTCACCCCAGGCCGCCGAGCTCCCCCCAGGCCGCCGAGCTCACCCCAGGCCGCCGAGCTCACCCCAGGCCGCCGAGCTCACCCCAGGCCGCAGAGCTCCCCCAGGTCGCCGAACTCCCCCAGGCCGTCGAGCTCACCCCAGGCCGTGAGCTCCCCCAGGCCGTCGAGCTCCCCCCAGGCCGCCGAGCTCACCCAGCCCCAGGCCGCCGAGCTCACCCAGTCTGCCGAGCTCACCCAGTCCGCCGAGCTCCCCAGGCCGCCGAGCTCACCCATTCCGCCGAGCTCACCCAGTCCGCCGAGCTCACCCAGGCCGCCAAGCTCACCCAGCCCCAGGCCGCCGAGCTCACCCAGCCCCAGGTCGCCGAGCTCACCCAGTCCGTCGAGCTCACCCAGGCCGCCGAGCTCACCCAGGCCCCCGAGCTCACCCAGTCTGCCGAGCTCACCCAGTCCGCCGAGCTCACCCAGTCCGCCGAGCTCACCCAGCCCCAGGCCGCCGAGCTCACCCAGTCCGCCGAGCTCACCCAGCCCCAGGCCACCGAGCTCACCCAGCCCCAGGCCGCCGAGCTCACCCAGTCCGCCGAGCTCACCCAGGCCGCCGAGCTCACCCAGTCCGCCGAGTTCACCCAGCCTCAGTCCGCCGAGCTCACCCAGTCCGCCGAGCTCACCCAGCCCCAGGCCGCCGAGCTCACCCAGCCCCAGGCCGCCGAGCTCACCCAGTCTGTCGAGCTCACCCAGTCCGCCGAGCTCCCCAGGCCGCCGAGCTCACCCAGTCCGCCGAGCTCACCCAGTCCGCCGAGCTCACCCAGCCCCAGGCCGCCGAGCTCACCCAGCCCCAGGCCGCCGAGCTCACCCAGCCCAGGCCGCCGAGCTCGCCCCTTGCAGCCTGCTCGCCCGGCTCGAGGGGCTGCCCCTAGAGAACTACATTTAGCTGTTTAGAACAACGAGATTTGGCTGTTGGCAGGCCAATCGGGGGCATTACAGTAATTTTCAGAGCAGTGGAGGTTGGTTATTTGCAGGCCATTCCCAGAAAACTATAAATAGACCTCCTTGGGTGCCCTTGGAGGGGGACTTTTCCTTGCTTCCTCCTCCCTTAGCTTCTTCTTGGTAGAGTAGAGAGAGCTCCTCCAAGGCACCCTAGCTCGAGCATTGGCTAGGGAGGGGAAGTGCTCAGGCAGCCTTCCGGGTGTGAGGTGGGACCTCCACGCTAGAGCCGAGGGTCTGTTTCTAGCTTCTTGATCTTTGGTCCGTGACGTTCCTCCGGGTGCAGTAGGTGTGAGGCCACCCCTTTCTAGGGACCCCGAACTCCACAGAGACCAAATTTTTGGTTTCAACAGTTAAAAACATGGAGTTATAAAAAGGCAATGGTAATTGGCTCCCATTGAGATTATATGAATGTCCAAACCTTAAAATGTTAAAAACATGGAGTTATAAAAAGGCAATGGTAATTGGCTCCCATTGAGATTATATGAATGTCCAAACCTTAAAATGTTAAAAACATGGAGTTATAAAAATGCAATGGTAATTGGCTCCCATTGAGATTATATGAATATCCAAACCTTAAAACTGAACAAGGATTGGAGCGCTAAGCTCAAGGACCATTGCATATGCATTCGGGATAATATATTTTCTAATCTAGTAAAAAATGAAAATTAAAATATTTAAATATTATATCTAATATAAAGTTCGGAAAGTATGCATTGATTAATATTGTGCACAAGACTTTAACATGTATATCAATATACTATAACATATTATGTCATGAATGTGTAATTATGTGGCCATGTGGGTGTATAACCCGTAATTCGTCGAGATCAAAATGCCTAAGGAAATGGCTATTCGCAGACCTCACCAAGCGAGTAGCCCTTATACCTCGCTAGTATGGGCGAGTAGCAACCTCGCAGGGCTATGTATTCTCGCATCCCCCGGGATTTGTTTATAAATAGACCCCCAGTGGTACCAGTAATAGCACGTTGGAAGAGCTGGGACCCCCCATATTTGACACTCGCCAAATTCGTTCCTTCCTCGTAGCTCGCCTAGCCTTTTGGTTGCGGAGGGGTACGTGATGGGTCCTCCCTGCTGGAGCACTTGGGGTGTGCTTATAGACATTTTTTCTCTCCTGCTCTAGCTATCTGAGTCGTGAAGTTTGACCGCAGTATGAGTAACCTTACACTGCATTGATCCGAATTTTGAATTAGAGATTTTCCCGACTTCAACAATGAGAATATATATATGTGTGCGCTCATGAGTGATGTTATAATTCCGAGAAGGTAGCAATGTCAATTCAAGATAAAATAAACATTTACATCATAACATTTCAATTTATCAAAAGGGATTATTACAATATGCGAGAAGTTGGTTAATTATCAACTATATAACTTTTGGTAACATATAGGAAATAACATGATGTATCATTTAGGCAAACAAACATCAGATTCAAAAAAACTTACTAGAAAAAGAAGAAAGAACTTGTAATTTAAAGCTCCAACACAGTTGACAACCCACACACAATGGTGGTCCATCTTCAAAATGCATCTTCCACCTGAGAACAAGCACCTCACACATAGTAGGATACTGATAACAAAATGGATCAAGGAAATGATTTTTATGTGTTATAAAAGTTATAGAGCTTACAAACAGAACAATGATGGCAACGAGGCGGCTTAAATTGGTTACATTTCCGACAAAATCTTTTCCTTGGATCTCCGAGGTCTGAAACCAGTGTGGATTGGTGCACAGTCAAGATCGGGTTGTTGAAATCTATGGAGGCCAATGGGATACTTTCTCCCACCTCCTCATCCACCACAGGTCTCCAACTAGGCGGAACATTGCCGGGATCCGTAAAGACCACAGAGAAGTAACTCCATAACAGCATAAACAACTGCAATCCAATATCAACATAGCATTGAAATGTGTAGCTCTTCTGTAATTATATTTCTAAAGAAATGTATTTTATGTCCCTCCTTAAATTAAGGCTCCGTTTAGCATGGAGGTGGACGTCATGAACACGGTGGTTATGAACCGGTCATAACCGTTGTCGTGCCAAACATACATTCTATGATGGTGGCTTTTTTGTCCAAACTCACTAGAGCAAAAACGCCACGCCAAACGGAGCCTAAGTGGCTTTGTTATCTTCCAAAATAATGGCATGCTAGTGTTACTTAAAGAATCCATTTTGTAGGTTTGGTGTCATGTTCAAATAATATCACTAAATGTCATTCGTACCCAAGAAACAATGACATCTAGAGAACGAAAGAATTTAACAAACATCTAATGGTTACATAAGCATCCTATAAATTACATGCAATCACAACTTAGATTACCTAAATGTCTTCCAAACAATGATACTAAACTATACACACACTACTTAACATACATCAAATGACTGCAAAGTCCCCCAAAAAAGGGCAGCCCGGCGCACAAAGGCATCCCTGCGCAGCCAGGGTCCGGGGAAGGGTCCCACCTCGAGGGTGAAATATAGGCAAACCCTACCCTACATTCCTGCAAGAGGCTGCAAAGTCCAAAACTAAGAAAAAAACTTGCAGAAATAGGTATGCAGCTACAAGAAATGGCTCAAGCAGCACAAGAAATGGCTCGATTGAAAATCAAAATCAAAGATTGTCAATCGTTGATCATGATAGTTTGGAACTAAATCCCAAATCCTAACTAGGAAAATACATTACTATGCACTTGGAGAACTCTTTTACAAATAGATCACCCATCAAAAAACCATATTAAATCGATTCAAGAAACCAAACGGACCAGGCCATGGAAGAGCACTAGAACGCCGAAGGCGGTCAAAGAGCTGAAGCCACCGGCGGCAAATAGAACTGGGCCGTAGTTGTTGACGACGACGGCGTAGTAGGTGACACCGACGATGGCGAGTACCATCAGGATCATCACAGAGCCGAGGCCGCGAAGGGCCGTGCAGAATTTGAATACGTTACACGCCATCGTCGCCCCGGGTCTGTGCATCACGGCGGTGCTCTGAGGAAGAAGAATCTAGACTGGAGAAAATGGAAGGGGGTAGAAGGGGAAGAGAGGGAAAAGCCTCCCGCTCCCGCTTCAGCTCCCAGCTCCGGGGTTTACTGAGAAGATGGAAGAGCGGAAGAGTGCGAGCGCTTGGCAAGGGATTTGCAAAGGCAGAAAAGATGCTCTGAAACGGAAAGAAGTCCTCCGTCTTTCATGGTGTGTGATGAGAATTATAGCGTAAGTTTTTTATTAAATAAATGGTCAATATTTTTGTAGGGAATTATTATAGGCACTTAACTTCTAGCTGCTCACGTTATTTTGTTAAAGACATCAAATAATATTAAAGACATCCTATAATATGAATTGTATAGCAAAAAATTTAAATACAATACAACAAATTAGAATAAAAGCTCTGCAAGTATAAAAAACAGCAAATGAAAGTCATACGGTTGTGGGTTGCCCGGCTATTTTTTCGGTCTGGAGAATCGGACCGTCTTAGATGGATTCGAATCGGGCGCGCAAACAGGTAAAGAAAACCACATCAAATGACAAGAAGACTTTTTGACGTGAAAAATCCGGAAAGAGTGAAAAACCACGTAGTTGGATCTGTGTCGAGCAAAATTTCACCAGATCTCGTGTGTTTACAAGGGTTGGAGTTTGATTTTGGAGGGCGACGGGCCGCTAATCCGTTACAAGTTTAGAGAATGAAATGCGATGAGGAGGAAACGACTAAGTCCTCGAAGCTTCGGTGGAAGCGTTCCGGCCTTGAGATGACGTTGAACTCAGGGAACCTCGGTGAAAGCATTCTGGCTGGAAAATATTTTAAGTTCATGGAGCTTCAGGAGAGAGCGCTCTCGTTGATGTGAAGCCTAGATGGGAGCGCTCTTGCGGAGGCGGCTGACGTCACTTGAGGCATGAGGAAACCGTGACGCAAAGAGAATAGCGGGGAGTATTCTTGGACGGGGAATCGACCTAAGTCATCGATCCCGTCGGAAAACCTCAGATCTTGCTTTTGTTTCGGGAGTTATTTTTTTCAAATGAAGGTCCGGGGTGCCTATTTATAGTTTTCTAGAGTGTCATGTTGGTAATTGCGTCAGAGAGTGATTTATGCTAGCGAATAATGTTAATCTGTTTTGATTACCTGGATCACCAATTTTACTAAAATGACGAGAGTGCCTCCCCCCCCCCCCGGCTGGGAGCGCGCGGGGCTGGAGCACGCGGGGCTGGAGCACGCGGGGCTGGAGCGCGCAGCGCTGGAGCGAGGGAGCGAGCAGCATTGGAGCGAGGGGGCGCGCGGTGCTGGAGCGAGGGAGAGTTCAGCGTTAGAGCGAGGGAGCGTGCAGCGCGTGGGCCCGTGTGCAGGAGCGCGCAGCGGCGCGGTCCCCCGCGACCGCGTGCGGTGCGCGGTTGAAAGTTATTTACTTTAGGTTAGTTAATCACATAGAAGGGGGTGAATAAGTTTTTGAGCTTTTAATAATCTTTTGATGTTTTCAACTTGTTCTATCTAGAGCTTGTCCTCAAATCCTACAATAACAAAGACAAATAAGCACACAGCAAACAATAGAATTTATAGTGGTTCCCCAATTGGGTACATCTGTTTTCCCTCTCCACCTATCCAAGCTTATTTGTTGGAGTCGACAAAAACTCCTCCAAACTGATCCTAAGAGCTTACACCTTAGATTCTGTGGGATCTTCAAGTCTTCTTCAGGACTCACTTTTCAGCCACAAGGGCCTACACTCAGTGGTCAGCTGACCACCTACCTCAGGCTGTTAAGTCCTACACTCAGGCTGGGAGGACAGCCCTACCTCAGATCCCAAAGGATCCTACCTCAGAGCTCTGCAGAGCTCCTACACTCAGTGACCCGCAAGCCACCTACCTCAGCCTTATCTCTAAGGCTTACATCTCAGGCTTTTCAGCCCTACAACTTCAGGCACAAGGCCCTACTCTCAGAGTGTTGTAGCACTCCTACAACTCAGTACCCCTCCAAGTACCTACCTCAGTGCCACTCCAGTCGCCTACAGCTCAGTGACAAGCTTGTCACCTACCTCAGGCACAAAGACCCTGCACTCAGAGAGCAACACTCTCCTACCTCAGGCACTCAAGCCCTACAACTCAGATCCTCACTTGGATCCTATCTCAGTGCCCCAATAGGGCACCTACCTCAGTGATAAATTTGTCACTTGCAGCTCAGGCACAAAGTGCCCTACTGTAACAACCATATCCGTTCATATGGTATATACTAGAAGGTCCGGCCGGGGCCCCACAACATATACCACAAAACAGGCGGTGAAGGCACGGAATGATACCAGAGTAGCGCAGCGCACCTAACACATTGCATTTCTATGAATGAACTCCTGAATGTCCATGATAGGAATGCAAATTTGTGTGTGTAAGGAACCTGCGCGTTCCTATTTGTGTTGTTTGCTTGTGTAAGGCTGCTAATGTGTGTGTCTTGTCCACCTTTAGGTGACATGGAGTGGAGCTGGGCAGTCGGAGCTCCAGCGTTCTGATGAAAGTACGGCACCAGCCGCGGTGCCTACACCTCCACCGTCTGCGGAACATGTGCGTTTAGTTGCTGAGGCTTTGTTTACCATGATCCAAGGCCAGCCACTTAGGCAGGAACAAGCGGCTGTGAGGCCAGAACAGGTTGCGGCAAGACTTGAACCTGTAGTGGATGTGGCTCCTCGAGCGGCTGAGAAGCAGCTGACGCGGTTTATGAGTTTCCATCCGCCTACGTTTTCGGGAGCGGGAACTCCTACGCAGGCTGAGGATTGGCTATCGCGCGTCAAGAGAGTCATGACGGCGATTGGAACGGCGGAGCATCAGAAAGTCACCTTAGCTACCTTCTTGCTTGAAGGCGAAGCTAGATTGTGGTGGGATGAGATGGTGTTGCATCACTTGGCGGGTTGTCCTTTAACACAAATATCCATGGAAGAATTCTCCCGACTCTTCCTAGCGAAGCACCTTCCTGCGGCTCAGCGGATAGCCATGGAGAACGAATTCCAAAGGCTGACGCAAGGGGATGGTAGTGTTGACGCGTACCTGCATGAGTTTACTCGCTTAGGGTGGTATGCGGGTTCTATTTTTGTTGATGAGCAGAGGAAGACCAATCGGTTCTATGAAGGACTAAGGGACGAGCTGAGGTTCCTGGTTTCTAGTTCTGTGAACCAAGGCTTCCAGTCGTTGGTTAACACTGCGAGCGCGCTGGAAAATGATATTAGGAGGGTGCAAGGGAAGAGAGCTTTGGCTGTGACGCAACCGGAGTGGAAGGTACCCCGATCTGGAAAACCATTGTATAAGAAGAGATGGGGCAAGAAGTCCAAGACAAGTGGACAAACTCCTTCATCAGTTGCAACGGGAGCAACGTCGGGGGCTACCTCAAAGCCGGATAGACGTATCTGCTATAATTGTGGCCGGATGGGGCATATCGCTCGAGAGTGTCGGGTGCCGCCAAAGAGTGAAAAGAAGGCGGGAGCGTGGTATGCGGAAAAAGGAAAGGCGGTGGTGGACTCCTCTGCCTCGCAGGCGCAGCTCCGGGTCTACAATCTTGGCCTGCAGGAGGCCATCAAGCAGAGTGATGTCGTCACAGGTATGAGTTTAGTTTGGCATAGTATATTGTTTGTATGCTTTGTTTAGTGCATATATGTTTGCGGTTTGTGTGTGACATGATTGTCACAGGCTTTGTGATGATTCGGGACACGATGGCGCGAGCAATGTTTGATACGGGTGCGTCGCATTCTTTTCTGTCTAGCGAATTTATAGTGCAGTTTGGGATACCTATTTGTGTAAAGACAGATAGCGTCAGAGTGGTGTTGCCGAATGGCTGTTGGATGCTTGCGGATCAAGTTTGCGATGTGGCGGTTCAAATAGGAAGTCGGGATTTCCGTTTGACTGCATCTGTTTTGACGATATCGGAATTTGACGTGATTTTTGGAATGGATTGGCTTGCGGAGCAGCATGCCTTGATTGATTGTCAGTCCAAAGAAATCACGTTGAGCCAGAATACCGAACAGGAGACAAAGTTCGCGGGTATGCGTGGAGTGGGCGGGACATTGATGTCTGCACTCCAGGTAGTCAAGGCTGTTCGGAAGGGTGCGAAGTGTTATTTCGCACTGATTCGGGCTGTTGAGCCTAAGGCCAGTGTGTACGAGGTTCCGATTGTGGCGGAATTTACAGATGTGTTTCCCACGGATCTCCCTAGGCTACCACCCCAGCGGGAGATTGACTTCACGATCGAGATGGTGCCAGGTGCGAAACATGTGGCCCGCTCGCCATATCGCGTCGCGCCAAAAGAGATGGCTGAGTTAAAGGTCCAACTACAAGAGTTGCTAGAGCAAGGTTATATACGCCCAAGCATGTCACCTTGGAGCGCGCCTGAGCTTTTTGTAAAGAAGAAAGACGGTGGGTTGCGGTTGTGTATTGATTACCGTGAACTGAATAAGCTGACCGAGAAGAATAAGTATCTGATACCCTGGATTGATGAGTTATTCGATCAGCTGGTGGGCTCAACCGTCTATTCGAAGATGGACCTGAAGTCTGGTTATTACCAGTTGAGAATTCGGGAAGGTGACATTCCCAAAACCGCATTTGGAACGCGTTACGGGCACTATGAGTTCACAGTCATGCCATTTGGACTGTATAATGCGCCCTCGGTGTTTATGGATCTCATGCACCGTATTTTTCGCGAGTACTTGGATCTGTTTGTGATCGTGTTCATTGATGACATCCTGGTGTACTCAAAGTCGAAAGCTGAGCATGAGACTCACTTGCGGTTGGTGTTGAATACGTTGAGACAAAATCAGCTCTATGCCAAGTTCTCGAAGTACGAGTTTTGGCTATTGTCAGTGGCGTTCCTAGGCCATGTGGTGAGTGGAGCGGGCATTGCAGTGGATCCAGCAAAGATAAGAGCCATAGATGAGTGGCCGGTATTATCTTCAGTGGCCGAGGTCAGGAGTTTTCTTGGACTTGCGGGCTACTACCGAAGATTTGTTGAAAACATCTCGCGGATTGCTTTGCCGCTGACCACGCTAACGCGAAAAGAGCAGAAGTTCGTTTGGACGCCAGAGTGCGCACGAGCTTTTGAAAAGCTGAAGGTTCGGTTGACGACGGCGCCGGTGTTGTCTTCGCCAAGTGGGACCGATAGATTTGTGATTTATAGTGATGCCTCACGGAGCGGCTTAGTTCTTCTGCAAAATGGAAAGGTAATTGCTTATGGCTCACGCCAGCTGAAGGTGCACGAGCGAAATTATCTCGTCCATGACTTGGAATTAGCGGCGGTGATTTTTGCACTCAAGTTGTGGCGACGCTACCTTTATGGAGTGAAGGTGGAGATCTATACAGATCACAAGAGCCTAAAGTACCTATTGGAGCAGAAAGACTTGAATATGTAACAACGAAGGTGGTTGGAGTTCCTTGGGGACTACACTTTTGAGATTCATTATACGCCCGGGAAGGGGAATGTTGTCGCGGATGCCTTGAGTCGGAGGATTCCGGCTAGAGCGAATTGGTTACAAAGGCATGATGAACGTCTTATCCAGGAACTGGAGGCGTTGGAGATTTATTGTATTGACAAGAATTCCACTGCTACTGCATGTTTGAACTGGACCGAGGTGCAATGTGACCTTGCGGATCGAGTTCGACGGGCAACGGAGTTGGATGAAGATCTCTTACGCTATGTTAACGAAGGGCCAGAGGGCAAATTTTCCTGGAATGACGATATTTTGCGAAAAAAAGGTCGTTTGTGCGTCCCGAATGTGGAGAAATTGAGGGAAGAACTCATGTATGAAGCACATTATACACAGTATTCCATTCACCCCGGGAGCACGAAGATGTTCAACGATATGAAAAATCTATTCTGATGGTCAGGGCTCAAGAAAGATGTTACCCTCTATGTATCCAAATGCCAAACATGTGCAATGGTGAAGGCGGAATGCCAAAAGCCGGGCGGTTATTTGAATTCACTGCCGATCCCCGAGTGGAAATTTGATGATATTTCCATGGATTTTGTGCACGGGTTGCCGAGATCGCAGCGAGAAAATGATTCCATTTGGATGATTGTTGACCGGCTAACTAAAGTGACACATTTTCTCCCGAACAGGCGGGATGATTCGGTCGAAAGTTTGGCAAAATTGTATGTTGACCAGATAATACGGCTTCACGGTGTTCCTCGGAGCATCGTAAGTGATCGAGATGGACGATTCACGTCAAATGACTGGAGGCTAGTTCACCGACTGTTGGACACGAAGTTAACTTTCAGTACGGCCTTTCATCCCCAAACGGATGGCCAAACTGAACGTACCAACAGAACGATGGAGGACATGCTCCGAATGTGTGCCCTTGACTTCGGAAAGAGATGTGAAGATCATCTCTATATGGTAGAGTTTGCGTATAATAACAGCTACCAGACGAGCATCGAGATGACACCATATGAAGCGCTATATGGAAGGAAGTGTCGTACTCCCTTGGCTTGGGTAGAAGCAGGCGAAGCTCGACTTTATAAACCAAATGAGGTTGATGAAGCAAACTCAACCATATAGACTATTCGAGAGAGGCTACTTATTGCTCAAGATCGACAAGCTAAGTGCTACAATGCCAAGCACCGGAACGTGGAATTTGCGGTTGGCGAGTGGGTCTACTTGAAGATCAAGCCCTTCAAAGGTGTCTCCAGGATTCGACGCTTGAAAAAGTTGAGTCCAAGATATTTGGGTCCCTTTGAAGTGGTTGAGCGAGTCGGAGAAGCGGCTTATCGGCTAGCTCTGTCGACAGACTTGGGTGGATTACATGATGTATTTCACATCTTGGTGCTGCGGAAGGCCGTTAAAGATCCAACTCAAGTGCTCGCGGATGATCGTGTGCCGGTGGAGTATGTGCTAACAACAAGAGTTAGACACATTCAGATCGAGGATCGAGCCGAGAAATAGTTGCGGAACAAGGCGGTCGGTACGGTGAAAGTCCGGTGGGACAACTGCGGTCGTGAAGAACTTACATGGGAGCGAGAGCAAACCATGCGAGAAGAGTTTCCCGAGCTGTTTCTATAATTCGTGGAGAGAATTGTGTTGTAACATAAACAAATTTTAATGTTATAACTTTTTGGTTGCTGGTTACTTGTTTCCTTCCTGTGTCTTAATTTCGAGGACGAAATTTCTTGTTGAAGGGGATGGTTGTAACAGCCCAATTTTGCTCAGCAGGCAATTTTTCGGGTGACACAGCCTGGGACACGGGCGTGTCCCAGGGCGTGTCGAGCCCGTGTTGATGATCTCCTGGGAGTCGACGTTTTTCGCTCGATGATGCGTCGCGAGAAGGCACACGGCCAAGGACACGGGCGTGTCCAAGGCCGTGTCGTGTGTTCGACGAAAATTGCTCGACGATCGTCGAGTGTCAAAATGTGGTCGTCGAGTGTCGAGAAGTGGGTGAACACAGCCTGTGACACGGGCGTGTCACAGGGCGTGTCCATTCGGGTCGACGAACTTAGCCCGACGAAGTTTGCGCTAGGGCGTGTCTTAGTGTCGTGTATAGGCACACGGCCTGGGACACGGGCGTGTCACAGGCCGTGTGAGTCTCGGGCGATTTTGGGATTATTTTCGCCTGCCGAACACGGCCACAGACACGGGCGTGTCTGAAGGCGTGGCGGGTGACGCGGCCCATGACACGGGCGTGTCACTGGTTTGGATAAGTCGGTTGAGCACCGCTCGAGGCACACGGCCATGGACACGGGCGTGTCACAGGCAGTGTCAGACACAATTTAGCTTTTCTGACAAAATCGTGGCCGTCCATTCCTTCAGCTGGGATCCAATGGCTGAATTGCCTCTCTGTTTTCCTTAAAGCCGTGAATGAGAAGAGAAATCTCATTTCTCATTTGGTCTTCTCTTTCTTCATTTCTAGTGAGAGAAGGGGAGAGGAAGAAGGAGGAGGAGGCAAGGGGCTGGTCACCGGTGGTGCTGCGGTTTACCGACGAGAGATCCGAAGCCAGCGTTGCGGAGGAAAAGCTCTTGTGATTCGTTCAAGCCAGCTTGGAGCTCATGGCACCGAAGAGTGCTTCAAGGGTAACGACTTTTCTTCCTAGCCATGTGAAGGCTTCCTTTTGGCATATGTTTGTGATTCCCCCACCAAGAGGTGGCTGTTTTGGGATTCTTTTGGGTGATTCATGAAATCCCCTTTGTTGGCATATAGATCCAGAAATGGAGTACGGAATCGGCATGCTGTGTGAAGCCCATCCGGACAGGTTGGTCTGGATTGGTGATGTTACATACGAACCAGAGAAGACTCCGTGATAAACGTGTAGTTTAAGACGTCAACGGGTTATGCCTGTGAAGAGGAGTAGCAAGAAGTACTGGAGTGGTAGTCCAGGAAAATATATGTGTTATGCTTTTGGGTCATACCTGTGAATGAGGCACAGGAAGTACTGGTGTGACCAGGAAAGTTCCTTTGTGATGCTTGATGTCGTAGGGTATCCACCTGTGAAGAGAGTATCAGGAAGTACTGGTGTGCCCAGGAAAGACCCCTGACATTTGTGATATTTGTGGTGTCCACCTGCAAAGAGAGTAGCAGGAAGTACTTGGGTGCCCAGGAAAGACCCGCTAATGTTGTGAATGAGTGTAGAGAAATACCAAGGCTGTGTGCCAAGAACAGGATTGGTGAGACCGACCCGCGCCTTTGATTAATCCATGAGTACGCTATACTCGGAGAAGGCAAGGCGATTTGAGCAACGGGGGGTGGAGGATCCGACCTGCGTTATGTTCGTCCGACGTGGACCAGAAGGTGCGGTCTGTTGGAGCGCATAGCGAGAGTCTTAGGCCTGCGCGCCATGACACAATGGGGGCTACGGGCCATCCCGGTGTAGTAAGACTAGAACTCCGGGTGCACGACATGGAGTAAATGCTCAAGAGATTTACCGTTGGGTTGTCACCCTAATACGGTGGTGGGCAAGTGCTTTGCCAGAACACCAAAAAGGTGCCCTGAGTGCACGGACCGTTAGGCCGGGTGGCAAACGGTTGTGATGGCATGTGTGCGTGAAAGCACATTATATGATCTAGTGTCATGCTTGTGATGATATGCCTGCAGGGAAGATTACCGCTGCCCCGAGAGAATGGGTAGGGTCGTTATAATTTGGTCAGATGAATGCTGACCGTTGCCTTTGTTTGCCACAGTTAGGTGGATTGTCCCTGTACAGGTGCTGGAGAGCCAAGCGGGACGCGTAAATGTTGATGTTCCTGCTGTTGTTGTTGCTGCTGCTAGCCCTCGAAGGCTTATGTTGCTTGTTGTGTGTTGCTTTTATTGTGGCCGGCCTGCGCGCCACTATTGAGGCCACTGTTTGAAAGCCATGTAAGGTCATAAGGCCAACTTTTGTACTCTTGTAAGACATTTCTATGGAGATATACAACGTGGGGTTGTGTTATTTGTTAGACATTCACTGGTGGAGTTCAAGTGTTAGTATAGGCTTCCGCTAGAATACAATATGTTAGGTGCGCTGCGCTACTCTGGTATCATTCCGTACCTTCACCGCCTGTTTTGTGGTATATGATGTGGGGCCCCTGCCGGACCTTCTAGTATATACCATATGAACGGATGAGATTGTTACACCTACACTCGGATTCAGGTAACCTGAATCCTACAAGAAGTAAAATAGTAAGTAAAGAAGAATAAAATAACTAACTCAGAGAAATAACTCTGAGTCAACTTTGTTGGACGAAGTAGATTTCAGTCCAGCACACTTGTTGTAGAAGGAATCAGCCTTCTTCTACAGCTATCACTTTATGTTGCTGCGCTGATGAGCAGCTTCCATCTTGCTGATGAGATGAATCAACTAAACTGTTCTGTAGAGAACAACCTTGTTGAGCTTGAAGAGCTTTAGCTATCCTTCTTTGCCTTCAGGCTATCTTGGCTGGACTACAGCTTTCAAGCTTGATCAGAAGTAAATGTCCATCCGTCTCTTTCAATTTCTCTTTTTGTTTGTTTGATTCGTTAACCCTAATCCTTTACTGTTTTCCCTTTTATATGCGTTGGTTTGAATCAACGACACCATAAGACGTGGGCCCACCCAGGATTGGTGAGCGTCATCTCCATCAGAAAGAGACAACATCTTTCGGCGCTGTAGCAGCTTTCCCGCAACGGCTTCCTACAATTTTGACTTTATTGACGTCAGCAGCGGTCATCAACATCTGGACTTAGAAAATTTTCCAGAATCTCATTAAGCATTGAGTGGTGTTAAGACACTCAACGCCATCAGCCTTGGCTCTCAGCGCTTTTGGACTTAGAAAATTCCCTGCCTTTGTCTCAACGATCTCAGCGATTTTTCATTATTAGCTGAGATAAGCCTTTGTCTCAGCACTTTCTTCTTATCTGCTGTCTCAACGGTTTTTGTACTCTAACTATCTCAGCGATTTTGTCTCAACAGTCTCAGCGGTTTTTCATTTTTGGCTAAGACAAGCCTTTGTTTCAACGCTCTCCTCTTCATAATTAGAAGCATTGAGTGAACCTGCTTCACTCAACGCTTCTGGACTTGGAAAAATTCCAGCTAATTTTGTTCTCATCTATTTACCTCTTGACTGTCTCAGCGCTTCCTGCTTTATTTATAAGCGTCGAGTGAACTTGCTTCACTCAACGCTTCTAGACTTAGAAATTTTACAGCTAACTTTGTTTATGATGTCTCAACTATCTCAATGTCATCTTCTCAATTGTCTCAGCTGTCTCAACATCATCTTCTCAGCTGTCTTAACACCATCTTCTTAGTTGTCTTCAGCTGTGTCAACGCTATCTTTCAAGCTGTCTCGGCGGTCTCAATGTCTTCTTCTCAACAGTCTCAACGCTTATGCCTTAGACAGATTTTCTGGTTTTAGCTTGACAAGCTTTGAGCTGAGCTCGACGAACCGCAAACTGAGCTCGACGAACTTTGATCTTCTCAGCGCTCTCAACGCTTTTTGCCTTAGCTAATTTCGACAAACTCTGAGCTGAGTTCGACGAAATTTGAGTTTACTGCCCAACTCATTTCTCTTTACTTATCCAATCATGGACTACCTACATGCATGAAGTAAAACACACATCAAATACATTATGTGTGTATGTCATTGACTGTTTGACTTCTTACAAATCTGGGATATCATGATCAATAGACCCAACAGAGGTCGCACGCACTGCGCGGGAGGTAGAGCACGGCGTGGCCGCCTGTGCTACACGCATGTTGCACCGACGCGACGCGCGCTCGCGCTGCACTGGCACTCCGGCGGTAGTGCGCACAGTTTTTGCCCTATTCTTATATGTTTTCGTACCTTTTGGGTGAGCGTGACTTTCTGCGCGGGGATCGTCTGGTCGGGTTAGCTTGCCCCCGTGTCTTTGGACCAAACCTTTCGGTTTGACTAAGAAAATTTGGGTCATTTCATCGTTTGGGCCGTTACACGCGGAGTGACAAGGAGGATCTAAGGCCGCACATGAGCTTGTAAGAAGACAAGTCCGTGACATTTGGTATCAGAGCCAGATTATCTCAAGTTCCCAATTGGTGCACAAGAAGGCTAGATGGATTGTGAGTTAGACAACTTGAACATGGATGAACGCAGCTGGGAGGTGAGGCAACAAACTAAAAGAAATAAGAGAAGCCAAAGCAAAGCTTGTGAGCCCGAACACTTGGATCTTACCTTTGTGGATTGGGCAAGAACATGACGGCAGTGGAAGAGGACAACCTATATGTTCGCGGAGAACTGGAGCTGTCATGAAAGTGATATCGACTCGCAAAAAGCTAGATTTATTGAAGGCTCAAATCCAAGCTTGCCTTGATACAAACTCAGAGCTTACACATAGGTGTGACCAGCTTGAGGATGACTATGAAGAGCGAATCACCAAGTTGGAGGAAGACCTAGCCGTATGCAGGAAGGCCATCGCTAATGGTTGCAATGTTGGGACTGTGGCAAGCCCAAGGATCGACGTGCATAAACCAAATCCCTTCACTGGAAAGAGGAATGCCAAAGAGGTTGAACACTTCCTTTTATCAAATGTAGGTATACTTTGAAGGGTACAATATCACGAAAGAGACACTGAAGATAAAGACTACAAGTTACAATCTTTCAAACATTACATCACTTTGATGGCAAAGGCAGTTTGCAGATATCAAGAAAGGTGCATACAACCCAAACACATGGGAGGAGTTCAAGATTGAACTCAAGAGACACTTGTCCTGAAAATGTTGCAAATAAAGCAAGAAAAAAGTTAAAATAGCTAAAGCAAAAAAGATTCCATCACTGAGTTTGTGAAGGAATTCCAAACTTTGATGTTGATGGTGTCAAATATGTCCGAAGATGACCAACTCTTCAACTTCAAATATGGTCTTCAAAATTAGTGTAAAGCAGGAAATGCATCGGTGGAATGCGAAGACATTAGATGAAGCAATTGCAGCGGTTGAAGCCATGACAGAGTTCCAAAGGCCATCGATTGATACTTCGAAAAAAGACTTTAAGAATGATTACACCAAAGGTGGGGGAGAAAGGCAAGGGTCGCAGAGACCACCTAGAGGAGACTGAGCACCCACTTATGGAAAGGAAAGGGAAGATAGAGGCAAATACTTTACACCAAATGGTGGATGCTACCTATGCAAAGGACCGCACATGATGAACAAGTGTCCAAAACTCGATTCGCTCGCAAGGCTTCAAGAGGAGAATGCGTGCAGACCCGGAAAATAAGAACGGTACAACACAAACATGTTCTTTGCAACTTTTGAATGCATTGAACCTGAGCTGAAGCCTGCAAAAAAGATGACTATAAAGGGGCTCATTGTACAACCCTGTGTCCGGCGAGCGGGTCCCACCAGGGAGGTCGAACAGGCCTGCCCCGCGACTCGCACCCAAGCGCCAGGACGGGCTGAACGACTAAAGGGCTGGCCCGCTCCTGCCCATCTCAGGCGAGCGAGCTGGCGACCCGCAGCAAGCGAGCCGGACCCGAGCTGGCGACCCGCAGCAAGCGAGCCGGACCCGTGATTGGCGACCCGCAGCAAGCGAGCCGGACCCGTGATTGGCGACCCGCAGCAAGCGAGCCGGACCCGCGATTGGCGACCCGCCGCCAGCGAGCCGGACCCCGAGCGCGACCTGACCGCCGATCCGCCCGGCAGAAGGCAGGCGGCTCGCCCATATCGGCTCGCACTCGCCCAGTGATGGTAGGCGAGCCCCAGAGTCGGGTCGCGCCCGCCTCCTGCGGGAGAACTGAAGGCGAGCTGACCGCCCGGGGGTGCGAATAGCTACTCAGAACAGCGGAGCCTCGCTGTTGGCAGACCAGGTTGGACTGCGCATAGCTGTTCAGAACAGCGGAGTTTGGCTGTTGGCAGATCCATCCAGGGGCCTTTTGGTACTTCCAGGTCAGTCCTTTTGGTTATTGGCAGTTCAGATCCTGAAAATCTATAAATAAGACCCAAGGGGTACCTCAGAGGACACGCTTTCAGTGCCTCCTTGCTCTCATTTTCAAGTGTTCTCTGAGAGTACCTTAGCTCGGCTCTTGGCTAAGGAGGGGAAGCGCTCAGAGATCTTCCGGGTTTGTGGTGGGACCTCCCTGCCGAGCCCTTGGGTCTGTCTTTCCTTGTCTCTCTCGTTGTTTTTCTTGCAGGTGCGAAGTAGGCGCGAGACCACCCCTTCCCCAAGGGTCGAACTCCACAAGAGGCCGGTTTCCGGTTTCAACATTTTGGTGCGGTGAGCGTGGAGAGTGGTCAGTGCAGAAAAGCTTCGGCGAGCTCAATGACGGGAGGTCAAGGATCTGACAGGCAGAACTCGCCGCCCAACCCACCTCTCGCGACAGTGGGGATGTTTGAAGACTTCAGGAACGAGGTGCTGGATCTCGTCAAGATCGCACTCGGCGTGCGGGCCGAGTGTTCGACTCCGGCAGCCCAGATCGCGGCCGCCCCCTCTCTGGGCGAGGACGCTCCTGGCAGGCGAGCCGGGAAGGAAGTGGCTGAGGAAGGTCGGGGGAGCGAGCTCTCGGGGCGCGAGCTCTTCCCCGGCTCGGCAGGCCGAGGCCGATTCGGCGAGCTGGGTCCGCGTGACTCGCCGGCCCGCCAGGTGGGGGGAGGCAGCCCTTTCAGCGAGCTGGTCTCCTCAGCTCCAGTACCAGACGGGTTCAGAGAGCTCGAGATGACCTACTACACCGGGAAGGGAGACCCGGTTCAGCACGTCCAGTGGTTCGAAGACGTGGTCTCCATCCGTCAGATGTCGGACGGATTCAAGTGCCGTCTCTTCGCCATCACCCTCCGGGATAAGGCGAGGGAGTGGCTCCACCAGCTGCCGGCCAGTTCCATCTATTGCTTCGAGGACCTACGCCGAGGGTTCATGTTGAGGTTCACTACCGCAAAGAAAAGGAAGAAGGAGTCTGAGTCCCTGTTCCACATAAAGCAGGGGGTGAACGAGACGTTGGGGAGCTACGTCGATCGATTCCAGGAGGAGGTTACCCAAGTCCAGGAGATGCCGGGCCACAGTCTGATGATGGCCTTCACACTAGGCCTGCAACAGGGTTTCTTCCGCATGGAGCTGAAAAGGATTCCCCCCCTCTCCTACGAGGAGCTGATGGAGAGGGCGGCGAGAGAGGTCGACGGGGAGGCGTCGAACCCGGAATTTGCGAGGAAGTTGGCCAGGTGGGCGACTGAGGAGGAGAAGGAGTCGAAGGGAGGAAGAAGACAGGAAGAGAGGAGGGAAGAGCCCAGGCAGAGGGAGCAGAGGCAGCCCCAAGGACAACAGCCAGGATGGGGGCGTCAAGAGCCCGACCGTAGGCTGGGCTGGAGACCAGAGTGGCAGGGGCAGGGGCCACAGAGGGGATACTACGGGAGAGGTCACTATCAGGGGAGGCAGGACCAGTTCCACCCCCCAGGCTGGAGGCAGGGTCAGAGGCCGCGGCTCCCCGATCAGGAGGAGGCCATGGCCATAGCTCTGGGAGCAAGGAGAGGGGTCATGAGGAGGAGGAGAAGGGAGTTCAGGGTGGAACTGCCCTACTGCGACTTCCATCAGGAAGAGGGACACGCAACGGCCACGTGCCCGGAATTCTTGGAGGTGAGAGAGAACAGGGGGCGGCAGCAGCAGCAGGAGGGAATGCGGCAAGAAGTGAGGATCGAGGAGGTCCTGCCTCGGACGGAGGAGGATCGCTGTGAAGACCGGGTGGATGTGGGAACCCGAGGAATGATCGGAGTGATCCACGGGGGAGTGGGGGTCGAGGCTTCCCGCAAGGCAAGTCTCCACACCATGTATCGGCGGAGCGTCGCCTCTACGTCCCAAACCCCGCCGCCAGAGGAGAGGATCACTTTCTCCAGAAGCGACATGCCGGACCACGAGGATCCGTTCTGTGATGCGCTGGTCATCAAGGCCGCCATCGAGAACTTCACTGTCTCTCGGATCCTAGTGGACAATGGGAGTTCCGTGAACGTCGTCTTCAAGAAGGCGTTTGACGCGATGCAGGTGGAAACTAAGAGGGTGCTGGCCTCGGAAGGGCCCTTGTTCGGATTCTCAGGAGAAAGGAAGGAGGTAGAGGGAGGAGTCGGCCTCCACGTAACCCTGGGGGGGCAGTCCCGAAACTGCAAGTTCGTCATTGTGGACGCCCCCAGCAGCTACAGCGCAATCTTCGGGAGGCCCCTAATCAGTGCCTTCCGCTGCGTCCCCTCATCTTTCCATCAGTGCTTGAAGTTCAACGCTGAGGGGGCGCAGGTCAGGGTTAGGGGAGACCCTAAGGTGGCACGGGAATGCTACGTCACCGCGGTGAACACCATCTCTTGGCAGGAAGGGGCCGAGGAGATGGGGCGGAGGATGGAGGCGAACGAGCAGGAAGCCGAAGAGGTGGAGCTGGAGGTGAAGGGGTGCGCAGGGAAGGCGGAAGGAGAGAGTTTGGAGGAAGTGGTCGAGGTAAGGGCCGTGACAGAGGAGATGGGGGTAGAGGTCCCCGCTCAGGAGGAAGGGGATGCCGAAGGATGGGGGGAGCGGTCCAGGCTGGAGGTCGCAGAGGAGGTGGTGGAGCTGGAGGTGCTCACCCGCGGAGGCAGGATGGAGAAGATCCGCGTCAGCGGGGGGCTGACCCCGGAGGACCAGGGCAGGATGCTGGAGTGCATCCAGAAGAACGTGGACATCTTCTCCTGGAGCGCCGCGGAGATGCCGGGGGTTGACGCGGATGTGGCTTGCCACCGCCTCAATCTGGACCCGGGAACACGCCCCGTCCAGCAGAAGAAGAGATCCACGGCGGACAGGCTAGCGGAACCCATCAGGGAGGAGGGGGCAAAACTTCTCAAAGCGGGATTCGTGTCCGAAATTCAATACCCCGGTTGGGTCTCGAACGTTGTGATGGTCAAAAAGGGAGACGGCCGCTGGCGCCTGTGTATCGATTTTTCCCTTCTTAATAAAGCTTGTCCTAAGGATTGTTACCCCTTGCCTCGGATCGACGCGCTGGTTGACTCAGCCGTCGGTTTTTCTGTAATGAGTTTTTTAGATGCATTTTCAGGTTACCATCAGATCAGGATGCACCCCCCGGACATAAAGGATGTCTCATTCATCACAGGGGACGGCTGCTATTGCTACAAGATGATGCCGTTCGGGTTGAAGAACGCTGGTGCCACCTATCAAAAAATGATGGACAGGGTCTTCAAGGAGCAAAGGGGGAGAAACTTGGAGGTCTACGTGGACGACCTCATGATCAAGAGCCGAGACGTGGACTCCCACCTCCGGGACCTGGAGGAGACGTTCGCCACCCTGCGCCGATACAAGATGCGGCTGAACCCCCTTAAGTGTGTTTTCGGGGCTAGCCGGGGGAAGTTCTTGGGGCATCTCCTCACCCCCGCGGGGGTCGAGCCGAATCCCGACAAGGTCAAGGCAATCTTGGAGTTGGGGTCCCCGCGGAATGCGAAGGAGGTCCAACGGTTGACCGGGAAGCTAGCAGGACTGAGCCGCTTCCTCTCTCGGGCAGGGGAGAAGTGCTCCCCCTTCTTCAAAACACTGAGGGGGGGCCAGAGGTTCGAGTGGACTAAGGAATGCGAGGAGGCGTTCCAGGCCCTCAAGGCGCAGCTGACACAGGCTCCGCTGCTCCAGGGGCCGAAAGAGGGTGAAGATTTGTTCTTATACCTCGGGGTCGGGGCAGAGGCCTTGAGCTCCGTCTTGGTGCGAGAAGAGGGGAAGAGGCAGCTCCCTATTTATTATGTCAGCCGAGTCCTGAGGAAGGCCGAGCTCCGATATCCAATCTTGGAGAAGCTTGCGTTCGCACTGATCATCTCGGCTCAGAGACTACGACCATACTTCCAGGCACACTCGATCCGAGTGGTGACCGACCATCCCCTCCGCAACGTCTTCGAGGGGGTGGAGCATTCGGGCCGGCTGGCCAAGTGGTCGGTGGAGCTGAGCGAGTTCGACGTCTCCTTCGTTCCGCGGCTCTCGATCAAAGCTCAGGCGATGGCCGACTTCTTGGCCGACTACGTGGTGGAAGTAGCGGAGGAGGAACTCACCCGCCCGACTCCTTGGAAGGTGAGGGTGGACGGAGCATCAGGAAGGCATTCTCTCGGAGTAGGAGTGGTTCTGGAAAACCCTCAAGGGACTCGGATCGAACAGACGGTGGTGGTGCATTTTCCCATTACCAACAACCAGGCTGAGTACGAAGCAGTGATAGCGGGACTACGCCTGGCCAGAGAATTGGGGGTGCTGGATGTGGAAGTTCTGACCGACTCCATGGTGGTGGCTTCCCAGATCAACGGGGAGTTCGAAGCAAGGGAGCCCGCTCTGAAGTTATACTTAGCCAAAGTGAAGGGAGTCATCGGGACCTTCCAGACCTTCTCCATCCAGCACGTACCGAGGGGAGAGAATGACCATGCCGACCAGCTAGCAAAGCACGGCCCCCGGGCAGGAGGCACCATCACCGACCTGTTCCGCCCCTCCATCGAAGAAGGAGAGCTCATGGAGATCGATCGGCAGCCCTCGTGGATGGACCCAGTAATAGTTTTCCTCTCCACGGGAGAGTATCCGGAAGGAGTAGACAAGAAGAAGCTGAGGCACAAGTCCGCCTACTACCTCCTTAAAGACGGGCAACTATACAGAAAGACCCTTTCCGGGATGCTGGCTCGCTGCGTATCCGAGGGCGAGGCGCAGAGGATCTTGGAAGAAGTCCACTCAGGGGAGTGCGGGAGTCATTCCGGGAGTCGGACCTTGGAGGGGAGGATAGTCCGGCAGGGGTATTTCTGGCCCACCCTGGGCCGGGACGCCGCGGAGTTCGCAAGAAGATGTCATAAGTGCCAGCTATTTGCCCCCCTCCAGCTACAGCCGGCCCAACGACTCAAGAGCATCACGGCCCCCTGGCCCTTTGCAATCTGGGGAATGGATCTGGTCGGACCGTTCCCCCAGGCTAGCGGCCAGAGAAGGTTCCTCCTAGTGATGATCGACTACTTCTCCAAGTGGATAGAGGTGAAGGCGTTGGCCAAGGTGACTTCCCAGGTAATCAGGAACTTCGTTTGGGGGGAGATCATCTGCCGCCATGGGCTGCCCCAAGCCATCGTCACAGACAACGGACCTCAATTCGCCAGTGCCGAGTTCACCAGTTTCTGCGAGCAACTCGGGATTGACCTCAGGTTCGCCTCGGTCCACCACCCCAGAAGCAACGGGCAGGTGGAGGCGGCGAACAAAATCATCGTCAATCTCCTCAAAAAGAAGGTGGAAAATTTGAGGGGGAGTTGGGTGGAGCAGCTCCCCGCCGTCCTTTGGGCCCTTAGAACCACTCCCAACACGGCCACGGGGGAGACCCCCTTCAAGCTCTCCCACGGGTGCGAGGCGGTGCTCCCCATAGAATTTGAAGTTCAAACGCCGCGGGTCGGAACGGCAAGGGAAGGCCGAGAGGAATGGCAAGCCGAGAATGGGGAGGAGCTGAGACTCTCCCTCGACATGGTAGAAGAGCTGAGGGATCTTTCGGCCGTCCGACAGGAGGAGGTCAAAAGGAGGATGGCGAAATACTTTGACAAACATGTCAGAGTCAAGCAGTTCACGGAAGGGGACCTAGTACTGAAGAAGGTGGACGCGGCAGGGAGGTCGGCGTCCGTAGGGAAACTCAACCCCAGCTGGGAGGGGCCGTTCATCGTGAAGGAAGCTTTGAGGTCGGGGGGCTATCGGCTCCAAAATGTGGAAGGCGAGGCCCTGAGCCTCACCTGGAGTGGGGACGACTTGAAGAGATTTTTTCCCTAATTTTCTGTAAACAACCCGATTTTTCATAATGAAGCTTTTCTTCTCCTCCCCCCAGGAATGTCATATCTAAGCTTGCTCAGAGAGTTGGAATGAACTTGGACCCCGAGAAGATCCCGCTGCCAGGCTCTCACCTAGCTGGCAGGGCCGGAAGTCACTCGGTGCCATCCCTAGCCTCGAGAAGATCCCGCTGCCAGGCTCCCACCTAGCTGGCAGGGCCGGAAGTCACTCGATGGAATGAATCTGGACCCCGAGAAGATCCCGCTGCCAGGCTCCCACCTAGCTGGCAGGGCCGGAAGTCACTCGGTGTCATCCCTAGCCTCGAGAAGATCCCGCTGCCAGGCTCCCACCTAGCTGGCAGGGCCGGAAGTCACTCGATGGAATGAATCTGGACCCCGAGAAGATCCCGCTGCCAGGCTCCCACCTAGCTGGCAGGGCCGGAAGTCACTCGGTGTCATCCCTAGCCTCGAGAAGATCCCGCTGCCAGGCTCCCACCTAGCTGGCAGGGCCGGAAGTCACTCGATGGAATGAATCTGGACCCCGAGAAGATCCCGCTGTCAGGCTCCCACCTAGCTGGCAGGGCCGGAAGTCACTCGGTGTCATCCCTAGCCTCGAGAAGATCCCGCTGCCAGGCTCCCACCTAGCTGGCAGGGCCGGAAGTCACTCGATGGAATGAATCTGGACCCCGAGAAGATCCCGCTGCCAGGCTCCCACCTAGCTGGCAGGGCCGGAAGTCACTCGGTGTCATCCCTAGCCTCGAGAAGATCCCGCTGCCAGGCTCCCACCTAGCTGGCAGGGCCGGAAGTCACTCGATGGAATGAATCTGGACCCCGAGAAGATCCCGCTGCCAGGCTCCCACCTAGCTGGCAGGGCCGGAAGTCACTCGATGGAATGAATCTGGACCCCGAGAAGATCCCGCTGCCAGGCTCCCACCTAGCTGGCAGGGCCGGAAGTCACTCGGAGTCATCCCTAGCCTCGAGAAGATCCCGCTGTCAGGCTCCCGCCTAGCTGGCAGGGCCGGAAGTCACTCGATGGAATGATCCAGAAAGCAATGGCCTGCGACCTAGAGCAAATTGCATTGTCAGACTCCCACCTAGCCGACAAGGCCGGAAACTACCCGAAAAGCGTGCGCAGCAGGACGGAATCGCAAGAGTTAGCCAGAAAAGAAGGAAAGGGTCTAGCATAGCCCCACCCTCAAGCCCCGGGAAAGGTGGTCGAGTAAACACAAAGGCCTGGGCGAGAGTCCACAGAGAGCTAAGCATGCGGCCGAGGGGCGAGCCAGCTCGCCTCGCTCGGCAGACGAGCCAGCTCGCCTCGCTCGGCAGACGAGCCAGCTCGCCTCGCTCGGCGGGCGAACCAGCTCGTCTCGCTCGGCGGACGAGCCAGCTCGCCTCGTCAGAAGCCGGGTCGCTGGGACGGGTCGCGCCGTCCGGCAATGACATCATTAGAAAAACGAGACAGGCGAGAAATGTAAAAAGAACAGTGTGTAAAAAGAACAATAGACAGAAATATAAAGTATAAGCGCAACTCGCGCATACAACTCAGACCAGATTTTTACACTGTTCATCTACAAGGCAAATTACAAAAAACGCGAGACCTAGAAACCCTAAAGCGGCTGGAAGCTTCTGTCGCCGGGCTCCGGCACGGGGAGGAATAGCGCCGGCACCACGTCTTTTGCCGAGAGTCCCGCTGCCTCGCTCGTGAGTAGATCCGCGCGCCTCAGCGTCTGCATCGTGTATCTCGCTGCGCTGGCCGCGTTCTTCTGCATTAGCACCTCTAGGTCATAGTCGGACAGGTGCTCGCGCGGGCAGACCCCGCTGTCTGGTGGAGGGACAGCGGCAGCGGCCTCTAGCTCGCGTACCCGGGCCTCCAGCGCCGCCTTCTCCTGGCGAAGGGTGGCAATCTCGGCGCCCATCCGGCTCGCCGTCGCCGCGTCCTGAAAAACGGAATAGGAATTATCATAAGCTGCGTTCGCAAGAAGAAGAGATTAGCTCCGGTTGAGAGCGTACCACCCCGCCCAGATATTGCGCGAGGGTCTCCTCGGCGGCGGCGGCTCGCCCTCTCTGAAGATCCGCGTCCTCCCGAGCGAGCTTCCGGGCCTCTTCCTTCTCCTCCGCCATCTTTTGGATGGACGCGGCGTTCCGCTCCACCTGGGTACAGCGCCGCCCCACCATATGAGCCAGCTCCAGGCCGCGCAGCTGGGCCCGCGCGCTCTCATGGATCAGCACCCGCGTCTCCTCCTTGTCGTATATGGCGGCGTCTTCGCGCGAGTACAGCCCAAAGGAGAAGCTGTACGCCTCCCCGCCGATTGTATCCTGCTCCATCCAGCTCGGCAGCAGGGTCGAGATCGTTGCGCGATTCGACTCCTTGTCCCACGACAGGAGCGGGATGCCGAGCTCGTCCAAATACTTCTCGCCGTAACCAAAGTTCCGATGCCCTCTCGGCACCGGCCCCGCAGCGGCTTCAGACTCTCCCGGCGGCGCGGAGGTGCCCGCCGCCCCGACCGGGGAGTCGCTGGTCGAAGCAACCAGCGGGGGCGAGGGGGCCTCAGTCGGCAAAACCGCGGGGGCTTTGCCTTTTCTTTGGCTCGCGGAGGGTTGCTGATCCGCGGTCTTCGCCGACTTCGGCGGAGGCGCTGACTGTCCGCCGCCCGGTCGCTTCTTGGCCGGGATCGATGAGGTGTCGCGCTGGGCGGCATCCGCGGCCTGGGCGCGGGCGAGAACCCCGGGGGGGATCCGGGCGCTTTCGTAAGGAGGATGAAGGGGAATGTCGCGTTCGCCTGCGAAGAAGGGAAGGTGAGATGAAAGAAGAGTGGGAAAGTAAGGCCTAACAGAGACGAGTGGCAAACCTCCCCCCGGCGGGACAGCCGCGAGATCGTCAAGGTGGCGGCGCAGGAACGCGACTTCAAAGTTCTTCCCGACGAAGAACGCGAACAGGTCGGCCTCATGGCCGCCTAGGTTGGGCGGCCGATAGCTCGCCTCGCTGAGCTGTACCGGCGAGAAGGGCACATTGCCAAGGTCCCCTTTGACGAACAGGAACTTCTTCAGCCAGTTGTGACTCTTGTTAACCGTCTCCCGCACCTTGAGGTGGGCGCTGGAGAAGTAGGCCGTCCCGTCTCGGTTCGCCCTGAAGGAGAACAGCTTCCGGAATACTGCGAGGCTGAACTCCACCCGCTCCTCTCGCAGGAAGCAGGCGAACCCCATCATGACGGCGATGGAGTTCGGGGTCATCTGGCCCAGGACGATCCCGAAATATTTGAGCACCTGGCGCACCTCGGGCCATAGGGGGAGTCGCAGGCCTACCTCGAAGTGAGCGAGCGGGATGGCGAGCTCATCCCTAAACAGGTCGTTGATCTTCTCCCCCTCTTCGGGTCGCCTCGCAGAGAACCCGGCTGGGATGTGGTCGCCTAGAGCCTCCAAGTATTCGCGCTCTGTGATGACGGCGCGAGGGAAATCATGCTCGGAGAAGGTCCAAGCGCATTTGCTTCGGCCGTCCGCGTCGCCGCCGCCTCCGCCCATCCCCGTTGATTCGCCGCCGAACGCGAGAGAAAAAGCCGGGAGGCGAGCTAGAATCGCACTTCGCGAGAAAAGGGGAAGCGAGAAGACGTTTTGGATTCGGTGGAGAAATAAGGGCCGGCAGGACCTATTTATAGGAAAAGAGAAGGGGCGGGAAACTTCCCGCCAAAAAATGGGGTGCGGATAGCGAAAAAATTAATCCGACGGTTCGACTTCCCGCGCGCGAGCACACCTCAAAGGTCGAGCCGGCACGGTTCTCGCCCGGCTGCAACCACGGGAGACCGGCGCGGGCGAACCAACCCCAACCCGCACCCGCACGCCGTGCCGCGCGAGACGGGGGATTCCCGCCTAGCGGGCTCCTCGGCTCGCCCTCGCCCCGATCAGCGCGAAAGGAAGAATGGACTCTTCCCTTTAACCCGCACACAGAAATCAAAAGAAAAGCAGCGCGATAATTTCAATACATCTCAGCAACAAAATAGTTAGGCCCATAGGCGGGCTAAAAGAGTCGCAAGCAATTACAAATACAAATACAAGATAAATGCGAGATGACGGTAACCCCGCGGTATCACGCGAGCGAGGGGCAAACAACTGGGTCAGTACTCGACCCACTTCCACCTATGCCGCCTCTTCGTTCCCGCCCGAGGCGGCACGCGGGGATCGTGGTAATCGCGAACCGCCACCAGCTCCCGCTGAGCCAGGCCGACCTGCTCCACGGCGCTCTTAAGATGCCCCTCGGCTCGCGTTATATGCACGCCCGGCGAGGTGACGTCGTCGTCTTCCGCTTCACGCCGAGGGCCCTCCAAGGCCGCGAGCCGGGCATCGGTCTCGGCCTTGTCGCCTTCGATCCTCCTTATGGCCTCCTGCAGCAACAGTGTGTGTTTCTGGAATAGCCGCGTCACCTGCCTCTTCATCCCCGCCGCATCGTTCGGGTCGCCCAGATAGTCAGATACACTGTCCACGTCAGGCGGAGGCGAGTACCCTTCGCTCATCTCGGTCTCAGGCGAGGCCCTGCGAAAGCCTGCGAGCAGGGAGGGGTCAGAATGAGCGAGCAAGAGGCAAAATCAACGATGAAAACCAGCTCACCAGGGGTGGGCACATCGCCCGCACCGACAGATGGGCGGGAAGAGCCCGGCTGATCCCGAAAGTTCTCTCCCTCGAGGGTCTCAAGAGATTTCCCCAGCCCATGGGAGACCGCCGGACGGGGAGTTTCCGGAGGTGGGCGATCCGGACCTGGGGAACTCGCGATCTTCTCAGGCGATGGAGGCGGGGGACGATCCTCTCGCCGGTTCTCCACCTCACAGGGAATTACCTGCAAAACAGGGAGTCAGACGAATAGCGATAATCAGCGGAAGGCCACGCACCCCGGGGACGACCTCAGCACCCGCCGCCGAGCTGGAGGCCGGGCAGTCGCCCGCCAGAGAACGCTTAACGATCTTTCCCTTCGCCGGCCTGAAGAGGGGGCCGGAGGATCCGCGAACTAGCCATGGGGCGGCCTCGAGGGCCTCCTCCTGAGTCTGCAGGACCGCTGCCGCCAGGCGAGCTCGCACTTCTTCGCTAACCGGCATCGATGAACAAAAGTCTGCTCAGAGAAAATAAAGGGATTCGGGGAGCCTCCTACAGGGGTCAGCGGTATGTATTTATAGCAGAACAGTGGGCCCCCACCAGAAGATTCCCTGCCAGCTCAGCACAGGGGCTCGCCGAACACGCGGGATGGATGGTTCTTTCCGAGCTTGGTTCAAGCTCAAAAAGAGCGGGGATTGTGTACAACCCTGTGTCCGGCGAGCGGGTCCCACCAGGGAGGTCGAACAGGCCTGCCCCGCGACTCGCACCCAAGCGCCAGGACGGGCTGAACGACTAAAGGGCTGGCCCGCTCCTGCCCATCTCAGGCGAGCGAGCTGGCGACCCGCAGCAAGCGAGCCGGACCCGAGCTGGCGACCCGCAGCAAGCGAGCCGGACCCGTGATTGGCGACCCGCAGCAAGCGAGCCGGACCCGTGATTGGCGACCCGCAGCAAGCGAGCCGGACCCGCGATTGGCGACCCGCCGCCAGCGAGCCGGACCCCGAGCGCGACCTGACCGCCGATCCGCCCGGCAGAAGGCAGGCGGCTCGCCCATATCGGCTCGCACTCGCCCAGTGATGGTAGGCGAGCCCCAGAGCCGGGTCGCGCCCGCCTCCTGCGGGAGAACTGAAGGCGAGCTGACCGCCCGGGGGTGCGAATAGCTACTCAGAACAGCGGAGCCTCGTTGTTGGCAGACCAGGTTGGACTGCGCATAGCTGTTCAGAACAGCGGAGTTTGGCTATTGGCAGATCCATCCAGGGGCCTTTTGGTACTTCTAGGTCAGTCCTTTTGGTTATTGGCAGTTCAGATCCTGAAAATCTATAAATAAGACCCAAGGGGTACCTCAGAGGACACGCTTTCAGTGCCTCCTTGCTCTCATTTTCAAGTGTTCTCTGAGAGTACCTTAGCTCGGCTCTTGGCTAAGGAGGGGAAGCGCTCAGAGATCTTCCGGGTTTGTGGTGGGACCTCCCTGCCGAGCCCTTGGGTCTGTCTTTCCTTGTCTCTCTCGTTGTTTTTCTTGCAGGTGCGAAGTAGGCGCGAGACCACCCCTTCCCCAAGGGTCGAACTCCACAAGAGGCCGGTTTCCGGTTTCAACACTCATATATGTGGATGCTAGGATAAACAACATATACACCAAAGCCTTGGTTGATACCGAAGCAACACATAATTTTGTAACAGAAGAAGTTGCACAAAGACTTGGACTTCGAATGACAGTGTGATGGATGTCTCAAGACCGTGAATGGGAAGGCGAGACCACTACCAGAGGTGGTTCATGGCGTGGAACTCCGCTTGGGGACATGGAGAGGACAAGTGAACTTCTCAGTAGCGACAATGGATGATCACAAGGTCATATTGGGCATGGACATCTTCGACATGGTGAGTGGAATTGTCTTGTCAACTTATCAATCAGTGTGCATCATAGAGAAAGGTGCAACTTGCATGGTTCCCACGATAGAAGGATCGCCATGTCTTGGAGCAAAGCAACTTTCGGCTATGCAAATAACCAACGGGGTTAAGAAGGGAGAGCCTACTTTCTTGGAAACTTTGAAGGAGGAAGACAGTTTATTTGTGGAAGAGGTGCCTCCACTTGTTGCAAGAGTCTTGAAGGAAAATGAGGATGCGATGCCTGCGGAGCTACCAAAAAGGTTGCCGCCTCGCAGGGAGGTAGACCAGAAGATCGAGTCAGAGAGTGGAGCAAAACCACCGGCAAAGGCTCCCTATCAGATGGCTCCATCTGAGCTTGAAGAGTTGAGAAAGCGGCTACACGAACTACTTGAAGCTGGAATGATCGGACCCTCGAAAGCACCATTTGGTGCATCAGTGCTCTTTCAGAAGAAGGATGAGACATTACGATTATGCACCGACTATCGAGCACTGAATAAGGTAACCATAAAAAACAAATATCCCATATCATTGATTGCCGGCTTGTTTGATCAACTTGGGAGTGCAAGGATATGCATCAAGATGGATTTATAAAAGGGTTACCATCAGGTGCGGATCATAGAAGTGGATGAACCAAATACTACATGTGTAGCAAGGTATGGATCATTCAAGTGGTTGGTGATTCCATTCAAACTCACCAATGAACCCGCCACCTTTTGCACATTGATGAATCAAAACTTTCATCTATATTTGGACAAGTTTGTGGTAGTATACTTGGACGACATTGTCTTCTATAGTAACACCTTAGAAGAGCATGTTGAACATCTTCGCTTGACGTTCAAGGTGCTAAGAGAGAATGAACTATACGTCAAAAGGTCAAAATGCTCTTTCAGCTAAGATAAGGTGCATTTTCTTGGGCATGTCAATGGGCATGGCCAACCGTAGATGGATATGGACAAGGTAAGGGCAATCATCGAATGAGAGCCACCAACAAAAGTGACAGAGCTGTAGTCATTCCTTGGCCTGATGAACTACTATAAGCGGTTCATCATAGGATATTCAAAGACGGTAGTGCCACTTACAAACCTACTCGAGATAGAGAAAGCTTGGAACTGGTTGGAAGAATGCCAAGAAGTTTTTGAGGATCTAAAGAGGGCGGTTAGCACGGAGCCGGTACTCGCACTACCCGATTTTTGCAAAAAGTTTGAGTTACATATGGATGCCTCCGAATTTGTCATCGGAGGGGTGTTGATGCAAGAGGGGCACCCAATTGCTTTTGAAAGCCGCAAGTTTAATGACGCAGAGCGGCGCTACATAGTGCAAGAAAAAGTGATGACTGCTATCATCCATTGCTTGTAGATATGAATATATTATTTGCTTGGAGCACAATTCATGATCAAGATCGACAACGTGACAACTACTTACTTTCAAACTCAGAAGAAATTGTCGGCAAAGAAAGCAAGATGAAAAGATTTCTTGACAGAATTTGACTTTATCTTGGAACACAAACCAGACAAAGCCAATGTTGTGACATATGCACTTAGCTGCAAAGCAGAGTTGGCGGCCATCTCTGGGGTAAAGAGCATCCTATTGGAGCAAGTGAAGATTGGGCTTGAGGAGGATCCCCTTGCGAAGTAAATCATGAAACTACCCCAAGAAGGAGGATTTAAGAGGTTTTGGGTAGAGGATGAGTTACTCTACACTAATAGGAGAAGACTATTGATGCAGGATGACGCGTAGGGTTTGCCCGCCTGTCGACTTTTTCTAGGAAATCATAATGCATGCAATATTCGATGAACTTTGTGCAACAAAATTGGAGCGAAATTTGCGTGAACTTTAAGAAATGAAGCAACTAAATTGTTTGTAAAACACAAAATTACTATTTTGTTTTAAAATCAATTTTCTTAAATAAAATGGTTAAATTTTAAATCCGGGGAAGGAAGTTACTTTCGTTCCGTTCTCCTTGCCGTCGTAAAACGAAAATCGAGAACTCCAAATACATTTCCGTTTGAAGTTTTTGACGTAACGTTCACTGACAAAACTCGGGCGAAACCCAGCAATGAGTCTATTATCTACGAGAAAATATAGAGGCACACACAAAGGAACAGATAGAAACAATTACCAATGGAAAGAGGCGTCTTTCCGTATTCAAAGTCGACGACGATCACGCAAGGAACTTCTCGTCACCTTTGACTTTGCGCTCCGGGGTCGTCCGCTATCGCATACGGGCACCACAAAATTAAATTGCTCCCTCACACGAGATGGTTTCACGGAATCACTCAATAAAGTAAGGAAGCCACAAACTAAACAACCTAAATTCACTCGCTCTTCGCACTCGAAGTGGTTCAACGAAATCTCAAACACTCATTGTGGCTCCACGAAATCTCACACCAAAAAATAAAACAATTTCCTAACTGTTATAAGTCTAAACCTAACAACAATATCTCAATCTGTTTACCAGCAATAAATAACCATACTCCAAGCATAACAACATCGGGAATTAAAATAAATACGCAGTAACTTGGATGTTACTGTTCATCTTCTCGGGTAAATACTGGCAGCAACTAAACCGTAACATTCAATTAGCAATGTTCTCAAACAGGATTCAACAAGCAACAGTTGAGAAACAAAAGCAAACAAATCATTCATCCTACAACTATAACAGTGACTAGAGGGAAGCACTGTTCATCTTCATCAACAAACTCTCACATCGAAAATCAAATACAAAAATCTCATGAATATTCAACATCTAACCTATCTTTTATAGCAGAACTTTAAATATAACTCAAAATAATCTCATTAATCACCACCTAACGCACCTAACTCTAACAAGAATTCACACAAATTCTCACACAACAAATCTCCAATATTTATCAACACCATCAAGGTTCATTCATCCAAATTTTTTCACCCACCTCAACTGATTTCATGTTCTTCTTTTTATAGGGTCGCAGCTGCAGGTGGAAGAGGTCGTAGAAGCCGACAAAGGATGCGGGTGCGGCAGAGCGGAAATGGCGGAAGCAGAACGTGGGCCGGCGGTTGGAGCTCGTGTCGTGGTCGGATCGGCTGCCGTGTGCAAAGGTTGGGGCTCCGAAGGAGGCGGCGATGTCGCGGGGCTTCACGCATGCAGCGATAACGTCGGGAAGGATCTGGGGTTGGCCTCCGGGAGAAACTTTGTGCCGGATCGGGCCAGTAGATGAACAATGCCTTTTTTTTTCTACTCGGCTGCCCACTAAACTGGGATTTAACCCACTTAATATATATAAGTATATATATATAAATATATATTCAGTTTTTTTATCACACATATATATAAATATATATATATATATATATATATATATATATATATATATATATATATTACAAAAATACTCAAAAACGCAATTATATAAATTGCAAATTAACATAATGCAACCTTGAGGGCCGATAGTGATCCGGACAAGTGCGACGTCGTGAACTTTTCTGACGACCTGATCTGGATTGGTCTCCACCAACTATACATCCCAAAGTGGGGAAACCTACAAAGGGATTTGATCAAAAAGTGCCATGACACAAAGTGGGCTGAACATCCAGGGCAAAAGCACACCTTAGCCTTGATGGAAGATTCATACTACTGGCCGTAGATGAGGGATATCATTGAATTGTACGTGAAGATATGTCTTGTTTGCCAACAAGACAAGGTGAAGAACAAGAAACCAGCAGGACTTTTGGAGCCACTTCCAGTTCCGGAATTCCCATGGGAGACAGTGACGCTCGATTTCATCAATGCCTTGCCCAAGTCTGAAGGGTGCAAATCTATCTTGGTGGTGTGAATCGTTTCTCCAAATATGACACTTCATACCAACCCCAAGGATGCGACAACAGAAGAGACGACACAACTCTTTTTCAAACATGTGGTGAAGTATTGGGAACTACCCAAGGGCATTGTGAGTGATCAGGATCCTCTCTTTACGGGAAAGTTATGGACCGAACTCTTCAAACTATTTGGTTCAGAATTGAACTTATCCATGAGTTTCCATACTCAGACGGACGGGCAGACTGAGAGGGTGAATGCACTTCTGGAGTGCCACTTACGACACTTTGTGAGTGCTAATCAAAGGGATTGGACAAAGCTTATGGATGTAGCACAATTCTCCTACAACTTACGGCGGAGCGATGCTACGGATCGTAGTCCCTTCGAACTTGCTATCGAGAGACAACCACTCAAACCACACACATTGGCAGCCACGATAGAAGATGGAAAGAGCCCAAGAGCATGAAAGATGACCAAGTCATGAGAGGAATACACTGACTTAGCAAGATCATGTTTGGAGAAGGCTCACAAAAAGATGAAGAAGTGGCCTAATGCGAAGAGGCGACCAACAAAATACTTCGTTGGAAAAAAGTGACGATAAAGCTCATACCACAATAGTTCAAGGTATTGCGTCGTGTCCACAAATACTTAGTGCAGAGGTATGAAGGCCCATTTCCAGTCATAGGGAAAGTGGTAAGTTTTCTTATCGCCTTGACTTCCCGAGCTTCTTGAAGATACACCCGGTGTTTCATGCAAGTATGCTCAAGTCATACCATTGAGATAACAAAGATCTTCAAAGAGGGGAATCTCATAGAGTACATCCTGTGATGACGAAGTCCTTCGACAAAGAAGTTGAAGAGGTACTGACAAAAAGAGTTGTTCGAAGAAGAGGTGTGCAACCATGCACACAATACTTGATCAAATGGAAGGGATTGCCGGAGTCCGAGATTACATAGAAAACCCTAGAAGATTTGTGACAATTCAAAAACAACCTTCAACAGTATGAGGCGACAAGGACGTCACCAGGATATGTGGGGGGAGGATGTCACGACCTGCATTTCAGGGTTAATTCTCAAGAGGACTCTAGAGAAATCTAAAGTTATGTACATAAGAGAAGTCATGATCTTTCTAGAGAAATCTTGTATCATGTACATCCTAGAGATGTATACAATAATCTAGAATAATAGAGATCTAGACTGTTCTGTACTTTGAAGGAAAATTTTCTTAGGGCCTATAAAAGAGGAAGACCATCCTCATTTGTACTTACCTCCGATTTGGACAAGCAATCAAGAATTATTGAGATCTTTCACTCGTGAGTATTTTCTTGAGTTGTTTTCACTCTCTTTTCTTCATCACCATCTAGTTCTCGTAGGGAGAGGCTGACTTAGCTTGGCTACGCGGAGTGACAAGGAGAAGCTAAGGCTTCATTTGGTTTGGCGGTGGCGGATCGATTCGGCATGTGGAAACGGAGAGTTCGAACCGCAGGGGGAAGGTGGTTGTTCCAAACAGAGTTTTTTGGGGTGTTTCTCAAGGCGGGCGGGTGGAAACGGAGCAAACGCCGCCGGAGGTTCATTTGTTTACCCTCCTTCCGGCGGCGTTTGCCCAAAACGGAAAAGCGAAACGCCCAAACAAATAGAGCCTAAGACCGCACATGAGTTTGCAAGAAGACAAGTCTGTGACAACGAGCACAAAACAACTAGCGAGAGATCAGGCTTGAAAATGGCATGCCAAATGAAGACTAATGATTCGTTTGGCGAGGCTTTGTTGCTAAAATGAGCTTGGACATGAACGCCACCATGTCAAATTATACTTTTAATATGACATTATGACCGGAAAAAAAGAAATTAATTAAGGATTCGTTTGAGGGTACTTATTTTCACCGGTTAAGCAGTTACGACCGCATGAATTAAGGCCCGATTCATGCGGTCGTAACCGCTTGACCGGTGAAAATAAGTTCCTCCAAACGAAGCCTAAGACTCTGTTTGGCGCGACGTTTTAAGAGCAGAGAGTCGCGTATTTTCAAAAAACTCTGCCAAACAATATTTTAAGGAGGAGCAGTGAGATCAACCACCACTATTAATAGCGGTGGCCTGCTTTTTCCGCCACTCGGAAATATAGCAACCGGGCTGCTGTAGTTTTTATTATTAATATAATAATTATATAATAATAAAATAATTATTATAATTTAGTTTTTATGTTATAATAAGTTATATATTAAGTTAATATTATATAGTTAAGGTTATAATTAGGGTGCTGTTAATAGCAAACCCTATTTGGTTTTTAGCAAACCATTAGTATTAGCAAACCTTCAATTTTCAAAATGGTTATTTGAAAACCATTTTGTTACTAGCAAACCACTATAAATTTTTTTTTTAAAAAAATTGTTTAAATCATACATTATTTCAAAATAACTCACTACTTATAATGACATTAAAAATTGATCTCAAATGTATTCGTTCAACTACTAATGTTAGTACTAGAAATTAGCCAAAATGCTACAAAATTGTGTTTTGTATGACCAAAACTCTTTTTTCAACAAAATATCATCATCTGCTCTGAAATCTTTAAACAAAATATTATCATCATCTGCACAAAATTAATAGTAATTGTTAGAAATTTTATGTTTAGTAATGCTTCTACAATGTAAATGTAATTGACAATTGTTTTTCTACTTGAAGCTCACCAAAAGACAAAAGTCAAGAAATGCAAAATCCAATTGCCTTTTTATAACAATTACGTCCATTATCCACACTTTCACCTGCATCCGAAATTTAAATCATTTATATTGCATCGCAAAATAAGTTAATATAAACAAGTATATAAACAATGTTTCACTTACATTTCATTCCTTTTTGTTGAGAATGCATTCACATGAACTTCCAACTTGTGTTTTATATCTCCTCCAAGGAGAGTATAATGGTGGAAGTGGAATGAGCATCTTTTTTCCCAATCAAAGTGAATGGGCAACCACAACGTTTGCTAGTAGTTTTTCTTAGATTTGTTTTACCCAGCCTTTTTTACATGGGTGCTGTTAATAGCAAACCCTATTTGGTTTTTAGCAAACCATTAGTATTAGCAAACCTTCAATTTTCAAAATGGTTATTTGAAAACCATTTTGTTACTAGCAAACCACTATAAATTTTTTTTTTTAAAAAAAATTGTTTAAATCATTCATTATTTCAAAATAACTCACTACTTATAATGACATTAAAAATTGATCTCAAATGTATTCGTTCAACTACTAATGTTAGTACTAGAAATTAGCCAAAATGCTACAAAATTGTGTTTGTATGACCAAAACTCTTTTTTCAACAAAATATCATCATCTGCTCTGAAATCTTTAAACAAAATATTATCATCATCTGCACAAAATTAATAGTAATTGTTAGAAATTTTATGTTTAGTAATGCTTCTACAATGTAAATGTAATTGACAATTGTTTTTCTACTTGAAGCTCACCAAAAGACAAAAGTCAAGAAATGCAAAATCCAATTGCCTTTTTATAACAATTACGTCCATTATCCACACTTTCACCTGCATCCGAAATTTAAATCATTTATATTGCATCGCAAAATAAGTTAATATAAACAAGTATATAAACAATGTTTCACTTACATTTCATTCCTTTTTGTTGAGAATGCATTCCCATGAACTTCCAACTTGTGTTTTATATCTCCTCCAAGGAGAGTATAATGGTGGAAGTGGAATGAGCATCTTTTTTCCCAATCAAAGTGAATGGGCAACCACAACGTTGCTAGTAGTTTTTCTTAGATTTTGTTTTACCCAGCCTTTTTTACATTGCTTTTCACGGTAGTGTCCACCTCTATCACATCCAAGAAAAACTCGCGGTCGTGCTCTAACACCATCTACTTTATCTGAACCTTTAACAGTAACTGCAAAGCTAAGGGATTTGCCAACAGTCCGTGTCCAATCAATTAGTACTTCCCGGGAAGGAAACTGAATATTGGTTTCAAAATGACTACCAACTTCCAACTTTATTTCAGAGTCACTATTCAAAAAAAATCAAAAAATCATAAGAAGAACACTTTAAATTATGAAGTACTCAAACGTTCAGAATACCTTTGAACAGAAGACTTCAATTGAACAATATCCTTTGGGGATTCGATGTTCACAGTATTTTCAGTCATAGCGTATGATATTTAACCTGAAAAGAAGAAAAATCACGTGTCAATGGGGTTGAAAATTACTTTGTGTTTGGTTTACGACAACAAAAATTAGTGCAATCGGCACCTTCCAAGACTGTCAAGATGTTGGGTAAGCCCCTCGATAGCAAAAACAAGGGAAAAAAATTGAATTGCAACTCCAGCAACCCACACAACTAACACAATATGTCATGCCGCCTATGTCTCAAGAAGCAGTAGCCAACAACATAAAAACATGGGTATTAGCTTGTCGATTGCGAAAAAGTAGGCTCATCAGGTTGAACCATTACATGTTCTGTACATAGCAATTAGTTACACGCATATTATTTATGCCTTTCTTATTTTTACTAGCAATGAGTTCCATAAGGAATTCTCCCTACAACTACAGATAACTAATATAACAACTGAAATTAGTTAGAACCTAATGGCGCCATCTGAAGTGGTTTTGATGGTAGCATATGATGTTGAGCACATTAGCTTGTCTGTAAATAATCCAAAGTATTCTAAACAAGCGTGTATCGCGGTGAAATGACCAAATATCTCTACTGACGCATTAAAATTTTTGAAGCTTATCCATATTTGTGAAACTTTGTCCGGCTCAAGAAGAACAAAAACAAAGGAAGAAGCCTTATCTCATTCTGGGGAAGGGAAGGGTGAAAAATCTTAACTAGACATATGCTATGCATCACAATCATAACAGCATCACTTGAATGGAAGTGAAAACTTGATCGAGGAATCGAAGAAGTGCTGAAGGAGAGAAGATGAGGAGCTAGGGTTAGAGATCTGACCGGCAGGAGGTTTGCCGGTGAGAGAGCGAAAGCGGCGGGCCTCTTTGAGCTCCTCCTTATCTTCGATCGTCACCTCAATCTTCACCCGAATGTCGCCGATTCGCAGGGAAGAGGAGTGAATGCTGTCGCTGTCTAGCGGGAGGTTGTCGCCGGGTACCGCGCACAGTCGAGGACATACGCGTCGTCGACTCGTCGGGAGAGGGGCAGCGAATCGCGAAACTCGGGTGGGGAGGCGGCTCGCGAACTGCGGGTGGGAGATTAGGTTAGGTTTGCTAACAGTGGAAATGAGCCAACACAAAAAGGTAAACTTTTGCAGTTTTGATGGTTTGCTAAAAACCAAATAGGGTTTGCTAGTAACAGCACCCTATAATTATTATAATTAATTTATTACGTTATATAATAAGTTATGTAATAACTTAATATTATATAATTAAGTTAATAATTATTATAATTAAGTTAATAATTGTTATATTAAGTTAATATTATAAGTTATATATTATTAATTAATTTATAAGAATTTTATATAAATTATATATTTATAATATTTTATTTTGTTATTTATATGATTTTTTTAAAATTATATATTTATAATATTTTATTTATTATTTATATTTTTTTAAATAAAACATAATTAATAAATATAGTATTATTTAAGAGCATTGTTAAGTGCACCACAGTTTTCGCTATGTGCACTACAAAGTCACTTAATTAATAATCCAAATTCCTCCCTAAATTTATTACTAAGGGCATGCATGTTTGCGCACTGCAATTTCTTCTCTCAACCTAGCCCCGTTCGCGACACTTCCGCTTGGTCGTGCCCCGTTCTCCGATTCAACCCTCCCCACCAACGGTGACTTCGAGCTGGGCGCAAAAAGCAGCGACCTTAACGGAACCGTCGTCCTCAGCTCCGGCGGCATACCAGAGTGGGAAATCTCCGGCTTCGCCGAATACATCCCCTTCGGCCACAAACAGGGCGACATGCTGCTCGTCGTCCCTGAGGGCTCCTTCGCCGTCCGCCTCGACAACGACACCTTCATCCGCAAGAAAATCCTCCTCACCGCCGGTCTCCGGTACTCCCTCACCTTCTCCGCCGCCCGTACCTGCGCCCAGTCTGAGCGCCTCAACATCTCCGTCACCCCATACTCCGACACCCTCCCCATCCAGACCACCTACAACAACAACGACTGGGACTCCTACGCCTGGGTCTTCCTCGCCAAAGTCGCCGCCGTCGATCTCGTCATCCATAACCCCGGCGTCGAGGAGGACCCCGCTTGCGGCCCCTTAATCGACGTCGTCGCCATCCGCACCCTTTCGCCGCCCCGCCCCACCAACACCAATCTCCTAAAAATCCATAGCTTCGAAGAGATCCCCTTCTTCCTCCCCAACACCAGCTGGGGCGTCATCATCCCGCCGAACATCGAGGACGATTCATGAAAAATACCCTAAGATGAGTCCTAACAAGCTACATTTGATGTACTAAAGAGCCTAAATTGCGCGATTCATACAGTTCACATTTGTTAGAAATGGCCATACAATGCGGCCAAATTTTATTTCAGTATATCAAATTTTATTTCAATAATCTTTTATTTTTATGAAAAAAATATTGTGGTTCATTGATATATCAAGTTAATTTTGTTAGTTTGTTATTAACAAAAAAACGGTGCACATAACAATTATGTGTGCATCTATCGTAGTGCGGTGCTGTTAACAAAAAATGCACATAGCGAAAACTATAGTTCACTTAACAATGCTCTTATTTAAATAGATTCACAGATTTTGTCATCAATTTGCAAAACAACTGATTATTCCACCACTGATTCCCACGATTCTCCAATCACTGTAGTAGAGAAAAAGAGAGCCCAACTGTTTCCAAGTGCTGCCTTCAGGACCCCCACGGCCGTGCCAAAGGACCCTACCAGTCTGGTCCTGTTCGTCATAATTACTACAAAACCCCTCCATCCTCTCTTCTCCTCCAGCTTCCAATTTGCGCGTGAACCTTTCCGATAAATGACGACCATGCGTACCAGCCTCTACATGCGCGGATTATTCAGCGCCTCCTCGATGCCGATGATCGGCCGGAGTTTCCTCGCCTATCCGCCGTTGCTCGCCGTGACCATGCACGGACGAATCCGCTGCGCGGCTTCGGAATCGGGCGACGGAGGGCAGAAAGTTTCTGCCCGCCTCTCCATGATGCAGCAGGTGTTGCAGGAAGCCGAGGAGCGGTCTCGCTCCCCCGGATCCCATCCTACTCCGAAGGTAACCCTAGGTCAGTTAAATGCTTAGGCGGTTAGGCCATGCTGTCTTCTTGCATCGCATTCAACTTTTTGACTGTAACAGGACCAGTGGCAACTAGGTTTACGCCTATCCTTGATGCCATTGTTGTTTCTAGACTAATAGAATAAGTAAACCGATCTATAAATGTAATAGATAGGCATGATGAGCTAATCCGTTTAAGGCTCCGTTTCGGGGGGGGGGGGGGTCTGGTTCTTGCGGTCGTAACCGCTGCCGAAAGAAAGCCCCCCCACCCCCAAACGGAGCCCAAGTCAAATCTACCGGCGCTTGCTGCGAGATATAAGCTATGAATTTTTTTTTTCTTCCTTTTGATTCTCCTGTATGAAACAAAGGACAATGAATTGAAATTGGAAGAATTAAAAAAATCAGAAAAATATAAGAACCTAACATTTTATCGTGAAATTCAAGTATCAGAGTTAAAAGATGCTCTAAATAAGATAAAAATGAAAAGACGGTTGAGCCAGACGATATACCCATCGAATTATGAAAATGTCTAGGAAATAAAAGAATTTTGTGCCTTATATATTTTTTCAATAAAATACTGAAGTCAAGCAGGATGTCATACCAATGAAGAGAAAATATCTTGCTATATTTGTATAAGAATAGATGAGATGTACAAAATTGTGTTAATTACAGAGGAATTAAATCGATGAGTAATAACATGAAACTATGAGAACAAGTAATAAAAAGAAATTAAAACAAGAGGCTAATATCTCAGAGAATCAATTTGGATTCATGCCAGGGAGGTCGACCATGAAATCTATACATCTCTTGAAGAAACTCATTGACAACTATCGAAAAAGAAAACAAGATTTGCATATATTGTTTATTGATCTTGAGAAGGCTTATGATAGAGTTCCAAGAGAGATCTTATGGAGAGTCTTAGAAAATAAAGGTGGAAAAATATCATATATTGACACAATCAAATATATTTATACAAATTTAGTGACAGAGGTGAGGACATTTGAAGGATTAACACCTATCGCTGTTGGCTTACATCAAGGTTCAGCTTTAAGCCCTTATCTCTTACCCTTATCTTAGATGAGCTCACCGGACATATCCGACAAGCAATACCTTGGTGTTTATTGTTTGCGGATGATATCGTTTTGGTTGATGAAACGCGCGAGGGTGTAAACGCAAAACTTGAATCTTGGCGAGATAGTTTAAAAAAGAAGGGTTTTATGTTGAGCGTGGCAAAGACGGAGTATATGAAGCTTAACTTTAGCAGTACAAGAAGGATAAATGACTTCGTTATTAAGTTGGGTGATCAAGATATTTTCCGTAGTGAGTGTTTTAAATATCTTGGATTGATAGTTCAAAAAGACGGATGTATTGATAAAGATGTGCCACATAGAATTCATGCGGGTTGGTTGAAGTGAAGAGGCGCGTCAAGGATCTTATGTGATCGTAAAGTACCACTAAAACTTAAGGGCAAGTTTTACCGTACTGCAATTAGACCCACGATGCTCTATGGTTCTGAGTGTTGGGCAGTGAATTGTGTACATGAGCAAAAAATGGGAGTTGCGGAGATGAGAATGCTTAGGTGGATGTGTGGACACACGAGATTGGATAAAATTAGGAATGAAAGTATCATATGTGGTTTGGACACGTACAAAGGAGATCATTAGAGACACCTGTTAGGCGTTGTGAGAGTCTAGTCACTAGGCATGTTAAACGAGGGAGGGGTAGACCAATAAAGAGTTGGAATGAAACTGTAAGGAAGGACGTGATGTACTTAGCCATTAGTGAGATCATGAAAAAAGATAGGGCACAATGGCGACAAATGATCCATATAGCCGACCCCACTATAGTGGGATAAAGGCTTGAGTGATGACTTGAGGGTTAGATTTCTGGCGCACACAGAGTTGTGTGGGTTGGGCTCACCACAAAATCTCTCTATAAGCGTGGCCGTGCAATGAAATTATGAATGTGAATAAAAAATAATTTATCATCCTCAGTGCTCCACCCCTTTCAATTTCTCTTATTCCTTTTTTTTCCAACATCTGGTATCAAAGACTATGCTCAACCAATGCAGAGCATCTTCATTGAAGGAAAATGGCAACATCATCTTCGAGTGCAGGAGCCTTCTCTTATTCCCATCACTCAGCTCCCATCTTTGACAAAGATAGTAAGAATGACATAGAAAACACCATCCATCGGGCCATGGCGCCAGCAATGTCAAAAGCAAGGAAATCTACAAGGAGAACCTGCAGCCTAACATAGAATAGTAAGAATGAAAGATGTCCGAGTCTTATTGTTAATCCAACAAGGTGTGTACAAATCAATCTTTCCTCGAATTATGGCCTCAAAAACTGCCAAGCAGTCATGTGACACATTAAAAATTGAATCCCAGGGCTCCTCAAAGATAACGACTGTTAAATATCAAGTCTTATGGAAGGACTTTGAAACTCTCTTAATGAAACCAATGTAAGTTTAGGTGAATTTTTAGCTAAAACCATTACCATAACAGAAAAATTGTTCCCAAAGTTCTCAAAAGCCTGCCTTCATCCTTTGTTCCCGTTGTACAACTATCGAGGAATCAAAGGACCCGTCTGTTCTCTCTTTAACAGAGCTACATGGTCTCTTAAATCTCATGAGGAATGATCGGAGAGCCAATCAATCTTTAGAGCATGCATTGCAATCTAAAATGTATCTAACCAGGCATCAACACAATGATCAAGAAGGGGAGAAACTCAATTCGAACCTCCAGCTAACTGGAAGCAAGTTCATCAATATACACTTAGGATAAAAGGGAAAGAAAGATTTTATCCACAATCGTCATCTGAAAGGTCTCACCTGCATCCTCTCAAGACTCATAAATATTGTATCATCTGTAATAAGACAACACATGACTCCAAGGAATGTTATTCAAGATGCAAACGATGCCGCATTCCAAACCTTTCAAAAAAGGACTGCTGACACAATACCGAGGAGGCCAAATTCATAGAGAGAGAGAAGAACAAATGAGGAGATGTTCTTTTCTTGTTTTAAAACAAAGGAGAAAATCGTTAATACCTGATATATCGACAGTGGGTGTTCTAGTCATATGACTAATAACAAGTTTCTTTTTGTCTTTCTTGACGAACCCTACAAATCTCAAGTATTCTTAGGTGATGACAAAGCAAAAAAGATTGAAGGAAAATGGACAATCTCGATTGAAACTCACAATGGGACAATTAAAACCAGATGTTCACTTTGTCCCCAATTTAGCTCAAAAGTCAAAACCTTCTCAATGTGGGCTAGTTGTTGTAGAAGGACTACATTCCGATCTTTACTGAAGGATCGCATCCAATAATAGATAAAGAAACAGGAGAGTACATAGCCTCAACAAGTATGTCAAAGAGTAGGGTGTTCAAACTTGATCTATCTTGCATTGGACAATAAGATTTGAGCTGTCAATTACAAAAACAGAAGACAATATCTAAGCTCTGGCATTACAGGCTTGGACACATGCAGTGAGATTCCATGCCACTCATGACGAAAAAGCAGATGGTGTTTGGGCTCTCTGAATTCAGCTTCCAAAAACATTTTTGTGAAGAATATGTGGTATGCAAAGCTCACACACACTCATTCCCAAATGCAACTGAAAGGAGCACTAGACCTCTGGAACTGATCCATGGATACTTGCGGTGACCAACTCCAGTGGACTCTATTGGAGATAAGAAATACTTCATACTCTTGTTCATTCATGAGTTTAGCAGTTTAGCTGTTTTATGGGAGTATATTTTTTTGACTCACGAAGCCTTTGAATTGTTTGTACAATTTAAAAGAGAGAAAATCTGCTCGATGGCAAAATCAAAACCTTCATAACTGACATGGGAGGTGAGTTCACCTCTAACTATTTCGATGTTTTTTGTAAGGATGCAGGAATTAATAGAGAATATACTACTCCACGATTACCGCAACAAAATGGTGTCAAAGAGAGGAGGAACAGAACAATCACAGAGATGGATGTCTTGATCATTAATTCACGGGAAATGCCCAAGGAGTACTGGGTAGAAGCTGTCAGCAGGCGAGTTTATCTTCTCAACAGAATTACCACCAAAGCATTACACAACACAACTCTATATGAAGCCATCCATTCAACATTTAAAGGTTTTTGGGTGGGTGGCATACTCTCTTATTGCAGAAGAAGGGAGGAGGAAATTGGATAAAAAGAATGAGAAATGTGTGTTTATTGGATATAGTAAGAAGTCAAAAGCCTACCGACTGTGTAATCCTGTAGCCAACAAATTGATTATCAACTGAAATGTTGAATTCAATAAAGAAGAAGTGTGGCCATGGCAGTCAGAAAAGCTACATAACTCTCACTCGCCTCACTTACCGGCGACGGTTGAGGTTGAATCAAGCACCATCTAAGCCATGGAGAATGAAGGAGAAGACACTATCCATGCACATCCATCATCTGTTGATTCTGATTGTAGCTCATGATCCTCATCTCCAAAACACACATGTAGTTTGGAAGTGATTTATGAAGGAACAAAAATCGCCTTATACTGTGAAAATCCCTCAAAACTTTTGAAGAAGCCACCAAACATGAAGAATGAAGAGAGACAATGAGTGAAGAGCTCGAAATGATACACAAAAATAATACTTGGAAAACTAGTCTGAAAACCAACTCATAAGTCCACAATTAGCCTCAAATGGATCTTCAAAAGTAAGTGCACTGAAGAATATAAAGTATCCAAGCACAAGTAACAGTTAGTAGCCAAGGGGTATGCTCAAAAACTCGTCTACGATTTTAATGAAACTTTTGCTCTAGTAGCCCGTCTGGACATTGCACGACTAGTTTTAGCTTTTGCAGCTCAAATGAACTTACCTTTCTACCATCTCGATGTTAAATCTACCTTTTTCAATGACAAAATTGATGAGGAAATCTATATAGAAAAACCTCTGGGCTTTGAGAAGATGAGGGAAGAAAGGGAGAAAGTATACAAATTGTGGAAGACACTATATGAAACTCGAATATTGATCACCACTTTCTAAAGCATGGAATGGTCAAAAGCATGAATGATCCATCCCTCTGTATCAAACGCCTTGCTGAGCAGTATCTGGTGGTATGCCTCTGTGTGGATAACCTGATTTTCTCGGGTAATTTTCCCTCTGTGATGACAAAATTACAACATATAATGGAAAAAAATACAAAATGACTGACTTTGGCCAGCTTAAGTTCTTCCTGGGATTCCAAATACACCAAAGCCCGGGTGGAATCTTCTTCTCAGAAAAAAATATGCAAATGACATTCGAAGAAAATTTAAGATGAAAAACTGCAATGTCACTCAAACTTTTATGGTGGCAAATGAGAAGCTATCAAAAAATGACGAAGAAAAAAAAGAAATGAGGAAGAATTTAGATCCTTAATTGAATCCTTAATCTATCTGACCAATTTTTGTCCGGGTATTGATTTTGTTGTGAATGATGTAGCATGATTCATGAACAACACCATGAATTCTCATTTTGGTCCAGGTAAATGTATCCTTCGATACATAAAAGGTACGCTAAATTGGGGATATTATATAGAAGAATTAAAGAGAGAAAATTAAATGGGTTCTCAGATTCTGATTGGGCCTTTTGTATTGATGATCAAAGAAGTATTAGCGGTCATATATTCCGACTTGGAGACAACCATATCACCCGGGGATCAATGAAGCTGAGCACAATGGTGCTATCAACCATTAAAGCCGAGTACATGGCCTTAAACAGAGCTAGCTGCGAAGGAATTTGACTGCACAAAATAATCATCAAACTACAAGGCAGTGGGTGGTCATGGAGAGAATATCCCTAATAGTCTAATAAGTCCTTGTGAGAAAAGGGCTAAATAACAGAATTTTATTGCCTCAAAACTTAACATTACATGAGCATGACCATCTATTTATAGGGGAGAAGGGAGAGAAAGAGAATACAACAGATGTTGTGAGATTAATACACAACAGGCGGACTGAGCTATACTAAAATACAAACCGCAACAAGAAATGCAGTTAGACAGGCTAACCGCCCATTGAAACCTCAGACTACAACAACATAAACCTGTCTGCTAGGCTTTCCTTTGCTCCACTAGAGATGCGGTCTCACTTGCTCTCCTCAATGCAGCTCAATAGCTGGAACCAGATCGCCAGGACAAGATCGCTACTACAGTTCGCTAACAGTAGACTGCCACGGCAGACTGCTAGGTCGCTAAGGGCAAACTGCTAAGAGCAGACCGCCAGGCTGCTAAGGGCAGACCGCCATTGCTGACCGCCAGGTCTCTAAGAGCAAATCGCCACTGCAGACCGTCAGGACTCTAAGGGCAGATCGCCACTGCTGTCCTCCAGGCCGCTAAGAGCAGACCACCACTGTTGTCCACCAGGCCGCTAAGGGCAGTCCGCCACTTCTTACCGCCAGACCGCAAAGGGTAGACCGCCAAGGCTAGAAGAGCTCTAATACTCTCCCTCAAGCTGGATCATATATTGTGAAAATGCTGAGTATTATTTTGGTGGAGATGATCGGAGAGGAGTTTTACTATTGTTGGCTGATATTCTATTGCATTCAAAAAACAACTTTAGTACATGAGCTTTTATACTCATTGATAGAGTATTCTAGATGTTCCTAGGAAGTACTATTCATTAATTTTATTACATTAAAATAGGCCCAATGACCGGTTACTATTCCCAAGACATTTTCTTAAATGCTTATTGAAAAGTACAGTTTCATTTAATCTTTCACCCCCTCTGAAACTGTGCTGCTCCTTCTAACTCCCAGCTTCTCCCTTAGGGCAAGAAAACGGTCTCGCGGTAGCGGCTTCGTCATCACATCCGCGATCTGGTGTTGTGTTGGGCAAAATTCAAGCTGAATCTCCTTCTTCTCAATTACTTCTCCGATAAAGTAAAAACAGATGTCGATGTGTTTGCTTCTTCCATGGTAGACTGGGTTTTTGGATAGTGCTATCGCTGAGGTGTTATCACAGTAGATTTTCACTCAGTTTTTCTTTATTTCTTCTTCTTCCTTAATGTCGTTTAGTATCCTCTGTAGCCATATGACTTCACAGGCTGCGGAGTTGAGCGCCATGAATTCTGCTTCTGTTGTTGATAGGGCTATCGACTGTTGCTTTCGTGAGCTCTATGAGATAAGATTTGGCCCATAGAAGAATGCGTATCCTCCCGTACTTCTGCAATCTTCCAAATTTCCTCCCAATCAGAGTCGGTGTACCCTGATAGCGTGCTGCTATGATCGTGCTGATAATATAGCCCATAATCCTTCGTTCCCTGCAGGTAGCGCAAAATTCTTTTTGCTGTATCAAAATGAAGTTTAGTAGGATTGCTTACGAACCTTGCAACAATGTTGACGACGTTTTCTATGTCCGGTCGCGTATTGGTGAGATAGATCAGAGATCCAATTTGACTTCTGAATGTTTCCTTATCGACTACATCTTCTTCCTCTTTCTTTGCGGTAAGGTGAATGGAGGTGGACATGGGTGTGAGCGTTGGATTACATTGCTCCATTTGGAATTTCTTTAATAATGATCTTGTATAAAGTTCCTGGGAGAGTAGTAATCCGCCCTCCAGGTGTTTGATTTGTAGTCCCAAAAAGAAATGCAGAGGATCCAGGTCAGACATTTCATAGTTTTTCATCTTCTCCTTTACTTCTTCTACCAGGTGTTGGCTTGATCCAGTAATGATCAAGTCGTCCACATAGAGCTAACTAGAATTCGATTGTTTTCATGTTTCTGGATGTACAATGTTGGTTCATTTGGACTTCGGGAAAAACCTTCTTGGATAAAATATGAATTGATGTTGTTGTGCCAAGCTCGGGGAGCCTGCTTGAGTCCGTATAGTGGTTTATGAAGTCTGTAAACTTTGTCTTCTTTTCCTGGAACTTGAAAACCTTCTGGCCGAGTCACATATACTTCTTCTTCTAATCTTCCATTCAAAAATGCAGATTTTACATGCAGATGAAAAATTGGGTATTGATTCTGGACAACGATCGCTAGCAGAAGTCTGATGGTGGTCATCCTTGCGACTGGAGCAAAGGTTTCTCCATAATCCTCACCTGGTTTTATGTGAAACCTCTCACAACCAATCAAGCTTTGTATTTGAGGATGTCGCCATTTTCGTTATTCTTTATTCTATAAACCCACTTCAATCAGATTATTTCCATTCTTTGGCTTATCGACCAATGTACAGGTTTGATTTTTTGTTATAGCTTCTATTTCTTCCTCAATTGCTTTTCTCCAATTTTCTTCTTTTGCGACTTCATTGAAGGAAATCGAGGTGGCAGCAAGTAATGCGGCTTCAAGTTCAGTTTCTCTGTAAATGTCCCGGAGCGTTCTCATTCTTTGGGGCAGTGAGGAGACTGGAATACAAGGTATGTCTTCAATGACTGTGTCAGTTTCTGGATTGGCTTCTTTGTCATGGACGGAGCGTCGCTTCTGATCAAGCTCAACCGACAAAGTTACTTCTTTGTCATGGATGGAACTTTGTCTTTGGTCGAGCTCAACCGGCAAAGTCATGGTTTGTTGTAGTTCCTTTTCTGGCCCCCAGTTCCAGGCTTCGTCTTCTTGAAAAATTGCATCCCGAAAAATGATTAACTTTCTGTTGCTTGGCTCCAGTAGACGGCATGCTTTACTGTGCTCACTATAGCCTAGCATGATACATCTGATGCTGGTTTTATCGAGCTTGTCTTTACTTCCATCTGTTTTGCGGGCAAATGCTATACTCCCAAATACTCGTAAGTGTTCTACTGTGGGTTTTCTTCCTAACAATGCTTCATATGGTGTAAGATTATCGAGTGCTTTTGTGTTCACTCGATTTAATATGTATACAGCCGTAGTTGTTGCTTCTGCCCACAGGAACTTTGGACAATTTTTGTGTATTAGCATGGTTTTTACCATTTCCATTACTATTCTGTTTCTGCGTTCTACAACCCCATTTTGTTGTTGTGAATGTGGTGTTGTTAGTTGTCTCTGTATTTCTTCGTTTTCACATAATGAGTTGAAGCTGGTGGACATAAATTCCCCCCCTCTATTGATTCTTATTGCTTTGATTTTCTTTCCAAACTGATTTTCTACTCTCTCCTTATATAGCTTGAAAAAATGAAAGGTCTGTGACTTGTCTTGTAAGTGATTTATCCACATATAGCGACTGTAATCGTCTACTATAAGAAGATAATACTTTTTTCCTCCCAAGGATGGAGTTGGGGCTGGTCCCCATAGATCTACATGAAGGAGATCCAGAGGCTCTTTTGCTCTTTGTTGTGAGTTGCATGGAAAAGGTTGTCGGTGTGATTTCCCTTGTGCACATGCTGAACAATTGTACTTTTGTGTTGGAAAGCTAGGAAGTCCTTTTACTAGCTTGTTTGATTGGATGTGATGGAGAGAGGTGTGGTTGATGTGTCCAAGCCTATGATGCCATAATATGCTGGAGTTTGGAGAGTAACCCTGTGTGCAGGTGAGGGCTCTCAAACCAGGATGAAGGCTTAGAGTAATATGTTACTCTTGTTTATAACTGCTGAGGCTTCAATTAGTCTTTCCTTTTGGCTCAACTATGACACATTGACGTCCATCAAATACTACTTTATATCCTTTCCTTAATAATTGTCCAACACTTAAAAAATTTTGACTTAGTGTTGGTACATACTTCACATTTTGTATGAACTTGTTTTCTCCATATGGTGTTATTATGGATATGGTCCCTTGTCCCTCTATTCTTTCTCTCTTCCCATCTCCTAAAATGACTTTTGACTTGTGCCCTTCATCAAGTGTGATAAAAAATCCTTATTATTTATCATGTGGCTTGAGCATCCACTATCTATGAACCATAAATCCGAGGGGCCTTTTTGTTGTGCTGCATTATAGGTAAAGAGAAACTGATTTGGGTCAGTTTCTGAGTAATTCGCCTCCTGCTTTGGTTTAAAACAACAGTCCCTTTCTAAATGGTTTTTCAGCTTACATTTTGTACATCTAAAGAAACAATCTTTTGTTTCATTCCTCTTTTTGCGTATCTTGCATTGGTTGTTTTGAATTTCTTTTGCTTTCGGCTCATTACTTTTTGCTCTATATTGGTTTGCCCCTTTACTTTGGTTAAAGCCCTGTTTTCTTCTATCGTTTTTATGACTGATTTTTACTTTAGTTTGGAAGGCTTTATCTACTGGTTCTATATCATCCGAGAGTAGATCCTCATGAGATTGTAATGAACCTAATAGTTATGTTATAGTTAGTTCGTCGAGGTCATGTGCCTCCAAAATTGCTAACACTATGATTGTGTGATTTTGGTAATGATTGAAGAATTTTCTCAACAATTTGTTGTTCTTCAATCACACCTCGAAGTCCTCGGATTTGGTTTACCAAGCCAGTTACTTTTGCGAAATATTCTTGTGAAGATTCTCCTGGTTTCATTTTAATGTCGTCTAATTGACGACGGAGGGTAGTGAGTTTAATTTTTATTACCTTTTTGGAGCCTTTGTATTAATTCTCCAACCTTGTCTAAGCTTCTTGTGCTGTTTTGGATCCCATGATTCTGGGATACAGGGGATTGACAACTGCTTGCTGGATTAGGTGCAGGGCTCGAGCATCTCGTATGAGTTCTTCCTTGCTAATTTGTGGTGGTTGTCCTTCTGCTACTCTTCCAGCGGGTTGTGGCCCTGCTCTGATAATGTCCCAAAGGTCTTGCGACCTCAAGAGGGTTTGCATTCGATCACTCCAGTATTCATACAACTCTCCTGTGAAGATTGGAATGGAGGACTGCTTTAGGGGTGCTGATGTTGTGGTAGATGGTGAGCCCATAATGGCTGGGAAAGGATAATGGGAACAGAGTTGATGAATGCCTATGCTCTGATACCACTGTGGAAATGCTGAGTATTATTTTGGTGGAGATGATCGGAGGTGAGTTTTACTATTGTTAGCTAATATTTTATTGCATTCAAAAAACAACTTGAGTACATGGGCTTTTATACTCATTGATAGAGTATTTTAGATATTCCTAGGAAGTACTATTCATTAATTTTATTACATTAAAATAGGCCCAATGGCCGGTTACTATTCCCAAGACATTTTCTCCCAAGATATTTTCTTAAATGCTTATTGAAAAGTACAGTTTCATTTAATCTTTCATATATGTCAACCATGCCCAGCTTGTCACAGACGTCTGAAAGAGAAGCGGACACTGATTTTGTGAATATATCTGCTAGTTCTTTGTTGGAAGTGTCAAACGGAGTGCAGATTTGATTCTTCAATATTTCTTCTCTAATAAAGTGACAGTTAAGTTCAATGTGCTTCGTCCTCTCATGAAAAACTGGATTCTTGGATATGTAAATAACGGTTTTGTTGTCACAGAATATAGGAAGAGCATGATCATAAGCTTTCCTCAAGTCAAGCATAAGTGTTCGTAATCATTTCAACTCGCAAGTTGTTGAAGCCATACTTCTGTACTCAGCTTTAGCACTTGACCTGAAATTAACAGATCGTTTCTTGTTTTTCCCGCTAACCAGATTTTCTTCTACAAATGTGCAAAAACCAGATGTAGATTTCCTATTTTCTTTATTATCAACATAACTAACATCATATAGTGAGCTTCAAATTTCAGATGGTTACGTTTTTGAAACAGTAACCCTTTTTCTATAGACCCTTTTACATATTACAGGATTTTTAAAGCTGAACGGAGATGACATTCCCTGGTGTTGAAATCAAAAATTCGGTCTCTTGTGAAGTTCACCATTGGGGAAGGGGTGATCACACACTTCTCTCCTGCAAGCCAAATAACAAAGGAAAAGAAAAGGGAACTGACCCAAGGGCTCGGCGTGGAGGTCCTACCACACACCTAGAAGATCTCAGAGCGCTTCCCTTCCTTAGTCAAATGCCGAGCTAAGACAACCTCAGAAAGCGCTAGAAGACTGAGGAACAAGTGAGCATGCCTTCTGAGGTACCCCCTTGGGTCTATTTATAGATTTATGAAAACGACCTGTAAATAGCCAACCTCCGCTGTCCTGAGCAGCTATGTGCAGCCCAACTGGGTCTGCCAACAACGTAACTCCGTTGTTCCACTAGGCTACAAGCATGCCAACGAGGATAAAATGGTAAAGACACATCACGAGAACCAGGGCGAGTGGCCCTCTGGAGCCTCCACTCGCCTGGGGCAGCGAGCGTTCGGTAGAGCTGGCGCTCGCCGCCTATATCCTCCTGGGCGAGTACGGGCCCGACTTGCCCTATTCGTCCGCTGCCCGCCGAGCCTCTTGGGGCGAGTGCGAGCCAGACTGCTCTACTCCACCGCTGCTCGCCGAGCCCCTGGGGCGAGTGCGAGCCGACCTGCTCCACTCGCCCCTCAAACCGTTCACCCCACCTGGACGAGCCAGACCGCCGATCTGGTTCCTGTCGCCCACTATTCGACGGATATGAGGTTGTACACAATCCCCGCTCTTTGCGAGGTTGATCCAAGCTCAGAAAGAATCATCCAACCCCACAATATGCGGCGAGTGCGACGAGGATCAGAGAATCTTTTGGTGGGCTGCACCAGCGGTTATAAATATATGCCCGCGTACCTGGATGGCCTCCGCCATTCCCCTTACTTGAGTTTTGCCGAGATGCCTATCCCGGTATCCCCAAAGGGATCCAAGAGAAGCTTGCCCGAGCTCGCGGGCTCAACGCCGCTCGCGCCGACGCGCTCGTCAGTATGCCTCCCAGTGCAGCATTGTGTGAGCAGTCCAAATCCAATCCTGCCAAGAAGGCAAAGTCCGTCCCCAGGGATGCCGAGTCGATCTACCGCGACCTGGAGTCTACTCTGACTCTAAGGTTCGCCTCCTCCAAGCCAGTTGATGACCCCAAGGGGAAGACGGTCATTGACATTCCCGCCGACCATGAATGCCGCCGGGCCGACGCCGAGTCCTCCACGCCGCGAGTCCACACCCTTCGCGATGACTCGCGGCCCCAGACTCCCCCTGACGCTCGCCTTCAGAATAAATCACCCCCCTTCGGGACCACAAGGCTGGACTCGATGAAGTCCAAGTCGCCAGCCAACATTCCTTCTCAGGAGCCTGCATTTGCTCCTGTGTTCGTAGGGGAGAAGGCCGAGGACATTTCGGTCCCTAGCTTCAACCTCATCTCGCCGGGGGCCCATCCCCATGGCCGCGACAAGAACCTGGCTTTACCTCCTCCGAACAACCTCCAAGAACCACCGAGCTCATCCCGTTAGTTTTGCTTTCACTAGGACATTTTGCTTAGGAAACTTCGTTGTGCTTGCACCCTCTTTTCACTGGAGTTGGTTGTTCTTGCAGAGCTCCCCGCCCCATCGGAGGTCGAGGGGTCGTCGGAACCGGCTCGCCACTCGCCACCCCCTGACCCCGGGATGCAAAGCTTCTTGGACGAGTCGCTGGATCCTGCCGAGCTGAAGCGGCGAATGATAGAAGTGCTGAAGAAGCAGGATGCTGCCCTGCGCCAACTTCGAGCGGACGGCGCCTATCGCGAGCAGAGGCTGCAGGCGCTGGAGCGTGACTATGTGCTGCTCGCGGACAAGGTGGAGCATGGTTCGGCGGGCGAGATGATGTCTCCCACCCCGGTCATGGAGAGGATCAATGAAAACCTGCAGGCCTTCAGCCGGGACCTGGGCCTGGTCCATGAGTTCCTCAGCCCGCGCCGGCCTCCGGGGATGGGGACGCGAGGCCGGGGTAGATGAAAATGGCTCCCTAGCTGAGCCTACTGGACCTCGCCCCCCATCACCCCAGGTCGCGCGGGCTGACCGAACTTCCTTCTGCTTGCTATGAACTTTTCCTATTTTTGGGGCGGCGACGCCCCCTGTCTGTAATAACTTAAACAATATTTTAGAATTCTGTGTTATTTAGAAATAATATGGTGTGCCAACCAAACCTCTGCTTACACTAGGATAGGTCAGGTCGCCGGATTGGAGAGCTGGGACCGGCGAGCTGGGGCTGACGAGCAGGGGCCGGCGAGCTGCACTGACCTGTCAACTCGGCCATAAATTCTGTTTTCTATAAATAGGCCCCCTCACCAACCCCCCGACCCATAGCCTTTATTGCATTCAGATCCCCTTACTGCCCCTCTGCCTAGCTGTTCTCGCACTCCAACCTCTTTCGCGAGCATGAGCAAAACTCGACAGGATGCCGACGGGCGCTCCAAGTGTGCTCGGCAATTTGTCGAGTACCTGTTTTTTAATGGGAACACGGGGTCGCCTACCTGATGCGCTCGAGGATCAAGGTTCGCGAGACCGCGAACAAAAACCATAACTGGGTATTCAAGATCGTCTTCATCAAGGGCGACTTGGGCAACATACCCTTCTCCACACAGCAGAAGAGCGAGGAGGTATACCGTCCTTCGACGCTATCCGACGACGACGCCGAGCTGCTTAAGTTCTTCGTGGGGAAGGACTTCGAGGTCGCCCACCTCAGAAGAGGCCTCGACTCACTCCTCCCGTTCCTGCTCGACGAAGGTATGCTTCTTCCCTGTTTTCTTACCAGCTTGCTCATAACCGTCAATTTTTCTAACACATTTCTTGCAGGGGAGCGATTAGTTCCCGAGCATCCGCCTCATGCGGACTCGGAACTCACCCCAGACCCGCTCGCGCGCGAGCGGGCAGTAGCAGCGGCCTGCCGAGGTGAGTTGGAGTCAGGTGGACCCTCTTCCAGCCGAAAACGACCAGGCCTCGAAGGGTCCAGCTCGCCTCGCCGCCCCCCGCCGCCAAAGAAGATGAAGGCGACAGTGGTCTCCCGGGGGCAACTACAACAACAAGTTCGGGGGCGGCAACAACCAGAACATATCTTCGTGAGCTCGCCGGAGACCACCCTTGAAGGATCGCCAGCGAGCTCGCTGAAGGGCTTGCCAGAGAAGGACCAGGAGGGTGGAGAGCCCTCTTCCCCTTCTGCAGTGGAGATCGCGGTCCGCGAGCCGGGCCTGTCGAAGAGCCATCCCCTCTTCGGCTTTGGGGGGAAACAAAAGGACTCGGCCGGCGAGCCGATGGTCCGGTGGGATGAGGGGGCGCACAGGATCTCCATATCCACCCTCCATCCCTCATGGTCAGGTCGCCAACCCCCCACGGGTCATGCCTACGCACTCGACTTCGACTTGTATGGCCGTAAGGATGCCGAGGCCTACAACGGCATGACCCTGCGCCAGCTCAGACACGAGGGCATGCAGACCCAAATACGGGCCCTGGAGATGCACCACATGGTGGTCCGCCGAGGATTCAACCTCAACAACCTCCTGATGAAGGCCGAGCAAGAGCGGGACCTCGCCAAGGATAGTGTTGCCGACCTGGCGGGGCGACAAAAAGTCGCCGAGAATCTGCTCGCAAAAGCGGCCGACGGGATGGTAAGTGTCGGCCCACCCTTCTCCTTTTTTCCTTGGAATTTTTCTAGCATACTGATCTTACCTGCCCTTCCCTTCAGGATGCCGGAGCCGCAGATAAGCTGCGAGCTCGCACCGCCGAGCTGGAGGCTCGCGCCGCCGGGCTGGAGAAGGAGAACCAAAAGATGAAGGGGGAGAATGAGGGGCTCCAGGGCGAACTCATCCGCCTGAAGGACATCGTCCTTACCCAGGACGGCGGCGATCCGGGCATCCCTTCCAAGTGGCCGAAGGTCTATGGCGAGGCTGAGGTCGCCGAGTGGCTGCGGGTCAACTCCATCAGCACCGTCGACTACACCCTCCAGATGATGAAAGACATGGAGGTGTTGGTGGAGGGATGCGAGAAGATCACGGCGAGGGACCTTGTGCCGAACCTGTTCTCGCCACCCACCCCTCCCAGCGAGGAGGAAAGCTTCGAGTCCCTCTTCAAGGGTGTCAGGGGATACAAGGACGGCCACACATTCGGAGGAGAAGGAGAGGAGGATCATCCGTCTGGACGGGAGGGCGAGAGCTGACTCGCGGCCCCCCGCTTTTTGTTTTTTTTTTGATGTAATTCTCCTCCCTCCCCCTTTTGTAATCTCGCCGAGGCGAGCTTCCCAATGTGAAAATACTGTAAAAGAAAAATATTTTTTGCCTCCCCTTTCTCTTTTTTTTTGAACTCGCTGTGATGTACTCGCCTGCGAGCCACCTTCCTTCATAGAGCGACCTCGCTAGGATAGAACTTGCTGCTAGAATGCATTTGAGTTAGGGTTCGTGTCTGCGAAGAGATCTTGAGCGCTCGCCAACCCCTGATGATCAAGGGAGGATTACTCGCCGCGCTAGGCTCGCGATTGCCCGGCTCGCCCGCGAGTTTTCCTCATTCTTACCTACGCTTAAGATGAAATCGTTAGAAATTCTCAAGTAAAATTTTAGGGGTGGGTGGAAATATACCGCCAAGAACCTCCTCCCTTTGTTTTCCTCAGCAGATGCCGAGACCCCCGCTCGCTACCTTTAATCTTTCCCATGGCCACCGGGCTGGTGGCTTGCTGAGCCGGGCTCGCGAATGCCCAGCTCGCCTATCACTGCTCTCCTTCTTTGAGACTTGGCAAAAAGCCAGAAATTTACCGAGACTTTGGCTGGACGAATCATAATAGATGATAGTAGCCTCGGCTCGCCGACCTGCCGGGGTCTTGGTTCGACACTTCCGGCTCGCCAACCTGCCGAGTTCAACCTGTCAACCCCACGATTTTTGCCTCCGAGGTTCGAGCGTCTGGGACCCAGCTTTAGATATCATCACGTTCACTGAGACCCCTAGCCCTACCTGCTAGATGGAAGCCTAACAACGGGAGCATCTCGAAACTCAGCCCTCGGGTCATAACGACGTCCAACGGGGATCCCGACCCTACCAGCTAGGTGGGAGCCTGACAGCGAGAGCATCCCGATACCTAACCCCAGAGCGAGAACAATGTCAAACCCCCTATCCAAGATGTCAACCGGGCCTGACGGCTAATAAGAGCCCGGGCAGCGGGACCATCTGGGGGCCCAACATCTCCAACTCCGCCGAGTGACGTCCAACCGTGCCAGCTAGATGGAAGCCTGACAACGGGATCTGCTCGGGATCATGTCAAACCCGCTATCCAGGATGTCAACCGGGCCTGCCGGTTAATGAGAGACCGGACATCTGGACCATCTGGGGGCCCAACATCTCCAACTCCACCGAGTGAGATCTAGCCCTGCCAGCTAGATGGAAGCCTGTCAGCGGGATCTGCTCGGGATCATATCAAACCCCCTATCCAAGATGTCAACCGGGCCTACCGGCTAATGAGAGCCCGAACAGCGGGACCATCTGGGGGCCCAACATCTCTAACTCCAACGAGTGACATCCAACTCTGCCAGCTAGATGGAAGCCTGACAACGGGATCTGCTCCGGATCATGTCAAACCCCCTATCCAAGATGTCAACCGGGCCTGCCGGCTAATGATAGCCCGGACAGTGGGACCATCTGGGGGCCCAACATCTCTAACTCCACCGAGTGACATCCAGCCCTGCCAGCTAGATTTAAGCCTGACAGCGGGATCTGCTCGGGATCATGTCAAACCCCCTATCCAGGATGTCAACCGGGCCTGCCGGCTAATGAGAGCCCGGACAGCGGGACCATCTGGGGGCCCAACATCTCTAACTCCACCGAGTGACATCCAACCATGCCAGTTAGATTTAAGCCCGACAGCGGGATCTGCTTGGGATCATATCAAACCCCCTATCCAGGATGTCAACTGGGCCTGCCGATTAATGAGAGCCCGGACAACGGGACCATCTGGGGGCCCAACATCTCTAACTCCAGCGAGTGACATCCAGCCCTGCCAGCTAGATGGAAGGCTGACAGCGGGATCTGCTCGGGATCATTTCAAACCCCCTATCCAGGATGTCAACCGGGCCTGCCGGCTAATGAGAGCCCGGACAACGGGACCATCTGAGGGCCCAACATCTCTAACTCCACCGAGTGACATCCAGCCATGTCAGCTAGATTGAAGCCTGACTGCGGGATCTGCTCGGGATCATGTCAAACCCCTTATCCAGGATGTCAACCGGGCCTGCCGGCTAAAGAGAGCCCAGAAAGCGGGATCATCTGGGGGCCCAGCATATCTAACTCCACCGAGTGACATCCAGCCCTGCCAGCAAGATGGAAGCCTGACAGCTGGATCTGCTCGGGATCATGTCAAACCCCCTATCCAGGATATCAACCGTTCCTGCCGGCTAATGAGAGCCCGGACAACGGGACCATCTGGGGGCCCAACATCTCTAACTCCAGCGAGTGACATCCAGCCCTGCCAGCTAGATGGAAGCATGACAGCGGGATCTGCTCGAGATTTACTCGGTGAGTTCTTCTCTCATTCACGTGAATCATTGCGGAGGACAACTATAATATCAAGAAACTTCATTTTAGAAGAAAGATGCTACGTACATAGTTAAAGATTGAGACGCTTCAAGTCATCACCCCTCCCCTCAGGTGTGACATTGGGTCTCGTCCTCCTCATCCCGGAGGCGACACCCCTCTGACCATAATGCTCCTGCTTCTCCTCCGGTCCCCCTCTGTCTGGATACTACCTCCATTCTCCTCTCCATCTCCTCGGGCCCTCCTGCCAGGAGATGGTGTTGACCGCCGTGACGTAGCACTCCCTTGCTGCCCTGGGATCTCCCCGGACCCGGACCTGGATGCCCTCAGAGTTGAACTTTAAGCACTGATGGAAAGATGAAGGCACGCGGCGAAAAACACTGATGAAGATCCATCCAAAGATAACGTTGTAACTGCTGGGCGCGTGCACAAAGACGAACCTGCAGTTTCGGGACTGCCCTCCCAGGGTAACATGGAGTCCCACTCCTCCTTTCACCTCCTTCCTCTCCCCCTAAAATCCAAACAGGGGCCCATCCGAGGCCAGCACCCTCTTCGCCTCTACCTTCATCGTGTCAAACGGCTTCTTAAAGATGACGTCGATCGAACTCCTGTTGTCAATGAGAATCCGAGAGACAGTGAAATTCTTGATGGCTGTCTGGATGACCAGCGCATCGCAAAAGAGATCCTCATGATCTGGCATATCCTTCCTCGAGAAGGTAATCTTTTCCTCCGGGGGTGGGGTTTGGGATGTGGAGCCAACACTCCGGCGGTACATGGTATGAAGGCTTGCATTCCGGGAAGCTTCGACCCCGACGCCTCCGTGGATCACTCCGATCCCTCCCCGGGTTCCAACGTCCGCCCGGTTTTTGCACCAATCCTCCTCCGCCCGAGGCAGGATCTCCTCAATCCGCACTTCCTGGCGGCCTTGTTGCTGCTGTTGTTCCCTGTTCCCGCTCATCTCGAGGAACTCCGGACACGTGGCCGTTGCATGTCCCTCTTCCTGGTGGAAGTCGCAATAGGGCAGCTCTGCCCTGCCTCTCGGCCTTCTCCTCTGCACTCTCCTCCTCAGGGCTATCGCCATAGCCCGGTGTAGATCGGGGAGGGGGGGTCCCTGGCCCTGTCTCCAACTTGGAGGGTTGAATTGACCCTGACCCCCCATGACGGTTGTCTTCACCATGGAAACCTCTCCTCGGCCCCTGGTCCTGCCACTCCTGCTGCCTCCAACCGAGCCGATTGTTCGGCTCCTGGCGGCCCTACCTGGGCTGTTGCTACTGCTGTTGTTCCCTGTTCCGGGGTTCAGCCCTCCTCTCTTCCTGACCTCTGCCACCTCTTGGTTCCTTCTCCTCCTCCGTGGCCCACCTGGCCAGCTTCCGGGCAAACTCCGGGTTCGTCGCCTCCATGTCGACCTCCCTTGCCTCCCTCTCCGTCAGATCCTCGTAGGAGAGGGGGGCACCCTCTTCAACTCCATCCTGAAGAAACTCTGCTGCAGCCCCAGGGTGAAGGCCATCATCAGGGTGTGCCCAGACATCTCTTGGACCTGGGTGACCTCCTCCTGGAATCGGTCGACGTAGCTCCCCAAGGTCTCGTTGATCCCCTGCTTGATGTGGAGCAGAGACTCCTTCCTCCTTCCTCCTCTTGGAGGTGGTGAATCTCAGCATGAACCCCGACGCAGGTACTCGAAGCAGTAGATGAAGTTGGCCGGTAGCTGGTGGAACCACTCTCTCGCCTTCTCCTCGAGAGTGATGGCGAAGAGCCTGCACTTAAATCCATCCGACATCTGTCGGATCGAGACCACGTCCTCAAACCACTGGACGTGTTGGACCAGGTCTCTCTTCCCGGTATAGTAAGACATCTCTGGCTCCCTGAACCCCTCTGGAACTGGGGTAGAAGAAACCAACTCGCTAAAGGGGTTACCTCCCCCTACTGGGCGAGCAGGAGGGTCTTGCACCCCCATCTCGCCGAACCGCCCCCGCTTGCCGAGCCTGGGAAGAGCACTCTCCCAGGGAGCTCGCGTCCTCTCCCCTCCTCGGCAACTTCCTTCCCAGCTCGCCTGCCAGGAGCGTCCTCGCCAAGGGCCGGTACCGCGAGTACAGGTGCTGTTGGTGTCGAGCACTCGGCACGAGCGCCGAGTGCGAACTTGACGAGGCCGAGCACCTCCTGCCTGAATTCTTCGAACATCCTCACCGTTGCGAGAGGGGGAGGGGGTGGCGAGTCAGACCTGTCCGAGCCTTGCCCTGATCCTCCAGTCATCGAGCTTGCTGAAGATTTTCTGTGCTGACCACGCTCCACGCTCACCGCACCAAAAATGTTGAAACCAAAAGTTCGGTCTCTTGTGAAGTTCACCCTTGGGGAAGGGGTGATCGCACACTTACTTCTCTCATGCAAGCCAAATTCAAAGGAAAAGAAAAGGGAACTGACCCAAGGGCTCGACGTGAAGGTCCCACCACACACCCAGAAGATCTCAGAGCGCTTCCCCTCCTTAGCCAAATGCCGAGCTAATGCAACCTCAAAAAGCGCTAGAAGACTGGAGAACAAGTGAGCATGCCTTTTGAGGTACCCCCTTGGGTCTATTTATAGATTTCTGAAAATGACTTGCAAATAGCCAACCTCCGCTGTCCTGAGCAGCTATCTGCAGCCCAACTGGGTTTGCCAACAACGTAACTCCGCTCTTCCACTAGGCTACATGCAGACCAACATGGGTAAAATGGTAAAGACACATCACAAGAACCAGGGTGAGTGGCCCTCTGGAGCCTCCACTTGCCTGGGGCAGCGAGCGCTCGGTTGAGCCGGCGCTCGCCGCCTCTATGCCCATGGGAAAGTACGGTCCCGACCTGCCCTACTCGCCCGCTGCCCGCCGAGCCTCCCGGGGCGAGTGCGAGCCGGACTGCTCCACTCGCTCGCTGCTCGACGAGCCTCTGGGGCGAGTGCGAGCCGGCCTGCTCCACTCGCCCCTCAAACCGTTCACCCCACCTGGACGAGCCAGACCGCCGATCCTGGCCGACCTGGTTCCTTTCGCCCACTACTCGCCGTATATGGGGTTGTACACCTAGATGCCTGCATAAACTGGCTCACCCTTCCTATTGCATAGTAGATATCTGGTCTTGTAACAGTCAAATAGATAAATTTTTCCACTAGTTGTCTGTACCTGGTATTATCTGGAAGAAGAGGAGACCGTAAAGATCGAGTTGTGCTCTGATATCATGTGAGAAAAAAGCCAAATAACAAAATTTTATTGTCCCAAAACTTAACATTACATGAGTATGACCCCCTATTTATATGAGAGGAGAGAGAAAAAGAATACAACAGACGATGTGAGACTAATACACAATAGACGGACTGGGCGGATACTAAAATACAGACCGCAGCAAGTAATGCGGTTAGACAGGCTAACCGCCCATTGAAACCTCAGACCGCAACAACATAAACCTGTTCGCTAGGCTTTCCTTTGCTCTACCAGAGATGCAGTCTCACTTGTCCTCAATGCAACTCGACAACTGGAATCAGACCGCAAGGACAAGATCGCCACTGCAGTTCGCCAGTCCGCCAGGACAAGATCGCCACTGCAGTCCGCCAGTCCGCCAAGAGTAGACCATCACGGCAGACTGCCAGGTCGCTAAGGGCATACCACAACTGTAGACCGCCAGGCTGCTAAGGGCAGACCGCCATTGCTGACCGCCGTGTCCCTAAGAACAGACCGCCACTGCAGACCGCCAGGCTGCTAAGGGCAGATCGTCACTGCTGACCGCCAGGCCGCTAAGAGCAGACCGTCACTGCTGTCCGCCAGGCTGCTAAGGGCTGTCCGCCACTTCTTACCGCCAGACCGCAAAGGGTAGACCGCCAAGGCTAGAGAGTTCTAACAGTCCTGAAACATGTATGATGATCTTGATGAAATAAACAATGGAAGCATTGACTACCTCATATTAATGCGCTCAATAGATTTGCTCGAATGCCTTATTGGATTGACATTCATCTTAACGACAGGTAAGTTCATCTTTCAAGAGTGTCCTTGATAATGTTGAGTTAATTTAGCATGTCCAACGAATACAATGAAGAGTGTAACATTCTATGGAGATCGTGGACAATGACACCTCCTGATTATTGGGTGTTTTGTAGTTTAAAAATTACTTGTCACGAGTTATCCAACTTTGAGGGTGGTTGGTGTTTCCGGGCAATGGTATGCATATGTTGAGAGAGCCCAAAGCTTGTATGTATTACTCAAGTATATAAATACAAGGAGAGAATACAAATATATAGGAGAGAGGAGAGAAGAATAAATCCTATACAAGATGTGGGACTAAAGAAGGAGGAGAAAGAAAACAAAGAAAGAGGGCCAATACATGAGCCTTTTACATGGGCTTTTCCAATACTCCCCCGCAAGCTGGAGCGTACAAGTCGTATGCACCAAGCTTGGATAGGCACTGATAGAAGAGGGTACTAGGTAGAGCTTTGGTGAGGATGTCCGCGACCTGTTCAGTACCCGGAACATGCTTGAGCTCGATCTTCTTCATGTGGACTTTCTCTCGGATGAAATGACAATCTACCTCAATATGCTTCGTTCTTTCGTGAAAGACCGGGTTCTTAGCAATATGTATGGCAGCTTGACTGTCACATAGGAGGAGAGCTGGTGAAGATAGTTTAACCCCAAGGTCGGTAAGGAGACTCTCAATCCATGTGAGTTCAGAGACCACAGCAGCCATTGCCCGATATTCTGCCTCTGCTGAGGATCGAGCAACCACTGCTTGTTTCTTGCTTCGCCAAGTAATCAGATGTCCTCCAAAATAGGTGCAAAACCCGCTAGTAGATCGTCGATCGTCGAGGGAGCCAGCGTAGTCGGCATCAGAGTATGCCACTAGTGTAGGAATGGAAGATGAGGTTTTGTATACAAGTCCTTGGCCAGGAGCTGTCTTAAGATATCTGAGAATGCGTTCCACAGCCTGGAGATGAGAGCTTCGAGGAGAGTGCATATAGCGACTAACGAGTCCCACAGCGAAGGATATATCAGGTCTTGTAACTGTTAGGTAGATAAGTTTCCCAACTAGACGACGGTAATATTCTGGATTTTGTAGAAGAGAATCAGAATCCGAGCCCTGAGCACATAGTTTGTGATTTGCATCCATGAGAGTGTTAATAGGTTTGCAGCCAGAGTAGCCTGCATCATGAAGAAGATCCAGACAATATTTTCGCTGAGAGAGAACCAGACCATCTGACCGTCTGGCCACTTCCAGACCGAGGAAGTACCGAAGAGGTCCCAGATCTTTAGTTTGGAAGACGGAGCTCAGATGTAGCTTAACGACCTGTATGCTGTCCAAGTCATTTCCAGTAATAATGATGTCGTCGACATATACCAATAGGAGAACCGTACCCGTTGCCCGATGACGAGTAAACAATGAGAAGTCAGCCGAGCTTCGAGTGAAGCCAATTTCCCGGAGAGCTTTGCTGAACTTATCGAACCATGCCCGAGGGGATTGTTTGAGACCATATAGTGATTTGAGAAGGTGACAAACCCGTGACTCCCCCGTGGTCTCAAACCCGGGAGGTTGTTGCATGTAAACCGTTTCCTGAAGGTCGCCATTCAGGAAGGCGTTCTTGACGTCTAGTTGAAATAAGGGACATTGACGATGGACAGCAACAGAAATGAGAATTCGGACCGTGTTGAGCTTAGCGACCGAAGAGAAAGTCTCGTCATAGTCGAGCCCCTGTTGCTGGGTGAAGCCACGAGCAACCAAACGAGCTTTGAGTCGATCAATGGTCCCATCAGGAGCATGTTTGATGACGAAGACCCATTTGCACCCAACAGGTTTCTGGCCGGGAGGAAGGGGCACCAAGGTCCAAGTCTGGTTCGCCCAAAGAGCAGCCATCTCTTCTTCCATGGCAGCACGCCACCCAGGATGTTGAAGAGCGTCCTGTACAGAAGTAGGAATAGAGACCGAGGATAGTGAAGTAGCCAAGGTCTGAAGAGGTGGAGAGAGGCGATGTAGAGAAACATAGTTCGCCATCGGATGAGCTGTAGAGGCCGGCACCGGAGCAGCAGAACACGGAGAAGCCGAGGTCGAAGCCGACTGCATAGGAGCAACGGGAGGAAGAGGGCGACGAGTATAGACCCGAATAACGGGCGGTCTCGGAGGGTCAATGGTGGGAGGAGACGGAGGGATGGTTGGAGGGGAGTGGACGGGGATCACCGGCCGTGGGATGGAGGGTGGTGGAGGAGGTGTTGGTAGAAGTGGTGGCAAAGGAGGAGGGAAGAAGGGTTGATCCTCCCGGAAAGTAACATCAGTAGATACAGAGACCTTCCGGGTGATCGGGGAGTAGCAAACATAGTCCTTTTGGGTGCGGGAGTAGCCGACGAAAATGTGTTTGGCCGCACGGGGATCCAGTTTGTCAAGAGTGGGGCCCAGGTTATGGACAAAGCATGTACAGCCAAAAACCCTGGGTGTGAGAGGGAAGGCGGGTGCAGAGGGAAAAAGAAGGCTGAAGGGGGTAGCGTTCTGGAGAACCGGAGATGGGAGACGGTTGATAAGAAAACACGCAGTGGAAACCGCAAAGTTCCAGAATACTTTGGGAACGTGCATGTGAAGCATGAGGGAGCGAGCAACGTCAAGCAAGTGGCGGTTCTTTCGTTCGGCGACCCCGTTTTGTTGAGGGGTGTAGGGACAAGAGGTCTGATGAACAATACCGAAGTTTGCGCAGAGAGTGGCAAACTCGTGGCTAGTGTATTCCCGGGCATTATCAGAGCGGAAAGTTTTAATGGCGGTAGAGAATTGCGTACGAGTTTCTAACACAAAAGCCTGAAAGACACGAGGAAGCTCAGAGCGATCATGTAGGAGATACAACCAGGTGGTGCGAGAGTAATCGTCAATAAAGGTTATAAAATAACGATAACCAGAGATGCTAGAAACTTTGTACGGTCCCCAAATATCAGAATGTATTAGATCAAAAGGAGCAGAGCTCCGAGTACAATGTGCGGGATAAGAAGAACGAGGCTGTTTGCCAAGAATACAGGAATCACATTTAAAAACAGGAAGAGAGATGTCAGGAAGCGCCTTCTGGAGGATAGGAAGAGGGGCATGCCCAAGCCGACAATGCCAATCAGTAGAGAAAACAGAGGAAAGGGATGTGGGAGAGACATCGAGGAGGTAGAGCCCGTTCTGCAGTCGACCCTTACCAATGGTAATCTGCGTCTGCCGATCCTGTATCAAAAAACCAGAAGAGGTGAAGGTGATATAGCAATTCATATCAGTAGTAATACGACCAACAGAGAGTAAATTAAATGGGGAGGCCGACACATAAAGAACGGAACGAAGAGAGAGAGAGGGATGGAGGAAGAGATCAGCACATCCGGAGACCGGAACAATCGCACCATTGGCCACAGTAATAGACTGGGGATGAGGAGCATCAGAGAACCGGGGCGGCTGCATGGAAGTGATGTGGTGGGTGGCTCCCGAGTCCAGGATCCAGCGAGATCCGGAGGAAAGACAGGCAGTACCGGTAGTGGAGGTGGAGACAATACCTGCAGGGGAGGTGGAGGCAATGGAAGCAGATGGAGGGTTGAGGAGCCCCTGGAGTTGTTGCAGCTGAAGGCGAAGAGCCTCAAGGTCCGTACCAGTCGGAGGAGAGCTATCGGTAACAACAGCAGTAGGCGGGCGAGGAGGGTAGCCATGTTTCTTGTGACAGACCGCTTCAGTATGGCCATCCCGGCCGCACTAGGTGCACTTGGGCCGTCCGCGGCCACCACGGCCCCGCCCGCGGGAGCCCGTACGTCCACCCCGAGTAAAAGATGGTGGGGGAAGTAAAGGAGGAAGGGCCTGTTGAAGAAGGGCCGGCGAGGGTGGTGCAGGCGCCTCCGGTGGAGGTGGTACTCGAAGTAACATAGAGCAGACATCTGAGAAGGAAGGGGTAGTGGGTGAAGCCAAAACCTGGGCCCGGATACTGTGAAGGTGCGGCGGGACTCGAGCCATAATCATAGCAATACAAACAGCCTCCTTCTGGGCGCGTTGAGCAGCGAGATCAGTAGTCGCGGGCTGGTGCTGAATCCAGGCCTCCGTTAGAGTTTTAGCACGGGCCACAAAGGAGGTCATGTCCAGAGCTTTGCCAGGATCCAAAGCTTGAAGATCAGTGATGATGTCAAAAAGGTGCTGAAGGCTGTCCTTGCCGAGTACAAGGAATGGAGTTCATCCCACATGGCTTTGGCGGTCTCATGATACATGATCATCTGGTACGGCTCACCCTCCACCGAGTTCAGGATCCAGGTCTGGACGCGACCGTCATTTCGTAGCCAATCATCAGTAGGAGGAGTCGGTGAGCCCTGGGTAAGGTGACGCGCAAGGCCCTTGGCTTGTAAGACCCTTCGGACGGAGTGAACCCAGGGGATGAAGTTGGACTTGCCAGAGAGGGAAAGAGTAGTAATCCGAAGCTCATCGCGGAGTTCGTGAGGAGGAGCCACGTGGGCTGCCGGGGGGTGAGCGGTAGTGGAGTCGCTGGAGGACATGACGACTTGGAGGAGAAGAGGCGGGCAGAACCAGCGGACTGATGCACAACAGACAGCAGGGCGCGGCTAGTACAAACCGCGCGGCAGGCAGCGGGCTAGAGGAGGCCGCGGCGAACTGGATGAGGTCGCGGCGGTTAGGAGCAGACCGCGGCAGAGGCGGGCAGAGAGAAGCCGCAGCGGGAAGAGGCAAGCCGCGTGATCAGAGGCAGACCGCAGCGGACAGAAGCAGACCGTGCGGATAGAGAGGAAAAGAAGGCCGGAAGAGACCGCGACCAAGATGCGGGAGAGAGAGACAACCCGCACGGTCAGGCGGATCAGCGAACAAGGAGAAGAGAACCGCAAGGGGAGAGACCCAAGCGGATAAAGAAGGGACCGCAGCGACCAACAAACCGCAGAGGAGGCAGTCCGCGGGAGGCTGGGCGGGTAGCGGATAGTGGAGAGAAGGAACAAGCCGCCGGAAGAAGGGAGTTCGCTGCAAGAAAGGGCGAGAAAAGGGATCAAGCCGCAGCAAGAGCAAACAGACCGCGAGACAGAGGGCGGCCTGGAGGAGAGAGAGGGAAGGTGGACCCACGGAGAGGAAGGCTATAAATGCCGGAGGGGAGAGGTGGAACCACAGAGAGGAAGAGAGAGCGGAGGAAGAGGAGCTGAGCGGTCAGAACGTCAGGCCGCCGGAGGCCGAGCGGGTAGCGGACAGAAACAGTCCGCGCGGGTAAAGACAGGGAAGCCGCTCAGTTCGAACCTGACTTTGATACCATGTTGAGAGAGCCCAAAGCTTGTATGTATTACTCAAGTATATAAATACAAGGAGAGAATACAAATATATAGGAGAGAGGAGAGAAGAATAAATCCTATACAAGATGTGGGACTAAAGAAGGAGGAGAAAGAAAACAAAGAAAGAGGGCCAATACATGGGCCTTTTACATGGGCTTTTCCAATAGTATAGGTGGTAATGTGGTTTTATTTGACACTGAAGGTTGGTTGGAGGAAGTTTACGGACTCTGTGGAACTCTTGGATCACAGGGAGATGGAAGATTGTTTGGGGGTTGCCGGAGGTGGGGTTCTGCGATTGAACAAGAGTGCATAGATATATATCCCTTACCATAATCTGGAGGTTGGGCAATGTGATGTCGGTACAATCCATTCAATCTGATAGGGACCCGAATGCCAGTGCTTCAATCTCATGGGCAGCATTGAGATTGATTACGAGCATGTAAGGTGTGTAAGGACTAAGGAGTCTGGCATGTCTGACCAGTTGATAGAGTGAGGACCCAAGAAAAGGAATTTGTGGGAGAAGAAAGAGACAACCTGAGTTGGTGTATGAAATCTGCAAACGATGGTTGCAAAAGTTGACATATGTGACTCTCTTGCCTGACTGCCCGATCCTATTTCTCAGGGAAAAAGTAGTTCTGTGAGTTTCAAGGATAATATATCCCCTCCTTATAAGGGAGTTTTAAAATAAATAGAACATAAATCTCATATAAGATAAAATTGATTTGAAGCAATTTGGTGTGAACCCGGTAGGCTAGCCATCGATATCCTTGGTGTAGCTATCGATTTCCTGAGGCAGTCACGTCCTTGCGGTGTAAACTCACACTATTGGTGGGTCATCCGTGGGTCCCACAATCGTGTTGTCGCGGGTACCAATATCATACCAGTTTCGGTAATATATAAGTGGAAAACAAACACCAACAATGCAAGTTACAAATAGATAAAAAATTTGTAAGTGTCTTAGTTTGTTATATAAGATCAGAATATCCTCAGTCCTCTTTTCTGTGTACATCTGAAATCCATTTTTGTATTCCATAGTGCCAAGGCTTCAACAAAAATTAAATCTCTATGATTTCAAATAACTTATTATTTGTAAATTGGCTTTATTTATAAATTATTTTGTTGGTCAATCCATTGGGCACCACATCTTCTTAGTGCCATACATATAACTATATAAGTGATAGATTGCACCTTACTTTCTCACATTTTCATCTCTCTGATTCTGCAGATTATGTCACTGTAAATTTTGCTAGAAGTGGTGGACCAGGTGGTCAGAATGTGAATAAAGGTTCCCCAATCATTTAATTGTTTTGGTGTGATCCGCTGTTACATTGCCACATCTGCTTGTTTCTCTTTATCACTAGATTTCCATTGATATTTCTGCAAACTATTTAAAATTTTCCGCCTCCACACTCTTTGTAACCTTTTGTGAGCATCATGATCATCACATCATCAGGGGCGTGGCCCTACTTTGGCGTGGTTAGGTGATTTTAATATGTTTTTAAGGTTGATTTTAATATGCTTTGCTTTTAATTTGTTGATTTTAATATGCTTTGCTTGCTTAATTTTCCAATTTTCTTTTTGGCCAGTGGTTGTATTGCTTAGCTAAAGTACTTGTAAATTATAATACCTTGCTTTCCTCCCAATGCATTTTGCAGCTTTTAGCACTACCTTTTTAGTAGAACTAGCCCAATGCAATAAAAAACCATGTCTTCCGTTAAATTAGGGGGATTGAAATTGAAGGATTCAGATTTATTTGATTGTCATATATCGGGATTATATATATATATATATATAAAAATTGATTTGATGTTAGTTCTATATATTAAAAAATCATGCGGTCCAATAATTCAAGAACTATGCTACTTGATGCAGGACAAACGTCACACCTGTCTGCCACCCTGGAGTTCCACCAGGGGGCCCACCTTGGAGTCCACCAATGCAACTTTCATCAGGGATGCAACTCATACACCCCAACCCGTCTCCTCCATGGAGTCACCACCATGCTGCGAGTTGTTGAGGCCCAGGATCGAACACCCGACCTCTTAGATAAGCATCTTTCAGTTGGTGATGAGAGCTTTGGTGAAAGACTCTTATCTAGGAGATCGGGTGTTCTATCCCGGTCCTCAAAAATCCACCGCGTGACGGTGGCTTATTGGAGGAGACGGGTTGGGATGTTTGGGCTGCAACCCTGATGAAAGCCAATCTTATTCCGACAGTAAGTTGGGCCCCTCTGGTGGTACTCCAAGGTGACAAGCAGGTGTGATGCCTGTCCTGCACAACTACTTTAGAATCATAGCCAACCCAAATTTTCTCTTTCAATATAAAACAAATGACTAGCAATCTTATTCCGGCAGTACATGCATGTTTTCTGCTTCTATTATTTTATATGGTATATGTATGCATCTATTTATTGAGACTTGTGGTGACCAGACAGTTTGTCTAGCGGTCTCAACTGTCTGCTGACCGGACGGTCTGTTTGTTTGGCTCAGCGGACTGGCTGTTTAGCAGTTCTTGGTGGTTTGGCAAACCACAGTTGTTGTCTGGTTTCTCGCAGTGCTGTCCAGAAGGTTTGCCTACTCGTAACAGCTGTCTGATGTCAACACGCAGCGACAGTATGGTGGCAACACGCAATTGCGGTCTAGTGGCAACTCGCAGCAGCGGTCTGGTGGCAACTCGCAGCAGCGGCCTGGTGGCAACTCGCAGCAGCGGTCTGGTGGCAACTCGCGCTGCGGTCTGGTGGCAACCCGCGCTGCGGTCTGGTGGCAACCCGCGCTGCGGTCTGGTGGCAACCCGCGCTGCGGTCTGGTGGCAACCCGCGCTGCGGTCGGGTGGCAACCCGCGCTGCGGTCGGGTGGCAACCCGCGCTGCGGTCGGGTGGCAACCCGCACTGCGGTCTAGTGGCAACCCTTAGCAGCGGTCTGGTGGCAACCCTTAGCAGCGGTCTGGTGGCAGCCCACATTGTTATTCTTCTTGTATAGCTTTGCAGTTTGACATTGTCAAACCGCGTAGATCGCGCGACTTGTAATTAGTCTCAAATCGCTTGTTGTATTCTCCTCTCTCCCCATCTTCTATAAATAGGGGGGACCTACCTTTGTATTATTTATCTTTTTGGAGCAATAAAATTTGCTTTTTATTTAGCTTTTTTTACATGATATCAGAGCTAACCGGTCCTTTTGCTCCAGTTTGCTGTGCGGCTTCTTGATAGAGCTCGCAATTTCTTTTTTCTAACCGCTTACGGTCTCCCTCTCGCCCTCCCTCTCCTCTTTTCTTGCCGCTTGTTCTTTGCCTGTTCCCGCGGCTTCTGCTGTGTTCGCGCGACTTGTTCTTTGCCTTGTTCGCGCGGCTTTGGTCTTTCTCTAATCGTGCGGTTCACACGGCTTTTAGTCTCTCGCAGCCTTCTCACTCAAATGAGTGTTCCTCGGTTCTGTTGGGGTCATGCCGTTCTTTTTTCCTGTTACCTCATCAACCGAGTTCCTTCTTCGATTCTCAACGACAAAGCCTCTTTCTCCATTCTGTATCCTGGTGTGACGTCGTTTCCTTTACCTACTCGCGTCTTTGGATGCAAAACGTTTGTTCACTCTCTTTCTTCTGGTCGTGACAAACTCTCTCATTGCTCTGTTAAGTGTATCTTTCTGGGCTACTGTCCGTCACAAAAAGGATATCGGTGCTATGATCCTGTTCTTCGGAAACAGTATGTTTCTGCACACGTAACTTTCTTTGAGGATGCTCCGTACTTTTCTCCCACCTCTACTCTTTCACATTCTGATGATTCTTCTTCTTTCCCTATTATTTCCGCACCTATACCCGAGCCTGCGTCTCTTTCATCTCCACCCGTCTCTGGTTCTTATTCTCCTTATGAGTCGTTGCCGATAGTTCCTGCGCCAGCAATGTCTCCTTCGGAGGAATCTGATACAGTAGACAGGTCAGAACTTGATCTTTCGATTGCTCTTCAGAAAGGAGTTCAGACATGGGCTCAACATCCTATTAGTGATGTTGTCCCTTACACGTGACTTTCCCCTTCTTGCAAAAGTTTTTATCTCGCTCTCTCGACCAATGTCATTTCAGTTACCTATCAAGAGGCCCTTGCTGTTACTCATTGGAAAGTTGCAATGTATGAGGAGATGAAAACTCTAACTGAACGAGATACTTGAACTCTTGCCCCCACTCCTCCAGGAGCTGTTGTAGTTGACTGTTGCTGGGTCTTTGTGATCAAATTGCATCCTGACGGTATCATTGATCATTACAAGGCTTGATTTGTTGCCAAAGGCTTTATCTAGACCTATGGTGTGAATTTCTTTGACACTTTCTCTTCTATTGCTCGATTACTACAATCCACGTTCTCTTTTCTATGACTGTTAACAGAGACTGCGAGATGTCTCAATTGGATGATAAAAATGCCTTTCTTTATGGTAATTTACATGAAACCGTCTATATGAAGCAACCGCCTGGGTATGTTGCTCAGAGGGAGTCTCAGGTATGTAAGTTGGGGAAGTCAATCTATGGTCTTAAGCAATGTCTGCGAGTCTGGTTTGAGAAGTTCAACAAAGTTATTTCTGTTATTGGGTTTGCTCGAAGCGCTGCAGATTACTCTCTGTTCGTTCGCAAAATCTCGGATGATCTAGTTGTTCTTGCGGTTTACGTGGATAATATTCTTACAAGGGATGAGAAAAAGAGTGTTGACCTGACCAAAAAACATCTTCAGTATTTTATTACAAAAGATATGAGGTCTCCCAAGTATTTTCAGGAGATTGAGATCTATCGAAAGTCCAATTCTATGGTTCTCTCACAACGAAAGTATGTCTTAGATCTTTTGAAAGAGACAAGTCTTCTTGGGGATAAACCTACTCGGTCTTCATTGACAGTTGGTGATGACAAATATTGGAATGAGGAGTCACCTCTTCTTGAAGATGTCATCAGATACAGACGGCTTGTGAGAAAACTCATTTATCTGACAGTCACAAGTCCGCATATCTGTTATGCTGTAGGAAGGGTGAGCCAGTTTATGCAAGCTCCTAAGGAGTGTCATCTACAGTCGGTTCTAAAAATCTTAGAATATGTGAAAGGTGCTTCGGGAAAAAGACTTCTGTTTCAGAAGAGTGATCATTTGAGGATTGATGCCTACTCTGATACTAACTATGCCGATGATAAAGAAGTTACAAAATCTACGTCTGGTTTCTGTACCTTTGTAGGAGAGAATCTGTTCAGCTGGAAGAGAAAAAAACAGACTGTAGTTTCACGGTCAAATACAGAAGCCGAGTACAGAAGCATGACTTTGACTACCCATAAGCTGAAGTGGTTCTACACGCTTATGCTTGATTTGGGAGAAGTTTATGATCATCCTCTGCCGATATTCTGTGACAATAAAACAACTATATATATTTCGAGAAATCCAATCTTTAATGAGAGGACAAAACATATTGAAGTTGATTGTCACTTTATCAAATAAGAGATATTAAAGAATCAAATATGTACTCCGTTTGTTACATTTGATAAAGAATCCGCAGATATTTTCACTAAGCCAGTTACTTGCTTTTTCGACGTCTGTAGCAAGCTGGACATGATTGACATATATGCTCCAGCTTGAGGGGGAGTGTTGAGACATGTGGTTACCGGGCGATCTGTCTAGCGGTCTCAGCGGTCTGCTGATCGGGCGGTCTGTTGGTTTGGCTCAGCGGACTAGCTGTTTAGCAGTTCTTGGCAGTTTGACAAACCGCAGTTGTTGGCTGGCTTCTCGCAGTGCTGTCCAGGAGGTTTGCCTACTCGCAACAGCAGCCTGATGACAGCCTGCAGCTGCGGTCTGGTGGCAACCCGCAGCTGCGGTCTGGTGGCAACCCGCAACAACGGTCTGGTGGAAACCCGCGCTGCGGTCTGGTGGAACCCGCGCTGCGGTCTGGCGGGAACCCGCGCTGCGGTCTGGCGGGAACCCGCACTGCGGTCTGGCGGCAACCCGCACTGCGGTCTGGCGGCAACCCACAACAATGGTCTGGTGGCAACCCGCGCTGCGGCCTGGTGGCAACCCGCGCTGCGGCCTGGTGGCAACCCGCACTGTTAGTCTTCTTGTATAGCTTTGCGGTTTGACACTGTCAAACCGCATACACCGCGCAACTTGTAATTAGTCCCACATCGTTTGTTGTATTCTCCTCTCTCTTATCGTATATAAATAGGGGGGACCTACCTTTGAATTATTTATTTTTTTGGAACAATAAAATTTGCCTTTTATTTAGCTCTTTTTACAGTTATGATAGATTGAAAAATACTACTAAAAAGCGTCAGGATAATTTCTATTGAAAATGAGACAGCGCAGGTGGGCCTCTAATTGTTTTTGTTGTTTACATCAAGTAAAGAGGAAGCATCCATGAGGACAGACGTTAGAGTTCATGTCAACAGTGTTTGAAGAAAGGATTTTATTTCAAAACTATCATATTTGGAATAAAACTGTCAGTACTTTTGCGGAGCATGATGATTTGCTATTTTTATATGTTCTCCCTAAATTGTTTCTCTTTCCACCTACAGTGAATACTAAGGTGGATATGCGTTTCAATGTCAAGAATGCTCATTGGTTGGATGAAAGAATCAAGGAGAAAATACTACTGATGGTTATTTGGCCAAACTTGTTTTTCTGTCCACTATATTGGCTAAATTCTTATTGAAGTCCCTGAACTTTCACTTTTTTTTATCAGTCCTTCAACTTTTATTTTGATTGAATTTAGTCCCTCAACTTTATCAAACACTTGAAAGCAGTCCCTCTAGCGGAATAAGAAAAGTTGCACTTTTTTCATTTCTATCAGCAGCCTCTTTAGATCAGATTTGCGAGAAATTAAGCCATGGCGGCCATCAAGCTCGACTTGCCGGTGATGCGGAGCAGAGACGAGAACGAGCTTTGGGCCCATTCGGGGCTGATTTGGAGACTTACCATATATGGCGTGCCCGGATCGACGATCGGACTCCGTGGATGTGTCCGGATTCGCGTTGCGAATCAATTTCATATATAACTTTGTACTTTTCGGATTATATTTCATGTAGTTTTGGCCCCGAGACCAATGACCAATCATAGCCGTTGATTCCGGGTGCCCTAATTTTTATTTCTTATAAATAGATGGTTTCGGGCTGCCGTCATTTCTCATTGCTGAAATTTGTAGACTTCTCTTCCTCATTTCCGGTGATCTCTCCGCGGTGCCGACTCTGTGGAACCACTTGATCACGACTCCTTGGGTAAGGTTTTGTATCTTGGTATTTTCCTCCTCCCCCACCCTCCTCCTTTCCTTTTTTGTGCTGTCCAACCACCTATCCCCTCAAGAAAACCCCTGCAGGAATTATTTTTCTGCTGCCTAGCCACCGCCTACCCTCAAAAAAACCCTTCCCACATCAGGCCGCCGCCAAGCCACTCCCATATTCAGCTGTCTTCCACCTCCAGAACTCCTTCCAGCAACCTCCAACCCAGGCCGCCGGCCCTCCCATCTACCAGGCTGCTTTCCAGCTCCTCCCAATCAGCCACCTGGCTGTTTCCAGCCGCAAAACAAACCAGATTTGGGCAGTCCAGCCCAGATTTAGCCGCCCCGTCTCCTCCAAATTGCTGTCATCATTCCCCTTCACGGGGAATCACCCCCATGCCCCCGCCCACCATTAGATCTACCCAGATATGAGCATTTCAGGCCAGATCCAGCCACTTACCTCTCTGATCCAACCTTCCTAATCCCCTAACCATCCTTCCCCTTACCCGATCTGGTCTACCAACCACCGGAACCCCTCTTTGAGCTCTCCAATATTCAGATTTGTTTTATTTACAACAACCTTAATATTTGTATGGTGTTTTGTATTGGTTTGTTCGGTTGTAAACATTGTTATGGTTTTGGATTATTACATGTTTGTTTGGGTGTTCAGTTTATTATAGTTATTTGTGCATGAATTAATCTCTAACTGCGGGAAAGATTCATACGTCGTGCGCTCTTGCTTTGACCCTCCCCGCAGAGGAAAGTCTAAGCTTGTTTCGCCCTAAATAAATTACCTTTGTCTTGCTGTGCATTAACTGCGTGAGATTATTATTTATTATCTAATTTGTGATCTAACAGTCGGATCTGCATAGCATATAAGGTTAGGTCACAGGTTTCCCGTCGCCTATAGATTCGCTTCGCGTCAATTGGTTTCAGAGGAGGTTGCACACACTTTTCGATACACAGTCGTAGATTCTATAGGTTTTTCATTATGTCTATGTATCACCACTTGTCCCCACCTCACTTTGGAGGTCTTGAGTCCACTTGCACCCGCTCTCACAGAGCCCCGACAGGGAGATCCTCATATTATTACAACGATCATTCTCGATCGCAGTGCACCACTTTCAGAGATCATGTTGACCCACTGACACGACCCTACTGTGCTAGAGACGATCAATATGTTGATTGTCGTCGTGTTTATCCGTACACGCGAGCAAATTGTGTTGATCCTTCGACACCACTCGGTTACCTTACAAATGATTATTATGAGGATAGTCGTTCTGAGGGAGATCTTGAGAGTCAGTTTCGCACTGCTTCCCCTTCCTTTGACGGCTCATCGAGTCGCGAGTCTTTCAGCTATTGGCTCGTGGATATAAAGTATTATTTAGATCATTTTGAGGTCTTCAGCGAGCGTCGCGTCAAGTTTGCGAAACTTAGACTTTTAGATAAGACGTGGACTTATTGGGCTAGCGTTGAGAGGACCCGCAAGCGAGACCGTCTTCGTCGCATCACTAGTTGGGCAGACATGAAATGTATATTGTGTCAGAGATATCTGCCTTCGTCATATCGGAGTCGATTGCTCGACCAATTATTTTCCCTGCAGCAAGGATCCATGTCTGTCGCTGAGTACATGGATCGCTTTGATGAGTTAGTTATGAGGAGTGATATCCGAGAGGATCCAGCCATGACCACTAACAGATTTCGGTCTGGGCTTCAATCTGGCATTCGTACTAAGGCAGTTTATCATAGCTTGGAGTCCCTCGAGCGGACATATCAGCTCGCACTTCGTTATGAACGGTCATTGAGATCCGAAAGAGCTGGTCGATGGGATTCTCACCTTGACCTCCGCAGTACGAGTCCCTCCCATGCTGAGGTCACCATGATGCCTACCACTATCCTGTCAGTCACGACAGAAGTGATACACGAGGAGGATTGCTCTCACCCCAGTGAGGTGCTTAGTACAGTGAGTGACTTATCTCTTGTCTCTGACCCGTCTCCTGCGACCCCGATTGAGAGTGAGCCTGAGCGACCTATTGAGTTTGCAGTATTGTGTCCCTCACACACACCTCTTCTTCTGCCATGCACCGGGTTAGTTAACACCCACACCATAGACCCAATTCCTGACACTACACCCACAGACCAATTCTTGAGTGTAGGGCTATGTTGCTCTCCCGTTGTCATTGCCCTGAGTCACATCACGACCGAGAGCCCAGAGCTTGATGTTGATCTTGCAGTGACTATGTCACCCATTCACGACGACACGACCCCTTACGATGGTACTCAAATGGAGGATAATGACCCTAGTGACGAGTTTTACGATGACCCCCCTGTTGAGCTTCCTGATGAGCCGCCACATCCTGGTGAGGATACGATTCGCGTGAGACACTCGTTTATGAGCTTTAAGTTATTGGCGTCTCTTTTGCTATCATCTATAGTCTTGTCGTAGAGAATTGATCTTGCGTGAAGCATAACGTATGTAGGGCCTTCCTTGAGTACGCTTGAGCATACACATATTTTGAGGGCCTATCTTATGGCACATCGCACCCTCGATAAGTTTTGGGACACGCCACTCGCTGACTCACCCGATGAGTTCTTCCTTGTCGGGGACACTCACCACACTCGAGAGTCACGTCTTCTAGTCAGTGTGCACGATCTTCATTCAGGTGGTTGCCTCATTCGCGATGAATTCTCGTACACACCTCCTGGTGATCCCCCTGATGTGTCACATTCTCTGAGAGACATTTGACTCTTTACGAGCCCGTATTTGAGTATAGTTGTCTCTCACGATCATCCGAGCACTCGTCACACACGGGATGAGTTTTTCTACACTCCACCGAGAGAGTCCCCTGATAGGCCACCATATTTTAGAGACGTCCCAGTCATTATTAGACTTTCCTGTAGCAGGTACGTTGTGTCGGTCATGTGTCATTTGCATCATTTACATGAGTCTGTTGAGTCGTTTCGTCATCATGAGTCTGTTGTGTTGTCTGTTCATCGTTTGCATGTGTGTCATGAGTCAGTCTGACGAATAATCCATATTGGTAATAAATCTTGTAAATCACATGCGGATGTTCTTTGACAAGTGCAGATACTTCTGAAGGCGAGCAGGTGATGATAAGAATCTGCGTTGTGAGGCTCCGTACGAGGCTTGCTAAAAGCTTGAGCGTTGGCGAATGACTCCTTACTCAGTCCTGAGACACATCGGGACAAAATGCTTCTGAGCTGGACATCCCCGCGAGCATGGGTACCTATACTGTGTTCAATGTCGAGGACCTGATGCCATACTTTGCACCTCACGAGTATTCGGGCCAACATCTTGGTGTCCCTCCCGAGCCTTTACCACCGTTTTTACCCCCACCACTAGTCTACCCCTGAACCCT